>CP092864.1:73210850-73350887 GCA_030710605.1 Cordylochernes scorpioides | reverse complement strand
ATTTACATATTATCTTGAATATTAATTTTAAAAGGCTTTGTGATTACAATATAGTTATGAAGTTCAGTTTTCTTTAGTTTCCCTTGTGAGAGTATATCTTAGCTCTAACAAATAAAGTAAAAATTAAGATTATTTGGCAACAACGGATTCTATAAAAAGAGGGAAATATCGAGTTAACGAGCAAACTTTCTCCTGGTCAATTTGGTCCAATTTGACCAAATTGATCGGGGAAGGAACCGGGCCAAAGTAAGACGTGGTGGAAATTTCAGGCAGGCGATTTCCTGCTGTATGCTTCCTTGTTCCCAGAACCTAGTACCCTAGAGACGTCTTGGCGTACATAGATAGCTTAGACTCACGCCACATAGGTATGACCTTTTCTCTGATTATCTTATTCCAGAACATAATATTTGAATAAATGTTTCCATGCTGTTATATCAATTATCCTGTCCTTTGTCAGGATGTCACATATACATGACGAGATAATATTTCAAAATATCATTTCTAGAAAGAGAAAAAAAAAGAAATAAGAATACGGGCAATGGAACTTGAATGGTTTAAACAAATTTGATGGATACAATATGTCTGTCCGGTAATTGAGGACGTATTCCAACTAGGAATAATCGATATAATGTGGTGACAACGCGACAACTGGCGCAGTAAGTCACCAGATCACGGCCGTCACCACAATGGACGACCATTCTGGATCTTCTGCCATGACTCACGTTCTATCTTTGTTCTTCAGCTTCCCTGGCGGTAGTGTTGCTCTCGCGTGGGTCTCAATTTCTACAGTAAATATTCTTGAATGTTTGGAAATACAATATTGAACTATTCCTATGTAAATTTGTGATGTGGAATAAATTATCTCCAATTACAAATATTGAGAACTTATTTGTTCATTTCGTAGACATCCAGGAATTAAAATAAATCAATGCTTACCTGATATTTATTCCGATAGATGGCGCAAACAATCACCAACGTTCAGTTGCTCGATCAGGAGATTCTCTCTGTCAGAAAATTAACATTATTAGTATTAAACACACGAAACTCACCCTATGGATTATAATGACATGGTATTTTCTCCTACATCTCTGAAAAGCACCGACAATCTAATGAAATAAAAACTCACCAAACCATGCAAACATATCACGAAAGGCTTCCTAAAGTAGATAATATCAAATATAATGTTGCTTCAACAGGGTGATTTGATTCAATAGTAAAATACGATAAATTACCGCAACATCTGTTATAAAAATTTGAAACTATTTTAGAATCGTATGATACTTTTTTATATTTCATAATAATGATAATTAATCTTCAAAACGTTTTTCATTTTTTCTTCTTTTGTTAGAGAATGCTTTTTTTACTGCATTTCATGTAATATTGTACCTAAAAAAATTCCACTCATCCTGATCATTGTTGTCTACATTCTGGAGATTCTGTGTAAGACCAATGGGGTCTTAATAAAGGCTTTTTGTGTGTGTACCTTTTGATATTAAACCATCTTCAACTGCCCTTATTACATTTATAAACTAATGGGAGGGCCTGGCTAATCAGTGGTGAATTTTCCCAGTAGTAGATTAAACTAGCGAAACCAATGGAAGTGTCCACATTGATGAGCCAAGCCTATTAATCTTTCAATGCAGTAAGGGCAGTATAAAATTGTTTAATTTTAATATTAATGAAATTTATATACAGGGATACTTAATTGAGACAATTAATAACAGAATATTAGAGTTAGATATTATATATTTATAAAAACAACAATACCAAAATTTGATTTTCAACATGTGCTTATATGGAAAATATAAATATTTACAGCGTTATTTGCATATTAGCTGAGTAGAATGAGTTGCATAAGGAGCTGGGGAAGGAAGCAGCCATGTTATACGACGGAGAAGAAAGAATCGATAGAGGGCGAATTAATGAAACCTTGGATAAGCATCTTATCTAGATGTTCAACGCCCTGCGCCTGTAACAAGACTTACCCTCAATATGGTTCTTTCTTTGTAGAGATTCCTGAATTATCTTCGAGCTTTCTTCAAATCCTGTGATAAGATGAATTCAACACAGTTCCTATCCTAGGAATTACCATGTGTATTCTTTTTTTTATGTGAAAATCACGATACTGTAAAAATGAAGATATCGAGTAATACATCACAATCCAACTATTGAAATCATCTACCTTATAGATAAAGATTTTTATTCTAAATATATAGAGGTGTAAGTATTGATAGCGGAATTGTAGGAGAATGCGATTTCGTCAACAATGGTCATGTTTAAATTGCTTACAAGAGAGCGTTGCTTGAAGCAGATATTTATATGTTAATTTTCTGTCTTCAAAGGCTTGCTGTCCATAACATGCTTAAATATCATAACCAAGATTCCTTCTACAGTGTCGGATACATAAACAGAATCGTTATATAGATAAGTAATGCTCTATATGAAAGGTGGTATAGTTGATTGAACTGGTGAAACTTCTGGGAGAGTTCAATATTTTAAATCGAACTAAAGACATTAGGATGTTTGCTTTATTTTTAAAAATAAAAATCCATGCTTAATAGTTTCAATTCTTTTATAGGATATTTTTCCATAGAAGGTTTAAAATATGCAGTTTTGGGAAAATTGATAAAAAATGCAAATATCTTTTCCTTTAGAGATGTAATATTATACAAATCTTACAATTCAGTAATAAAGCTGACAAACATTGCCTGAAATATATCTAATATATTTCCCATAATATATGCTTTTTCTCACAATTAGTTATAAAACTCCCCAGTAGATGGCTCAAAACACGAATTATCTCTAGGGGTCTATTTTTGCAGGTTGGGTGACCCAAATTCGAGTTTATAAATTTACCATTGTCATCGTTCATTGAATATTTCAACATAAATATGTCGGATCTATAAGACCGATGGTCTTAATAAAGCTTTGTGTATGTGTAAATATATCGGATCATTATTACAATGTATTCTAGTCTAAAATACGGTCTTACAGAGGTAAACATTGATGTTGGCTGATTCTATAAGTCCTCCCATAGATTATCATGAAATCGTAGAAGCTCCTATACCAATAATAGCCATAGCCCCCGAATACAGGTCCTTATCTCTGTGCTCGAATTAGTCTAATCTGATGGTTCTTACTGATCAGAATCTAGCTGAGCGTTCTATATAACATTGTGAATTATGTTTAGGCATCTTTTTTTACACACGGTTACCATACTCGCTCATAATCTAGATTATATATATGTTATTAATAATATCACCATTTAATAATAATAATGATACCAGTATATTACTGAGATAAATTCTGAGGGAATTTTTGAAACCAATTTTGTGGCAATCGAATAGGCTGTGGTTATAACTGATAGTAAAGATAAGATGCGGCAAATAATTGGTGGCAATATGCTAGCGGATATTAGCAGTTCACGTGGTTTAATTAGTGGAGATAATTAATTAGAACACTCTCTGAGTGATGATGAGAGAAGTCTGGGAGGTCATCATAACTCCAGTCATGGGTTTTATACAACAGTGAAGCAATCCCATCTTTTAATTCAGTTTTAAGTTGAAAAATATTTATTATTTAGAATATTAAAAATAAATAAGGCATCTCCTGACCACGAGCACATGTGCTTTTTAGAGGGCAGAGCGCCATCTAGTGGAGCAGAAATAAACTAAACGTTTATTTAGCTTACTCCGTGATATTTGGCCAACCCAATTTCTTGATAAATCAATAATTCTATATTTAGAATATAGAAGTGGGAAATCTGTAGACAATTTTGTAAAGAGCGATCAGGTATCATAAAATTTACATTAATTTACAAAAAAGGGAAATTCCAAACAAATTTTTAAAACCAACTATATCATAAATGAGAAGTGTGACTAGAGTCTAGAGAAATTTGCTTTATAAATGATATGTATTTAAATCTCCTAAATATCAATTGAACAAGTTAATAAATCTCCGCAGATGAGTTTCTTTTTCCTTTTTATTGCCAACTCTAGCTTCCGTAGCCCCTCTACAGAAGTACAAATATACAATCACACTATTATACACAGTAATATCACAGGCTATATAACATTACCATTTATCGTAAAGATAGAGGCTGCCTGGCTGGCATTCATAGTTCTTCGAATAAAAGACACTTCGGCCAGTAAAATTTTTAAAAGTAAAAAGATTTATTGGCCTAAGTGTCTTTTATTCGAAGAAATTAACATTTATATTAAGAAATTTGATAAAAGTACAGTGTTGTTAACTAACAGCGAATTCATGTCGATATATTCACCAATCTTAGGATATCGCATATAATTTAGAAGACAACATCCTTATAGGCAAGTAGTACATAATCTTTGACTACAAATGGAGAATATTTACAATAGATTGATACATTCTCAATAACACAGTATTCAGAAGAAACCATTATAGCCACTACAAGCAAATATTTAGCGCTCTATTATATATAAACAATAGGTAATATAAATATATATATGGTGGATTTTGTTTCTATCTAGTACTGGAGCATTACTCTGGCGTTAATTACTTTGTGTATGTGGAATTAAATCTTCTACAAACATATATCTTTAATGACCTACACGATCTATGTTATTAGGTGTCCACAGGGGATTTATGCATTGGAAATATATCAGGATAGTGGGTGGCTTGGAGGGTGCTATGTAAAATCTTTGCCATAGAAAATCTGGGTGAATATAAAAGAAAACCGCAGTTTTGCTATTCTTCGCAAAATAACAAGCTATTTGTTACAAGAGTTTAAAATACGTTAGGAAAATCACATACAAGTTAATCATATAGTAATATCCATCGAAACTATGACAGAAATTTATTCAAGTAGAAGACTTCATCAAACTTTTTATAGAATTTTATTGTTCTTTTGATGTTTCGGCGATCCACTGTTGTTATTTACCATTTTAGGTCGCCCCCGAAACGTTAAAATAACAATAAAATTTCATAAAAAGTCGATATATCAAGCCTTCCAAATTTGAATCAATCAAAATAAACACACAACCTACAATTATGATATTTTTAATGACAGAAAAGGAAAATGTCTCGGCCAGTTAGAGATCACAGCCCGAGGGGGCAACCACTCGGAGGATCTATAAAAGTTCAGCGGCAAACTCCAGGTGTTGTGGTTCACCTCCCTCCACACCTGTCCCTATACTTAGTTCCTCCACGGCGGTACTCCCTCAGATGACCCCACTCTGGGCTAACTATAAATATATTGTCTAGACGCTACCCGGAATAAACAATCCTGCATTCTCACATTTTTTATGGCGAGTTTTAACTGGACCTTTATTTTACATTGTTGTTAGCTTCAAGTTTGATTTTGATCTCGTTTTAATATGTCGCGGTTTTTTTCTGAAGACGTTCTTCTCTAAAGGACGAGTTTTAATAAAGAACATTATTGATGGATATAGCATCTGGTAAAATGCTGAGGTTACTACATTCTATATTATAGCTCATAGAACATGGTACAGTCGATCTCCATTCAAGACTGAGTCACCGTTTCTTAGAATATATTGGTCTTAAATCCGAAAGAAGGGACTTCCACCCACTGTTTATTATCATCAACAGTTGCCATCAACTTTATAAAAGTGTCAACACTCTTTAATTGCGCTCTTCTGACAAGACTGTGAGAGAAGGTGGATAAATATTCGTACAGTACATCAAACCTCCAAAATATTAATAATAATAATAATAATAAACATATATATTTATATTGAAGATAAATAGATATATATACCCATTATTTAAAAAAATATATACCATTTTGGTTTAATTTACGATTAATTGAAAATATTAAACTGAATTTAAGACTTTAAAATCATGGTTTTAAATAGAATTCTCTCTTAAATGCAATTGTCATTTTTCATTCATAATTGGGGAAGATAGGTTTGGTCGAAATTCGATAATCGACCTTAATAGAAGTAAAAAAATTGACAAAACATAAATTTGTATATTGTATTCATTCTATTTAAAAATCAATTACCTCTATTGAAAATCACTTTAGCTAAAAGCGTTCAAATAAACAGTTGACCAATTCAGCCCAGTCTTATGTCCCATCCTCAATCATTATCCTATAAAGTACACAAACCTTCACCTACATGCAACTGTCGATACGCCATTGGATATTAGCCATTAGATAAGTCTACAATTCTAATTCAAAGATATTTTCAAATACATAATAAAAGTGAAAAGACAATTTGAAATTTATAACCGAAAAGCAAACCTTTATAACGATTTGCTCTTAATTTTAAAATATATTTAAATAAAGAAATGGAACCATCAAAGTTTAGTTCTCAGGTTTTAATGAGCATCAACGATTTGTGTTGTTAATTCAATAGAATAATACCATGTATCGATATTAGAGTGAAATCATCAGCTTTTTTCTTCCCTGGAAACTTGATGTTTTCACCTTAATTTGTGTTTCTATTAACGAAATGCTATTGTCTTCTTTATTATAAATTTGGTTAGCGTCATCAGGCCTGGGAAAGAAATAGTTAACGTTCGAAAAAGACAACCATATTGAATAATAAATTAGTCTTTTTACTTTTATTATCAAATAGTTCTATACGGGAACTTTTACATTGTTTTAGAAGCGTTTTTACAAAACGTAAGACAATGCTATCGTCTATTGAAAAAGCCTAATTGTGTGTAGAGTGATTAATGTATAACACATCAAGAGAAAGACTGACGATAAACAGGAAAAAAAAAGAAACCGACAACTTGGAGTTCCTCTAAGTTGAGGTATTAATATAGCTGTATCGGTGAGTGAGTTAAATTGGAGATAATCCTTAAATGTTTCAAAAAGGATTATCCAAGCTTTCTCAATTTTTACTCCTTCGTGATTCTAGAGAAAAATGTTATATTTTAATTAATAATAAACAAATAAGAGAATTGTTATGAGTTTTATTTTCAATATTTTTTAAAGACATTTTACTTACCTAGACGGAATTATTAATAATTAGTTTTGAACGTAGTCATTATCATAGCTTTAACGGCGTAATATGCAAATAAGTCCTTTGTTAGATCAATATAGGTTGGACAACCATTGACTAAGACAGAACGAAGCCGGGTGAGTTCTCTAGTTAAAATAAATTAATTAGAATTTCAACATTTGATTATCTTTTTACTAATATCATAGGTAGTAATAAACTATTCGAGTATAGAAATATAGAGAAATATATTTCAATAAAACAACAAAATCCATAAGTATTTGGCATTTGTTTCATACCGCAGTCTAAGAAAACCAGACAAAGGTAGAAGGAAGATACCAATAAGTAAGTATGGCTATATCTATCTATGGCTGTGTACCTTTTGTTAGAGAGACATAAAAAACACCGCGTGTCTTTTAGTGCCATCTTATTTCTCATTTTTAACGATATTTACAGCTTTATGAACATCTATATCAATGTTTCTATCAATGAAATATTTATCTCACATGTGTTTGCCACTATACTTTTACTATAAGCCCTTACATTAACAGAGAAATCATTTTTGGCACATGGTAATACGGAAATATAGGTGTTGTTGTGGTGTCAAATGAAGAACTTCAGATGTCTCCAGGCATCTCTATCACAGCAGTCGCAATGTCCAATATCTTGGGTGTGTAAAGCTGCTGCTCTGTGTTCATATCAATTTTCTGCAAGGCTGTTGCTATTTCTGGACATTAGAAAAAGTGGGTAGGTGTTTGAAATATAGGTGGAAACACACTAAAATATTATAAAACTGCAAAAATATTTTGAGGGAAGGCATTATTACCCTTTATTTTAATATTTTTCTTTTTTTATTTAAAAAGCCTATAATAATTGAAATCCCTGTAATTAAAATAAGTAAAACTATATAAGAAGATATACCTAATAAACGTGAAAAGTGTGATTATATCCTAAATAAAAGTGTAAATAGAAGAAGGACAAGTGTAAAACAAAGGATGGGCAAACAATGCTGAAGTGGCTGACAAAAGCTCTAGCTGTTTGTTCTATCCATTTACAGATTGTCGGTGTTGCCAGCTTTGTTTGTACTTACACTTTGTTTAGCCAGTAAAATTCCTTGTATTGCTATGTATACACCATATATATACGTCTTAAGAAGATTTTACATAAATCTTACAACAAATACTAACCTTCAGAATATGCTGATTCTTTAATACATATCATAGCTACCACCTTAATACTAACATTGATTGGTAATATAAAAGATGAAAATATTTATGTTCTCAATATATGAAGTTAATTGTTTTCATATAAAATTATTATTATTTTTAATATATTATATTTTTAAATATTTTTTTTATCATACGATTTCATTCAATATTTTTAAATCTATACGTTTTAATAAATAAATGAACGTTAAAATCAGTTGATACCTGAAAATAAACCATATTTGTTCTGAAAAACATTTTTTGTTTGGAAGTTGATTCAGATAAAAACACAGCCACAAGTTTACTTCAACTAACGACGCTTCAGTGACTTTTCCCTGAAGAGGTTACAGGAAGTCACTGGAACATTCAGGAGTTGAAATAAACTATTAGTTGACGTGTTTTTCTCTAAACCATATTTTCTCCATAGAAATGAATATACAACGATATTTCTGTTTCCATAATGAAATGTCTGGCATTTAGTGCAAATAAATCAACTTTAGCTACAATTTGCTTCTTTCTATTTATATAAAACGTAAGCTTTCAAAATGTGACCTCTTTACAAGATAAATAAGACAATATATGTGGAATATGTAATAATATTTGAAAAATAGCTCAAGTCCATACGACCTTAAATACCTATTCCCTGATTTTTCAATAAGCTTCAAAGAGACCAGCTTTTTATGTTCATTGAGGTACAGTGTTCAACATGCTGATGAAGGCATTTAGTCTGAAACAGGTACGTAGTAAGGCTTATCTTGATTTATCAAAAAGTGTATATGGCCAATTCGGTAATAATTAAAATCAATAATTAGTTGATATATTTATTCAGACAGATGGCGCAAGTTATCAGCTACATTTAGCTGCAAGATCGGAAGATGTGAAAAAGTGTTTTGCAAGAGGATACATTGTAATTTTTTTGAGATCAAGGTAAATGTTTATTTTAACAAATATAGCTTCATTTGTCTGACAAGGAGTTTATAACTCTGAAATGAACGTTTTATGAATACAAATAAACGCCTTAAAGTTGAAACATATTTATTTTTCAAACACAACTATATATAAATTGAACCCAAATATAAAGATATACTATTAAATTACTTAAATATGAAGCCTATTACAGAATTTAGTTTATGTGAAACCCCATTAGTTAAGATTTTTATCAGTTTTAAGTTCGTTGACTTCAGATTGCATGGAAAGAATGTTGTATTATTCGGATTCACAGTGTGAATTGTGAATGAAACAAAAAGTGGTGGAAATAGTTTAAACTTGTTTCAGATAGAATAAAGGTTTTGGCTGGGTACTTAGATTCAATTATAAATTTTAGCAACTTCACATTTTTTTACATATTATTTTTGAAAATACAGTAGTATTTATCATAAAAAACAAAATCGCTTCGAAATTCACAAGGCGCCTCAAGTTCATAATTAGCACGTTGGAATTGAAATCGCCAAGAATTAGGCGTTTCAAGAAATATGCTCAGTCATTTACCTATACCGATACAAATTGAGGAAAGCGTACAACTAATCAATTAACAAAAACGAATAATTAACTAATACAACAGTGTTCTGTAAATGTGAGTTTCATTTTAGTATTGTTTTCTCAAGCTTTCATACATTTTCGCCCTTCTACAGAAGTGAAAAAAGAACAACAATTAACGCCGTTAGATACTAACAAGATCTATTCAGTATCTAACACAGAGTGCTTCAATATTGATCATTTTGTACTTCTGTAGAAGGGCGGAATATCCCGAAAGTTTGAGAAAACAATACTAAAAGGAAATGAAACTCATCTCGAAAAACCTGTTGCATTATTTAATTGATACTCAGGATATTCACACCTATTGTAAAACCAATAATATTGGAAAGAATTCTTTATCGAAGACACAATGATGGAAATATTTAACAAAATATATAAGTAATCCAGGGCCAGGTTTCTCTAACTTTTTTCTATTGCTCTGGATTTCGTGCCAACATGCCTTTCAACAGTAAAGCTAGAATAATGAGTTCTAGCTAACTATACACCACGAAAAATATATCTAGATCTTTATTTTCGGCGTGTATAGTTAGCTGGAAGTCATAATTCTCCTGTTGAAGGACATGTTTGCCCGAAAGCTAGATTGCTTGCTAGAAGCTAGAAAGCTGATTTGATAATTAACTTTGTTAAATTGTAAAGGAAGGGTCACCCCTTTACAATATGTATTAATGATGAAATTATATTAGATGATCAAGGACAAATAATTAAATTTAGTATTTTCTAGTTCTTATTCATTTTTCTTTATACAAATCTATTATAATATATAAAAATAGAATATCGGTGAACGCGGTATCGAAATACGCATAATTGGGAATTGATTGCCCCCTAATTAGCAATTTTGAGTATAAATGTATCTATAATTGGCTCACATGGCTTAAACATTTATATTTTATCTATCTCACTAAATATTGTAACCTTATAAACTTTAAATCTAATTCCTCACTCTGATATAGAGAAGGCTATATTTGTCTCCTTTAATCTTTCAATTGATTAGCAATTTAGTTAGGTTTGAAATTGAAATTACCATCTTTATCAGCACAATTCTTTTTTCAATTTAATTTTGTGTCCACACTAAACGGATAATGAAAAATGTTAGGAGGGTCTGGATTATCAATGGGGGAACGTGCTGGCGGGTTTTCCAGTTTATTCTACACGATGGTCTGTTTTTTTTTTTTAGAAAGAGGCAATCTTCTTCACACTTGTTGATTACCATGTGTCTCCAATAACGGTCACTGTGTATCAAATATCTTATATCCATATATACATGCTAGAAGGTGCAACTACCTTAGGTTTTGTCCATGAGTGTATCATATTGTTGCTAGTGTTGATATAAAATTTGTTAACTAGAAGATTCTGTCGAGAAGTAGTTTATTTTATTTGTCAAAAACCATATACCTTACGTTATTTTTACTCCATAAATAAAGGTCGACAATTCTTATAAATTTTACAATTCATCTCTTTTTCATGAAAAAGATAATGTTCCATATAAACATTGATATATAATTATGTTTTAATATTGAAAATTAAGTTTTATTGTTCTAAATACAAATGTGTACGATCGTGGATAATCTCAATGTACGTGTATTTAGCATATATGCCCCATGATACAAAAGATTAGTAACTTAAAAACAAGTATAATATATTAAATATATGGTAAAATAATACATAGAGAGTGTATTCATAAATAGGTAAGCACCTAGTAGACGCTTCATTTATCCAATAAAATATATATGCATATTTGCGACAAAATCTTATATTTCTTCAAAATGAGAAAGATGTGGTTTCGGAAGGGTTACTTAACGTACATCTACATTCTCTAATCTATATCTTGTGAACACTATGGAAATGTATTGAATTTTCAGCCATATTGTCCAGAATAGATATCGATTAAGGAGGTTTTCCGAAATTTCAACTTTTTCGTTTAGAGGCAATGTAGGAATTTAACCTCTTAAGGAGTCAACCTCCGTTAACAATATAGAGGTATAGAATGGAAGTATGACAGCATAAAAAGGTGTTATAGAAAGTGTTATAGACTGTGTATCAAGGTGCTTGTTTATCTGTCAACAACAGAGTGACGACCTTGCAAGTTAATTAATTAGTTACATTGTCAACAACCTTCGACACGGTGACTTGCCTGAAACAATAGCGACTACACAGTGTGTTGTTAGTATTTCTCCTATTTCACTAGTAAATATTTATAATATATATAGTTAGCATATTCCATTATTGAGAGTATTGGTTTCGGTTTGATAGCTTCTCTAGGCTACTGCAATTTTAAATAAAATTTTCAATCGATATCAATTATTTTTATGAGAGTGCTCGTTATTTATATTTTAGAAAAATATATATATAAATTAATAGGCTCCCTCTATATATATATAAAATAATAGAAACAATAACAAATCAACTTCTCATCAATAAATTTCTTAGTAATTTATTCTCACCTGCTTATACAACCAAAAGTCCAAAAATGGAACTCAGATTGTACCTTAACCAAGGAGAAGAGGAGAAATATAGTTTGAAGAAAGAAAAATTCTCGAAAGGGTCGGATAGAAACGAAGTCATTTTAAAGACATCCTTGATATTGAGAGGGAGGATTTAAATGGAACAAATATTAAGATGAAATAGATTGACGAGTAACTACTGGAGAGCAAACTGGATAGAAGGAGAATGGGTGAGGAAATGAAAGATAACACAAGATAGATGATCAAGAACGTTACAGGAGATCAGGATATACTTAAGGGGGTCGGTAGAAGGATGATCTAAACCGTTGGTTTTCTACCTCTACGACCCAGGATCGAATCCCGCATTGGTTATATTCTTTCTAATTTAAAAAAATCTTCAATGTCCCCCCCGATTCTTGCAAAAGTCCAACCTCATCAGCGAGTGCAAGTAACTTAAGGGGACTCTGGCACATTTGTAAGTGCAAAGTCGAACTGATTTTCACATGTGTAGATATGTGGAGCATATACAGTAAAAGCAGTTGCCTACTTCCACCCACCATGATTATCATGGCCTGTACCACGTGCACTAGGAATAAGCAAAAAAGGATATACTTAAGAGCAAATAAACTGGAAAAGTCATTTGCCTTTGTTTTAAATATTACATATCAATTTTAAGGCATCTCTATTAAAAAAATATAGATAAACTTGATACACACACTCTTCAAAAATCGTCATTGATTTATCTATAAATATTTAACTAAAAAGTAGATGTTCTAAATACCTTGAAAAAGAAAAATCCGGAGTAAGCGATAGGGGTGAAAAAAGCGTTTATCATGCTTGGATTCCTGCAAGTTTTTCGGCCATGTTTTTTATTTTGTTGTTTCACAGTGAACATCTTTGTTCAGGACGAATGTCCGAGAGAGTGAAGGATAGTTTAGGCCTAATGGATATAGAATGGACTTTCCTTTTTACATATTGTCTCTGTCTCAGGTTACTTTCTCCGTTGTTTTTGAGGGATTTGAAAATGGAAGTTGTTGATATGTGAAATATTTAGCATTGTATATTGTTGACTGTATTTTATTCATATACTATGGTTTATAATAATTATATGGATTTTAATATAGTTGTGTTCTCTACCTAACAAAAATAGCACTTGACGAACACTATAAGGTATAAACCATTTATTTCTATAAAAAATATACTTTCGCTCTCCTCTTACACTCTATATAAATCCAATCATTTTACATATTTAATTTTCTATCAGAAAATAATACATATCTACATATATGCTGCATTTTTTCTTTAAGAATAAAATTTGCATATGGAATCATTACATATATTACATGGTTATATTTTTATATCGATTTATGTGAAGGTTGTTTGAAAGATTCTTCTGTAATATATAATATGACTCAATTCTTCTGATAAGTTTATACCTTTTACCATGAGCTACGATATCTATGTATATATTCTGTTATACATTTTAAGATATGTATACTCTATAAATCAGTTTTATCATCAGAGAATATCAATTGGGTGGATTCCTTTTGCCCTCTACATTGAAATACTGTAACCATTGAAACTGGTTTCTTTATGCTTGCAATATTTTGGTTTTGAGAATTGTTAAAAGTCATATTTCATGCCATTATTGGAAAGCACGCAAATATTTGTCAAAATTTTACATATTAAACATTAAATATTATTTTCGAATATTTAATCTAAAATATTTCTGAAAACCATAAGGTTGTCTAATAATTGAACACTTCATGAATGTCGTTGATTCTTGCTATTCTACCATCGCATTAAGGTTGAAGACGCAGTTTGTGATTATTTATTCGAAATAAGGCATAATGAAAATAAAGTGTAAATCCCATTCGATATAGAATATCATTTCAAAATACAATTTGTCGTTTATAAATATAAAAAATAATCTATGAAAATAGGAATATATATTCTTTAAACTATATATAAAATTAGGTATATATAATATGTTAAATATTTAATTTTTATAACCTGCTGTTGGTCAAAAAAATGTCTAAACCCACCATACACAAATAAGTAGATGAAATCAGAATTTACAGTACATACCTTTTTAGTCTATTTTATACTACTTCTTTCATTATATTAAATGATCGTGTAATATAGGTTGGTATTGTTTTTTATATATTTTGTACGAATATTTTTGTAACATGATTTGTATTTATTTATATAAAATATTTAAATTTTCTTTGATTTTTCTTCATAGGCAGTTGGTAACACTTCACTTTCTCTCTTTTTGTAATTTTGCATAAGTTATCTTTTTGTTTAACTATTAGGGTTAACCCTGTTGTAATTAAATTAAATATTGAAACACAAAGTATTGTGTCTATCCTTTATGTTTAAATAGGAAACGTTACAATATATTGTAAATGTAAAAATAAATATAAAGATTAAACTGGCGAAACCGCTAGAAGGGTTCACCACTGATGAGCCAGGCCCTCCCATTAATTTTTCTATTGCAGTAAGGTCAGTAGAAATTGTTTATTTTCGAAAAGAATCTTACGCCCTTAAAATAGTTCCGAATTTTAATAAATATAAAGGCAACGATAAAAGGGGTAGTATATAAACATCGATTAACTAACGTTGATGAGGGAATTATCCAACACTATTTATTTATTCATATTGGAGGAATTTCTACAATTATATACTAAACATTTTGTTAAAAAGATTTGAGAAAGTTTGGCTCATCAGTGGCGAACCTCTTAAAGATTTCGCCAATTTAATCTACCAATCGCTACACACCTAGTGTATTGTTCAACAACAACAATAATAAGGCTTTTATTAGGGCCCATTGCCCTGTATGGATTCGCCATACAACAATAATAAATAACACAGTAATCTTTTACTCCCTTTCCCCATGTGAGCCTTTGTTTGAAAAGGGATTTATTCACACATCTGTTGTGTATTGTTCATTCCTCTTATATAGCCTGTGTTGCAAACGATTAATTTGGTGAAATCATTAGGAAGAATCATTACTGATGAGCCAAGTCTTCTCAATTCAGACTTCCAATATCAGTGCACTAATTGCACAAATACGTCCTCACTGTCGTTCTTTTTCAAGGATCTAAGTAGGTCGTTAAAATATCGTAAATATATGAGGTTTTCTCTATATACATGATAATTCGTTTCGAAATATAATTCAAGTATCAAAAAGTTTGTTATAAGTCAATAATGTACCATTTATATTGCCACGTGGAAAATTAGGGAAGACCAACTTCGGGATGAGACAGCAATTTATTTCAAGCAAGAACAAACTATGAGTGATAAAAGATAAGCAAAAGAGGAAAGTGTACAGAGTATAGCAAAATATAAACATAAAAAATAATACTCTGCTAATAAATAATAAATACTTTGTTACAATATACAAGAGAAATAAAATAAAAGAAAAAAAACCCTTAACCACAAATATCTATTTCAAAAATTAGATATACTTCACTGCGATGATAAATATTTGGAAGACTTCATACAGTGTTGAATATATGATCAGAATTTTCAATACATCATTAAAACTCTAAAAAGCGGTTTGCGGTATTAAATTGGCTGGGAGACTCACCATTGATGAACTAAGATTCTCAATATGATTTCATTGAAATAACTAGATTTTTTTTATTTAAAAAATAAAATTCATGCTTAATGGTTTTATTTCTCACCACTGATGAACCAAGCCCTCTCAATATTATTTCATCTAAATAAGTAGAATTTTTTTTTGTCATTTAAAAAGGAAAATCCATGCTTAATGGTTTTATTTCTTATATGAGAAAACGTTATGATATTTTCTTGAAAAATTAACATTACAAATCAAGCAGGTAACTATTTAGACCCAATTCAACACTGATTGGCATCCTTAAAGAACGAGAATGTTTAGGAGAGAATTAGCGATAATTTAGCAGCGATGATCACGCCCCTGCCTCGTGTAATTGCCGCTACCCAGGAAGTAGTCCCTCCGCTATTATACCACCCTGGCACCAGTCAGCCTGGCGTGGAGGAGGTGAAAAGAAAGAAGTGGAAGTTTCACCCATGGCTAGAGCTCCGGAAACATGGAACACCCATCCGCTCCTTGGTAGCTTCTCTCCTTAGTATTGTTTGTCTTGTTTACCTCTAAGTACTGTATTGACCTAAACCTTTGCCAGAATGATGGATTTAAGGAATTTGTAAAATCAGGTATATTGGCAAACTGACTAAATTGCTCGTGTATGCAACCTCGATACGTTCGTGAGGGAAATGAATATTTTAGCTCGTTCATATTTGTGTAAATCTTTTCCATAATGGAGATTGTAAAACGACATTTGAAAACTATACCGCATGTGTTTCTTTTCAACGAAAATCAAAATTTATTCCAAGGAGAAATAACGATTATTTCTAAGGTTAGAAATTCTCCTTGGAATAAATTTTGATTTTCGTTGAAAAGAAACACATGCGGTATAGTTTTCAAATGTCGTTTTACAGTCACAGGCCGTATTATATTGTGTTATAATGGAGATTATTTATATTTTTTTGAAACTGAATACTTATAATATGGTCTTATGGTGCTTTTAAAAATTCTAAAACTAGGTATTTTGACATATTTACACATTTTAAATTTGAAATAAATGGCCTATTGAATTGCAGAATTCTTATAGATCAATTTGCTTCAGGAAAATGATCATTTTGGCCATAGATTTGGCCTTAACACTCTACCAGCTGAACTCTTCTTTGTAAGATTGTGAATATTTCATTTGATCCTTTGTAGATCTCATACAATGAAGGCTGCCATAGACTGACGAGGGCCATTAGATCAAAACCATGGTCTCTAGGTGGACGTTTCTCAGTTTGTCAAAGCTGGTGTTGTGGCTTTGTCAACGACCTTAGTCTGCTAGTTTGCGGAGACGGTCAATAGATGGCGCTTAATTTTAGCTTCTACTTTGATTGGCAAGACGACCATATGTGATAAAATAAAAATCGATGCACTAATGTATTTGAATATGATCAGGATAAATCCAAATATTTAGCGCTACAATTAGCTTTTAAAATATCAATTCAACAAGTTTACTTAAAATATAATAATATGCAAAATTGAGAGAGAATTTTTAAAATTCCTCATTAACTTCTTTTTTTTTCTTTTTTATTTTGTTCTTCGAATTTTGTTTTTGTTATTTTATTAAATACAACTATAAAAGGTATTAGCATATCTGTAATTAATATTAAACTAAGAATTCCATATCAAGATATAGATTATAGGGTTGAAACTAATACAAATAAAATTGGTTAAATAATAGTTTAGTATAGTTATACATCCCAAAAGACACAGTGTCATTTAACTAAAAGCTTTTAACTTTCTAAGCCGTTAGAAAAACTGAGAATTTTTACAAATAATTTCGAGTCTTTCTTTGAAGGAATGAAAAAGTATTGGATTATTGAGACTGTATCTCTTTAGTTTTGTGATAGAGTTTCCTTAACTTATACTCTAATATCTCCCTGTAAGAACTATAACTCTTTTTTTCTTTTGATGGGGGAATACAATTCGAAACTACTTTCTAAAACCAATCATTATATAATATATATGATAACAAAAATAATACTCTGTGCTTTAGTAAGAAATATATATTACTACGTGTTTTGGAGAAAGTCTAGAACTCTTTGTAAGTTTATTATATTTTCAAGAAAGATGGAGAAATAAAAGTAATTATATTTTTATCTTTATCAAGGAAATAATAAATGGATTGTTTATGTTTGGTCTGTCTATATTTCAACAATATTGGAGTTATTTTAATGAGATTTTCTGTCCCTATCAGAGGTGGTAGGAGAGACTCTCATAATTTCGACCGGGGAACATAAAAAATATCCCAATGCATATATCGCGGTATGGAAAAAGGTGATAATAATACTATATATTAATAAATACATATTTACATTTCTCACTACTAGTACTCCCTACTAATGCCACAATAAAATATTATTTAAATACAATATGAATAGGCTTTATAATGGAATAATATTGCTTGAAGGTATTCACTAGGGTAGAACAAATGGATACGAAATTGTAGTTGTCAATGTTAACTTTGACTTTCTAAATTGTATATATACATCTAGATGAGATTTTTGTAGTACTTCAGTGGAGCACGAATCTCTTAAATCTTCTAATTTCTTTTGAATAAAATAAATGAGAAAAAAAAAAGAAATATTTGGCTGGTTAATGAAATAGAGCAAAGAGATAGCGGTACATAAATTCTGTTCATTTTGAACAATAAATGGGCTCTTCTTTAATATAGTGAATCTTGCCGATAAAACTCTCACAAATTGTAAAAAGTAAATAGGTTATTAAGAGTTTTATTCCAACCGATACTTGGCGTGTTTAATAAGTAAGTTTAGTGCCTTGCTCCTCCAATTTCCACAAGCCCTGTAACGTATGCGCACGGAAAGGAATTAGTAGAAAAATGTCAGGCGTTTTACGCAAATTATTTCGCTCAGAGTGAAGTCTTGAGTGTTAGAAAAGTGCAGAAAGCTACGGCTTAGTTCTTTTGTCAGTTATGTGTACCTTAATGGTAAGTTTCAAAGAGAATATTGCCCATCTACGACAAAGAATTAATGGTTCCACAATCCATATGTAAATTGTGCATTCAATTCGCCTCAATCAGAACTTCGCTTGAAAACTTGGGGCGTTCTGGAGTACCAAGGCCTAATTCCGTTAGGAGGAAGCTTGTGTTAGAGATTAATAAATGAAATTGCCTTATTTATTAGTGGAATATAGCAGATGCTGCTGTGTTTCTAAAAGTTCTGTAATTAAATTCGCGAAGCGGAATCTGAAAATATCAAAGAAAACCTGCATTTGAGTGTCTCGTGATTTGATCGCTTCTCAGAAAGAAAAACTGATCGAAAAACTTCTTCGGAAATTGAAATTTCTATAGCGAATCGTTACTATTTTATGAAAATTGTTGTATGTATATACAGTCCAAAAACGAGCCAGTTTGTAATGGTGTCTATGTAGAATTCTACCACCAAAACGCTACGTCAGAATCCATATTCGATAAAACTCATGCCGACTATCTTCACTTAGACTACAAGGGTTTACTGAAATATCATTGTAGTAATTGAACACGAGGTTACTTGACCTAATACCCACCCGAGTTCAGCCCTGCACGCTACTGCCAGACTCTAACAGTTTGCGTAAGGCTAAAAAAACAAGCCTCTTCTATCTTCCGGAGTGGTGTTGTTTCAGGACAAGGCAACACAGCCGCAGTTACGAAACACCCTAGTGCTGTGTTTGGATTCTGTCACTTCCATCCTACAGTCCTGACATAAATCCCTGTGAACTATCACTTAAATAGAAGCTTGTGAGTAGGCCTATTCATCTCGGACGATGAAGGCTTATGGGGATTAGCTGCATTAACGGCCAAAAACTTTCTTTAAGAATCCAGAATTGAGATTCTACCCAGATTGTTGAGATATGTACTAATGCTAACTATGATTATATATAATATATTTTCATTTACATCAATGATATTATTAAACTTATTGATCGCACCAAATACTTGGAAATTCTAATATGAACACTAATGATCTATTTATTTCAATTCACTATCTATGTCGCAAAAAGTGTTATTACTTACAACTATTGGATAGTATCGTTTGTTATTATATACCTCCTGTTTAAGGAAAATTCGACTGAAACAAATACTAGCTAAGCAAATTCAATTTAAAAATGTATCACTTCAAAAGGTATTAAATCATTTGAAATTTCAATCATCCACCGCTTGTGATGCAATTACAGTAGAACTTGGATAATTCGAACTTCTTTAATTCGAAAACCTCTTTAATTCGAATATTTATCTTGGTCCCTAGAAGCCTTAAGCCTTTATTCAAAACATCTTTAATTCGAATTTTTGGATAATTCGAATTTTTTTATGGTCCCTTGGGGTTCGAATTATCCAAGTTCGACTGTATTATGATACTTCAATGGACTATCAAAATACTTATGCGATACCAATAAAGGAAGAACGAAATATATTCTTAGTGTTTATTTGAATCGTTTGAATCCAGAAGAGGACATCCATAGGAACAAGGCACCTCATTTGGCCGGTATTGTGATCAGGGTGCACGGACCTATCTGATCCATGGACAATACACCACCATCATTTGAATTGGTAAAGGATATCAGTAAAATATATTGATATTATTATAATTTGATCTATATATTCAAATATCTTCTTCCCTATGTAACTCTTTTAGTCATTTATAAAATACAATATATGTTTAGCTAGCACATTTTTAACGCTGACTATATATACATTTGAAAAACAATAGAAAAATAAAATATAAAATGAAATGGTCAGGTGTTGATATTAAAAATAAAGAAAGCATATCCTGATCACGCGCACATGTGCTTTTCAGAAGGCAGAGCGCCATCTAGTGGAACAGAAATCAACTATTCATTGATTTAACCTGCTCCCTGATATTGGCCAACCCAAATTTTTGATAAATTAAGAAAAGCCATCCACGAACGCGTTTCGCGATGTTGGCGCTCGTCAGCGTGGAGTAGGCTGTAAGCGTGGAGTAGGCTGTACCACTGCGACCAAACATATTTTTGGTCCCAGGGGCTTCTTGAGAAACCAAGAAATGGGTATTTAAGGCCAAATTTGCGTAAATACGCTTAACACATGAGAATAAATAGAAAAAATAGTGTTTGTTTTGGCCTTAAATACCCATTTCTTGGTTTCTCAAGAAGCCTCTGGGACCAAAATTATTTTTGGTCGCAGTGGTATAGCCTGCTCCACTCTGACGAGCACCAACAGCGCGAAAGGCGTTCGTGGATGGATTTTCTTGATTTATGAAAAAAATGGGTTGGCCAAATATCAGGGAACAGGTTCATCATCAATGAATAGTTGATTTCTTTTCCACTAGATGGCGCTCTCTGTCTTTTAAAAAAACACACGTGTTCTCGTGGTCAGGATATGCCTTCTTTATTTTTAATATAAATATGTGTATTCGCTTTATTTATATTCATACGAGCAATGAATAACCAAGCTCTGGTACCTATATGATGAACACATAAATAATGAATTATGGATCTATTTTTTATATATAAAATTAAATTAAAATAAATATAAATAATTTAATAATTGAAATATATCAAATTATTTCTTCGTCACACCCAATAACATAATAAATGAGACAAAGAAGTGTGTATAGATGTAGATATGGGCTAATGGAGAAAGTATCGGTCCACCAGCAATAGATGAAGTGAGAAGCAATCATATTGATAGCAGGAGATTCAAGTCCTACATCCATCATTACATTCCACCTGCGCCAAATAGCCATTTATAGCTTCTGTATCGATATATTAGCAATATTGGTTGGCTAAATCCTGTCTTTTATATCTGTCAGCATTCAATAGGATATTGTATCCTGGGATTAATTTTTGTTTGATGAAAGATGGTTGAAATAAACTTGGTGGAGTACGAATTCATTGATTAGGTTTTTTTTTTTTTTATCAATGAGATATAAAATGAATGCATTTTCATATGAATGAAATTATATCCCTGGGATTAATTTATTTATTATTCATTTAATTTAAACACTTAAATATTGCATCTATAAAATATTGGAATATATTTTCAATTCTTTTTACATTTGAGAGGCAACGGTTATTTTTAGGTTGGAATCAACATGCAAATAAAAACATCTTTATTTCTTCATGGATACTACAGAGGACTATCTTAAAAAATGAAAATTTTTTGATTGTGCTTATTTTGATAGTTTTTTTTTCAAGGGTCTTTTCAAGTTGTGGAACACTGCAAGGTTGATAAGCAAACCATGGATAACCTCATCTTCATCTGACACACACAAACTTTCTAAAGCCAAAAAATTCTGACGGCTATACGGCTATAAATTCACAATCTTAATATCCTTAAAAACCTTTCAGAAAATTTGATAGTTTGGAACCACTAAAATTTGTACCTCTACCCTCATTGTAAATAGATCCAAAAATATAAGTCTGGAGTATAACCCGGGCAATTGTCAACATCTCATGTAGCCTCCTGGAACCTGGATAAAATGTTATATACTTTTATAAGTTTTTTCTTCCATTTCCGAGACATGTACACTCTGTCATAGGTTGATGATTTTATAGTGTTACAATTGACTCTAACGCAGAAGATAGAGACAGTTTCTGCCACATTCATATTGTCGTCAACTTTAATTTTTCATCGATAATTAATTTCTGAAATGCACAATATTTAACAGAGTATATTTCATACAAGTCTTTAATATTGTAATCGAGAAAGAATATAGCTTATATCCAAAAGACAAAAAACCTCTCGCAATCAGTATCTTTTATTATTACAAATAACAGACGCTAGCTTTCGAACAATTAGTTCTTCAACGGGCGTTCTTACCTAGTAAGAACGCCCGTTGAAGAACTAATTGTTCGAAAGCTAGCGTCTGTTATTTGTAATAATAAAAGATACTGATTGCGAGAGGTTTTTGTCTTTTGGATTTAATTTTATGCGCAAGTTCTTTGATCCTAATATAGCTTATATTGTAGACGAATGGGGGGACGAAGAACCAGCATGTTTTGACATCTTATTTGACAATCTGGGAATGGTCAAGGATTTTTCTGGAGCGATGTATGGAATGATGACCAGAAAGAGGATGGCTGAGAATGAAATTCTTGAACAATTTCGGTAGAAGACCCTACGATACCATCAAAATACTAGCTATAGAAAGGAAGCACTAAAAGGAAAAGAATACTGCCCACCAACCTAAGAATAAATAGAATATACTAATATATGAACTATATTCTAGGCATATGTAATATATTAGCTAGTCATCAATCACTATCATCCATATATTATATTCTGAGTTCTTCCTAGCATATATAGTATGATATATTCACGCAAGGGTATTACTCGATGCATTACTTTATATGAATATAGATGTGTGCCTATTTATACACTTCCATTATCTGACCATATCGCAATGTTACTTGGGATATATATTCGCCTGGAACAAATTCATAGAAGGCGGGAAATCTAAGGCGAAGCGTTTCTTTCAAAGTTTTTTTTTTTTTGGCCGAGCTTGGTCGTTATTGTATGGTTTTATCCATAGTTCATTTTCTACTATATAAAATTTTACATATATTTACTCTTATAATTATATATTTCTATCGTTGTTTTTCTTCAAATGCAAATCGGAAGGTCGATGGAAGTATGGTCTAAACCGTTGGTTTTCGACCGCTACTACCCGAGTTCGATTCCCGCATCGGACACTTTTTTCTGATTCAAAAAAAGGCTCCAATGGCACCCGATTCTTGCAAAAGTCTAACTCTATCAGCGAGTGCAAGTAACCAAACGGGGCTCTGGTACATTTGCAAAAGCAAAGTCTAACTGCTTTTCACATGTATAGACGTGTGGTGTACTTACAGTAGAAGCAGTCGCTAACTTCTGCCCACTGTGATTATCATGGCCTGTACCACGGGCACTAGGGATAAGCAAAAAAATATACACATCTCCTAATATATGTAAATATGCAGATATGTATACATACAATTTATCTTCTTATACGTTTTCTATTTTTCTCCTTTAGAAGGGAAGTAATGTTCGAAATCTCGGCAAAACAAAAATATATAACTTTGAAAGAAACCTGAAAGATTTCGCGCTTCTATGAATACTGCTTTGTATAAGCCAAATAGCAAAATACAATAACAGAGTGGCAGATTACAACAATGATAAGTCAGACATTCTTAATATTTGGTTTTCTCATCGCAATAGAAACTCTAATATTATCTAAACTGACAGAAGTAGTAAAGGTTACAATTTAAAACATATTTTTAATTTTTCCATATTTTTTATCTTTATTTATGAAATTTAAACTTCTGTCTTACCCGAGGGATCTATTTTGTGTGGTGATATAAAACAGGGTTATAGAAGCTATATAATTCCTGGTCTAAAGAACTAGGAATTGTTATAAAATATTGTACCCCATTTTCAAGATGCCTAACCCATCTATAACCTTGATAGCCTTGGAAATGGAAAAACACAACTAATGGGGTATGCAGTATCTCGTGGTAGTAACTTTAGACCTTTTTTCTTCTTTTTCAATTTGAAATGGAATCTTAAGAGTGTAATATTGCATAGTGATATAGTATATATGTCCTCATAGAATTTTATTATTATTATATTAAATTATTTTAAGGATTATTATATTCTCTCTCTCTTCGTAAAATTCATTTCTACTTATCTTTATTTAATATTTCACATTAATTATTTGAAGTTTATAATATGAATAATAATTTTGTAACAACCATAATTGACTTATATTATATAATTTCAAAGGGACATTATGTGAAATTAAATAATATTTAATATTCATATATCTATTAAAACATTTTACAAAAAAATATAGTTTGGATTTATTTCATTTATCGTGAAGTGAAAAAATTAAAAGGGTAAATTTTATATATTCGTTACTATCTAAATAATGTAAAATATATATGTTATGAATATTTTTGTTGTAATTGATAAAGGGTTGATAAGACAAAGGATCGATAAGATAAAGAGTTGAGGTGCAATCGTGATAAAAAAAGATAATTATTTAACGTCAAGTAGCTTTTATTTTCAATTACTTGAGGAAATATTACACATTAGTTAGTTTCACATTATATAGAATTTATAAAGTTAATCCTATATTAGTGATTTAAAAGGATAGATATATTAACTACGCATATTTACAACAAAACTATACAACAAAAACTGAAAGTCTTTCTAAAAACGATGATAACCAAAGTAAAATTATCAATGAATATGTTGTAAGATTTGGGTACTTACAGCTTGTAGGAAGGCATGAGGACGTTGAGGATTATATGATAATAATCTTTATTATCCATTTAGCAAGAAAAGACAAAGTTATGGTAGCGAACAGTTATTGAAGTATAGAGAAGAAGGTAAACAAACAGTTGTGATGATGATAGGTCCAGTGTGGCGCTAGCTGTCGTAGCATTCAGTTATCCAACAAATCCCCGGCATGAATGTGGAGACATCACGAGGTTGTAGCGTAACTCCTCAAATGTCGGCCTTGGTAGCGGCTTGGTCAGAATGTCCGCCTTCATGTCGCCAGTTGGGCAGTAGATCATTTTTATCACAGTCTTCTTCTGAAGATCCTTCAGGTGATGGATCTTGGTTGCGATGTGCTTGGTTCTAGAAGACACTTTTTCGGATGAACACATCTTGAGACATGATTGATTGTCTTGGTGGAAGTAGATTGGAGCTTTCTGTTCCAGTTCGAGATCCTTTAGCAAGTCGAGAAGCCATAACAGTTCTTGTGAGGCTTCAGCTGCGGAGATTAGTTCCGCTTCGGTGGATAAGAGAGATACGCAACCTTGTTTCCCAGTCATCCATGAGATGGGGTTTGAACCCAGTAGGAACAAGTTTCCGCTTAGTGATTTTCTGTCGGTGTTGTCGCTTGCCCATGTGGCATCACTGTATGCTTCCAGTGTGGGAGGTTTTTGGTTAGATATGCGTAGCTCGAGTTCTTTAGTAGTTTTTAGATATCTTACGATTCTTTTTGCTGCATTCCAGTCACAATTTCTAGGATTCTGGTTTCTGCTGCTGAGTATGCAGACTGGAGCTGCGATATCTGGTCTGGATACTACGCTTAGGTACAATAGTGAGCCTATCAGTTGTTGGTATTGGACGTTGTTTGGTAGAAGTTTTTCATCAGATATACCGGGATATCCGCTTTCCATGGGAGTGAAAGTAGGTTTCGCTTCTTGAAGATTGTACCTTACAACTAATTCTTGGATTTTACTCTTTTGGCTCAGTAGGAGTTCACCTTCTCTGTTCCTTGAGATTTCTATACCAATGAATTGAGTGGGGTCTCCAAGGTTCTTTATTTCGAATTCTTTTTCGAGAGTTTTTACAGTGTTTTGGATGATTATTTCGCAATCGCTTGCGAGGAGCATGTCATCCACAAATAGAATCAAGTAGATGGGATGGTTTTCTTCATTCTTGGTGAATAGGCATGGGTCTACAATGCTCTGTTTGAAGTTATTTTTAATTAGAGTGCTTGCAATTTTTGTGTTCCAAGATCTTCCGGCTTGTTTTAGACCGTAAATTTCCTTCTTTAGTTTGCAGACTTTGTTTGTTTGTTTTGTATGGAGTCCTTCTGGGAGTTCCATGTAGAGTTCTTTATCTAGGTCGCCGTGTAGGAACGCTGTCTTGACGTCGAGGTGGATCACTTGCATCCCTTTGTAGACTGATGCAGCTAGGAAGGCTCTAATTGTAGAATGCTTCACAATTGGTGCCTGAATGTCTTGAGCTTCAGTTTTGTACAGCATGTAGTCATTTCTTATGGGAGGTATTCCCTTTGTTGGTCTCGTGGATCTTCTTTGTGTGACCACTTGTGTTCCTGTGCTTGTACTGGGTTGAATGTAATCCTCGGTTTCTGAGTCCTCAAGATTTTCGGATTGTGTTCCTGGTTCCTGACTTTCCTCTGCATTATCAATATGATTGGAGGAAGTTAGATCTGTACTTAGTACTTGTGGTGAAGTTGTTTTTGTGGAAGCGTGGTGAAACCCATTTTCTTTTTCTAGAAATTTTACGGATCTGCTGATTGTGATGTTGTCTGTGTCGTGCAGGATTCTGTATCCTTTGCTTCGATCATCGTATCCAATTCATTAGTGCTGTAAAGACCAGGATATCCTAAAGGATATTTGGTCATCAGTTGGTGATATCTGTCGATCAAAAGATCTAGCCCGAGGGAGCACCTCCTGACCTCAGAAGAAAGAAATCTACCTCCAACCTTCTCAGTAAAATTAAAGCTAACACTAAGCTTCCAATCAACACTGTTCTCGAAACTCCTCCCCCAACTCGACTAATATCAAGGAATCCTGCATGGGTGGCCGATGAAAATGTAGATCTTAAAGAAGAGTGGAGAAACCGATGGAGCAATCTTGCCATCGCCAACAAAGACCTGGTGGAGGACCCTAACACCAAACCTCCCGGCTACAACCTACCTAGGAGGACCTGGTCAACCCTCAATAGAATCAGGACCTCTACTGGTAGATGCAACTACCTACTAAATAAGTGGAACATGAGTCCAGACCAGAACTGCGACTGTGGACAAATACAAACAATGCACCATATCCTAAGGGACTGTCCTCGAAGATTCTTCCAGGGAACACTTGGGGATATCCACCGGTGCACAGAGGAGGCCCTGGAGTGGATTCGTCACCTCGACATTCCACTCTAGAGAAACTAGCCCGAGGGAGCACCTCCTGACCTCAGAAGAAAGAAATCTACCTCCAACCTTCTCAGTAAAATTAAAGCTAACACTAAGCTTCCAATCAACACTGTTCTCGAAACTCCTCCCCCAACTCGACTAATATCAAGGAATCCTGCATGGGTGGCCGATGAAAATGTAGATCTTAAAGAAGAGTGGAGAAACCGATGGAGCAATCTTGCCATCGCCAACAAAGACCTGGTGGAGGACCCTAACACCAAACCTCCCGGCTACAACCTACCTAGGAGGACCTGGTCAACCCTCAATAGAATCAGGACCTCTACTGGTAGATGCAACTACCTACTAAATAAGTGGAACATGAGTCCAGACCAGAACTGCGACTGTGGACAAATACAAACAATGCACCATATCCTAAGGGACTGTCCTCGAAGATTCTTCCAGGGAACACTTGGGGATATCCACCGGTGCACAGAGGAGGCCCTGGAGTGGATTCGTCACCTCGACATTCCACTCTAGAGAAACTTGCCAACATTGTTGTATTGTGCTGTAAAAAACAATATCATACGCAATAAATAAATAAATCGTATCCAAGAAAGATCCCTTCGATAACTTTGCTATCCAACTTGTTTCTTTTTATCTTGGGAATATAGGCGAAGGCTTTACATCCGAATCTTTTTAGATGCTTCAGGCTGGGCTTCCTGTTGGTCCATAGTTCAAATGGAGTCTTGTCTGTAGCTTTCGAGGGTATTCGGTTGTGTAGGTAATTAGCTGTGGTAACCGCTTCCGCCCATAGAGACTGTGGGAGTCCTGAGTCAAACAGCATGCATCTTGTCATCTCCATTAGTGATCGATTTTTCCTTTCTGCTACTCCGTTCTGGGCTGGTGAGTAGGGGACTGTTAGCTGATGTTTGATTCCGCTTTGGTTCAGGAAATCTTCGACTTGTCGGTTTACGTACTCACGACCGTTGTCTGTCCGTATGGTTTGGATATTTTTTCCAAATTCCGTGTGTGCTGAGATGACGTAGTCTTTTATTTTTTCATAGGCTTCGTCTTTTCCTTTCAGGAGGTAGGTCTTCGTGTATCTGCTGTAGTCATCAGTGAAGGTGATGAAGTATCTCTTACCGCTGAGAGAGTTAGTTGGTAATGGACCGCAGATATCACTGTGGACAAGTTGAAGCGTTTCAGTTGCTCTGTACTCTGTCTTCTTTGGAAATGGGGTTTCGGTGAGTTTTCCTTGAATGCACTGAACGCAGTCTGTGCTGTGCGAACAGTTATTTAGACTTAGTCCTCTTGCTAGGTTCTCATTTCGAATCTTCTTAATTGATTCTATATTTCTGTGTCCTAGTCTGTCGTGCCAGAGCATGAGGCAATTTTTGTTCTTGCAGTGGTTTTGTTTTGCAACATTTGCTTTGAATGTGCGAGTTTGGGGGTTGTCATCCAGGTGGAGTCGGTACATTCCATTGTCAAGTATACCGTTCGCGAGGGCTGTGTTGTCTCTTTCGATGGTACACCAATCTCTGTTGAACGTTACTTTACATCCGTTGGAGGTGGCCGCACTCACTGACAGAAGGTTGTCTGTTAGTTCCGGGATGTAGAGAACTTTTGTGAGAAGTAAGGTGTCAGTCTTTCCTTGGGGTGTGATGACTTTGATTTCTCCTTGTCCTATCCCTTTGACCTGCAGCTTATTGCCATTAGCAACCACAACATTTTGTGTTTGTTCTCTGTTAAGTTCAGTGAAGAAGCTTTCGTCGTACGCCATGTGAGATGTGGCTCCAGAGTCGACGAACCAGTTGTGTACACTTGCTTCTCGTTGAGTGCAATTGAGAGCTTTTGGGTTAGGTCCTTTTGTTGTTCTCTGATTTGTTGATTGTTCTTGGGTGACACTCGACTGATTTGTGTACTTTGGTACGTTTCCTCTTCTGAAGTTTTCATATTTGTACTCTTTGTTGCTGTTGTTTCGCTTTTGATAGTGCCAACATTCTTCTTTGGAGTGGTTTGGTTTGTGGCAGAAAGAACAGAATTTCTTCTCTTTTTCTCTTCTTTGGCTTGAAGCTCCGTGGAGGCTTTTTAAGGCTTTTGATGCGGTGCTTTCGTCTTTCGAGCTTTCTACTCTGCGTGTGTGTTCATCAAGGAGTTTGTTCTTGGTAAATTCAAGCGTTAGCTCGTCATCAGGCCTTGATTCCAACATCGTGATGAGATTGGAGTAGCTCTTTGGAAGCGAGCAAAGCAGTATAGCCGTGATGTGAGAGTCCTTTAGTGTTTCGCCAATGGTTCGCAGTTTGTCAACAAGTTCCATCATGGTAGTGATGTGCTGTTGCATGTCTTTGTCTTCTTCGAGTTTTAAGCTGTATAGCTTCCTTAGCAAATAAATTTTCCTGAGAGTGTTTTTCTTTCATAGATATTTTAAGAGTGTCCCAGGTAGCTTTGGCTGTTAGTAGGTTTTTGACATGCACTATTTGTAAGTCGGCGATGCTTAGATTAATGATAGCTCTAGCTTTTGAGTCTTTCTTTTTCCATCCGATTTTAGGTTCATCTGGAATATTTTCGGTGACAACTTCCCAAAGATCTTCCTTTTGCAAGAGCATTTCAATTTTGAAAGACCATAGTGAGTAGTTATAGCCGTCGAGCTTATCTAGGGTTACATCGTGGCTCGGGAGTGACGCCATTTTTGCTAAGCCTTTTTTCTTTGTCTTAACTCGTTAGTTGAATTTCATGCAATATTCAGTCTCATAATCTAATTGTTGTAAGATTTGGGTACTTACAGCTTGTAGGAAGGCATGAGGACGTTGAGGATTATATGATAATAATCTTTATTATCCATTTAGCAAGAAAAGACAAAGTTATGGTAGCGAACAGTTATTGAAGTATAGAGAAGAAGGTAAACAAACAGTTGTGATGATGATAGGTCCAGTGTGGCGCTAGCTGTCGTAGCATTCAGTTATCCAACAGAATAAAATAAAAAATATATTTTTTAAAATATAGAAATATTTGAGTTTTTAGATTATATAATATATATATATAAACTATAATATATAGAGTATAAAACCTCTTTATTCTAAAATATTTGAAAATGTAAAAAGAATTGAATTTCTAATTTTAATACATTTTATATCTTACAAAATATATATCAAAGCATATTTCATAATTTTTAAAAATATCTCTCTAGTTAATATTATTTTATCAAAGTAAAGCATGTCTAAATAAAAAAACTATAACGAACTAATATATAATATGAAGTAGTGAAATATATTTTTGTAGATTCATTAAATTATAATATTTTAATATCAAAAATAGATTTATTAAAATATACAGAGGGGGGTATTTTATTTTAAAAAATATATATACACATTAATAATTTCATTTAAATGTATATATACATTTATAGGTTTTTAACTTTTAATTAGACAATTTTAATTTATATTTAGACATATTTCATATTTTAATTTAGACACTTTCATTTCAATTTAGACATTTTACATTTAATTTAGATTTTTCATTTTAATTTAGACACAGGGACTTCTCTATAAAAAGCCCATGTGTCTAAATTAAAATGAAAAATGTCTAAATTAAAATGAAAAATGTCTAAATTGAAATGAAAAATGTCTAAATTAAAATGAAAAATGTCTAAATATAAATTAAAATTGTCTAATTAAAAGTTAAAAACCTATATATCAATAGGAGAAATAACGAAATAATATAAAATATGAAGTAGTGAAATATTTATGGGGAAATTATTATATTTCTATATTTTTATTAAAATATATTATTGTATTTATATGTGTATTTTAAATTAATAAAATCTATATTTGATATAATGTTACGCGACATAAACTATAAAATAAATTAAATCAATAGGAATTAACGGAAAAATAAGAAATGTGAGAAACAATGGAATAATAACTAAGAAACGGTGTTAAGAACAACAAAGCTAAGTTTAGTATGATGGAAAAGTATTAGGGGAAGCGTATTAGGATACGCTCGAGTAGGTAACAAGTCCTTTGTGAGTTGTGCGTTTTATTAAATATTCATTAATGGCGCCTCATCAATATGGATTTGGCGCCTTTAGAATGTTCGTCTGCCATGTCTGGGCCCTTCAGATATCTTGTTGCCCTCAACAAATCTTTTCCTACAGATTACGTTTCGGAATTTAATTATGTAAATTGTAAATAATACATCCTCTCTCTCCTTGTGGTGTCGATTATATATATTTACAGTGGTTATATACTTATTAGTGAGAATATATTCTACAAACATTTAATAACAGAATATATATATGTATATATTTTTATATCTCTCTTATTAATTTTTCTTGTTTATAATATATTTATTTTGAAATTTGTGATAGATTAGAAGGTGATATTTTATTATATTAATATATATATTTTTAAGAAAAAGGTATCTCCTGATAAAGAAATATACCAGTGCTGATTACATACGCCAACTATCGGAAAACCTTCACCGCCTGCAATACGCTAACAAAGGATAACAGCCTGAAACGCGTACGTGATTGGTGTTTCTTGATTTACCAAGAAAAATATAGCGACAGCCATTGTTGTAGGTGGGATAATGGTTAGTTTTAGATAGAGGGTCAGAAATATATTTGAAGGTTGTTTAACTATATTTCTAATTTATATAAAGAAGAGTATCTTGACCAAAATTCTGTTATATTTTATATTGATTATTAGCTGATATTTTTCCGATATAAGGCGCAAGTCATCAGCAGCTCTCAGTTGCATATTTATTCCTTATTTTAACATATTCTAAACGGTCTAAATCGTTGTTCGATTTAGTATATTTTACTAGAGTTTCTTTCACGGTCTTTTTCGCTATGTAGCAATCATGATCAAAAGGATTCGACAATAGTTTAATCAATCTGTTTGCTGTATTGAATTGTTCTGTTATATCCGTTTAAAACAGTCGTTTTTTTAAAATAAATATATTCAATAAGTGTGGTCTTAAAAGTTAATACCATTTTTCAATGATAGAAGGTAATAAGTTCAGAACGTAAATACTATTTGCCATAGGTTCCTCAAATACTCTCACAGATAATTCCCGAACATTAACTTCTATAAATCAATAACGTATCATCTATTTATAGTAAATGAAACCATTAAATCCCGAATATTTATTTCACACATAAAACAAACTTCTACTATCCTTATATACTGCGATGAAAAAATAACTACACCAATATCTCGCTTTGCGTCGTTTCGTTTTGCGTTTTTTTCGAAGTTGCGTTACTGCTTAATTTTCACTGATTTTCACTGTGCGTCGTTAGATTTTCGAAGTTGCGTTGTTTTGGATTCGAGTCTTTATTTATTTTTTTTATATTTTTCCTAAAATATGGCAACACTTTGTTTTTGATTGCGCCTTCACATATTTTCACTTTGCGTCGTTTCAATTTGCGTCGTGTTTTTTTTGGAACGTAACCCCGACGCAAAGCGAGGTATGGGTGTATATGTAATTCTACTGTCTTAAAAGCTTATGCCCATATTTTACTTAAATACCGTTTGTGATATTTTATTTTCAGTGTAGCTTATATAGGCAGAATCGTACAATACAGTCTTAGATTAGAAAGAAGGAATCATATATCGCCGCAACTCTTTTTATTATTATAGCGGTTAAGGAAGCTTTCGGGCAAGCCCTTCTTCAGCTAATTATATTGTACAAACAAAGAGAGATCTCTCTTTGTTTGTACAATATAATTAGCTGAAGAAGGGCTTGCCCGAAAGCTTCCTTAACCGCTATAATAATAAAAAGAGTTGCGGCGATATATGATTCCTTCTTTCTAATTTGTCGAAATCCGCAATCCGTTTACCATGAACAGTCTTAGATGTTTAAGAAGCGTTCTGGTAGATTAAATTGATCAAACCGCTGGGAGGGTTAACCACTGATGAGCCAAGCCCTCCCATTATTTTTTCATCGAGGTAAGAAAAGAAGTTTGGTGTACGTGTGAAAGAAACATTCGCGCCTTATTGCCTGTTATATAAGTAATTAAAACCCGAAGTGGTCTTGTGGATTCAATCAAAAAACCGTTGAAAGGGTTCAACACTAATGATCCAGGTTCTTCCAATATTTTCTATCAAAATAAGAACAGTGCGGAGTTGTTAATTCAGAATAAAAAAATATCTCCCCAAAATAGTTGATAATATTTAATAGTTAGATAAAGATGATATATGTAATTACATATTAGACTCTGGAAAGTATAAAAATTTCTAAAAATAAGGAAAATAAATAGAAACATTTGGAAGTATTGAATCCCATTTTTTTCAGGATAGTTCTCCTTGCTACCTTATGGTTATTTTCCTATTTTTTCGATAGTTCGGTTTTTTTTCGGCAGAAAGAGTCATCTATCTTTGTGGGAGGTGTTGAGTTGGGATGTAAACAGATTTATCTGTTTGATGAGCAATGGTTCTGTGATAACCAGCCTCCTCCTTCCTGTGTTGCCAGTCGATCGATGATATCTTTACTCTGTGACACCATTCGGCAACATTGATAAAATGTTTTTTTTTTTCTTCATCTCTCTCCAATATCCTTTACCTTGAATGAAACTTTTTACATAGAATTTTTACTTTATTTCTTTTTTTGTATCGATTTCAGAATGGTGTATCATATCCCCAATAATTTATAAAGAATATTATTGGAAAATAAATATATTGTTTTATATATATAAATATTTTGGAAAAAATTCCTTCTCTATTCTTTATATCAAGTTATTATATGTGATCAGTAGTTTTTGAATAATCTTGAGAAATATTTGTTAGGAAAAAACATCATTATATTTGTAAAGCTTAGTTTAATCGAAATAATGGATTTTTTATATATAGAAAATCATTATTTTGCATTTGTCTCAGAACAAAAATATTCTCAAAATATATTTCTGCTTATTTTTCAAAATATGATATAATGATATCAATATTAATCTCTCATATAAATAGACGTTGCTCGTGACATAGGCTCCATCTATTGGAATAATTATATATGAACTAAACTTCATTTTTAAGTTCGAAAACTTTATCACACTACTCGTATATGACACTTTCACGCTCACACGTCTTGTCTACTTTTACCATTCAATTTTACGAATTTTGGTGATGGCTTACTTTCATCTATCGGTGAAATTCATCTAAATATAATTTTTTTTATTAAAGAATAATTAGCTGCACGATCAAGAATTGCCCTTTATATATGTTTCCACTCTGAATTTCCAAATTTTGGTCTATTAAAAGGATATACATGAAACTACGAATTAGCGCTATATTTAGTTGTATATTTCACCCATAGATATCGCTGAATGACATTTAGGAATAAAGAATGTATAACTAAATACCATATTTACTAAACGAAAATTGCAAAGGTTTGGTTAAGCTGGCTCATTAATCTACCAGAAGTTTCTAAAGCTTATAGAACAAGATCGCTATAACTGTTGAATTCCACATCCAGTTAATATAGTGTATATGTAGTGTATATGTATATAATGTGTATATACATAGTGTATATGTATATAATGTAGTGTATATGTTTATACTTAATTTGCGAAAGTGTTGTTTAAGTATGTATTTACATACAAGAACAAAACTTAACGTGGATAGACTGTTTTTTTTTAAGGAGACAGAGACAATTTTGTTCATACTTGGTTATCTCGTTAATATTCAATAAAGGTCACTATGTGTATCAAATATATTTCATAGTTATAATCTGAATCCCGATATACATGCTAAAAGATACAACTTCCTTAAGTTCTCTCTATGAGCGTAAATATATTCTAATGAAGGTAAAATATCAAAATATAGAAACCCCATGTAAGACTTAAATTAGATTTACTCCTATATTTTCTCATGTTTAATATTTTATAACCATTATTGTATTAAGTGATGCTGAAATATTCATCGTCACACGTTCCTATCTGCATATTTAATGGCTTATATGCAAATTATTTGTGATACCGATGAAATTGCAGCTATGGAGAATTCTGATCGGGTAATGGTGTTTCAGCATATGTTATATATAAATATATATAGCTTTTTTGTAAATTGAATTATATTTATTGAAGATATACACTTTTACATTTTTAAAAAGTAATCATATCCTAGATTCCTCGAAATATTTCTAAATTCTATTTGAAAATAATTAAGTTATTCTAATAACATTTTGAGAATTTTCTTAATATTAATATTTGAGTATATGTCTGTTAAGTATTTTACTGTGATAATATAAAGTGTTTTATAATTCGTAAAAATCTTTTATATACATACTTTATATTCCTTAATAAAGTTTAGAATGAAGCCATCATATTAGTAAATAAAATTAATTTTTATCCAATATTTACTGTTTTGAATTAGGAATTTAATATGGATCTATATATTTTTTAAATGTTAGAAATATATATATATATATATATATATATATATTGTAAAACGAAAATTGCAATTATACCGCGAATGTTTCTTTCAAACAAAAATCGAAATTTTTATCCTAAAGAGAAATAGCGATTATTTCTAACTTTAAGGATGAAGTATGATATGATGAATTGTGAAGAGTAATGACAAACGGAAAAATAAAATTGTCCAGGGATGGGAATCGAACCCACAGTGTTCCGCTTACCGGGCAGATGCCATGTCCACTAGGCTACCCTGGACATATTTTTCCGTTCGTAAATATTACATAAGCGGAACACTGTGGGTTCGTTTCCCATCCCTGGACACTTTTATTTTTCAGTTTGTCATTACTCTTCACAATTCATCCTATCATACTTCATTCTTAAAGTTAGAAATAATCGCTATTTCTCTTTAGGATAAAAATTTCGATTTTTGTTTGAAAGAAACATTCGCGGTATAATTACAATTTTCGATTTACAATCATCAGCCGTGTTATATTGTATTTTAAATATATATATATATTAATGTTATTTTTAAAAGGTATGTTTCCTGACGGCTAACATGAGCACTTTAGATGGCAAAACGCGATCAACTAAACGTTGATTTAGAATTGTTCCATAATATTTGGCAACCCATATTCTGGATAAATCTATAAAAGCCAACGTTTGAGTATGTTGTCATCGTGGTACATGTTATACCTCAATGACCAAATATTAGTTCCAAAAGCTTTCCTAAAAAATCAAGAAATGGATAGTTAATACAAAATGTGCGTTTAAAAGTTTAAAAAATGAAAAAGAACTGGTGTTGATATCATGATACGCCATTTCTATTCTTAACATATAAACACCTGACCTATATATAATTTTTTTTTTTTCACATGTTTAGCGGAATTACACCAATTAGGCCTTAACTACCCATTTCTTGACTTCTTAGAAAGAATCTTGGACCATATATTTGGTCATTCAGCTTATGCCACGTTGAAAAGAGTCAACAGCCCGAAACCCGTAAGTGGCAGGCTTTTCATGATTTATAAAGAAAATGGGTTGTCCAAATATTATGGGACAATCCTAAATCAACTTTTGTAGATATTTATTCCACTAGATAACTTTCTGCCATCTAGAAATGCTCATGTGAGGGGTCAGGATTCACCTTTTATACTTTGAATATCGACATCTGACCTTTTATTGATTTTTCTTATTTTTCTCACTTAATATATTTTATAATTGTTTACAATAATTATAAAGACAAATATCGACAATACTTAATATTATACAGTTACAAGATAGTAAAATACCACATTGCAACAAAGATATGTCAAAAAAGAAAATCCATGAAAATTATTTTTTCTTGAGCATATTCCCAATTTTTGAAGGCTTGTACGGTATCGAGTATTCGACCACTCTGTTTTAAATATAGCACATCCAAAACTGTATCATCTTTGATCATCTGTGAACTTTGGTATCTAAAGAGTGTTAAAAATTCAACGAAATATTTCAAGAACTTTTGACATAAAAAACAGTGTGTCTTGCAATGTGTTTAAATTTTAATAATATCCTCAAATATTATCTCTACAAACCTTATTGCTATGATAGAAATTTTGAATGAGAGGGTTCACCATTATTAGCCAAACCCTCTCATTCTATAAATTTTATCATTGCAGTAAGGTCTGTAGAGATCATTTTTGAGGATATTATTAATAAAAAATAAACACATTGCCAAAAACATTTAATTATTACAAATTTTATCGAAAGATGGAAATTGAATTTATAAAATGTGTGTTTGATAATCAAAATAGTTTACAGTCGCTTTTGTGACGGAGAGATTATATATAAATCCAAACTATATAAACTGATTTTTATATCTTTAACTCATGAATATAAAGCAATGACTTTGACGTTAAAAATGATAACCTTCCAGGCCTATTCAAATAACAATTCAAGGCTATACAAAATCTTTGCTGATTCACTGAGCGTATTTTTCTACCTGTACTATACCAGTTTATCAGTTCGACACGACGAAATATCGGAGGAACAAAAGGTAAGAAGATACCTAAAAGACATTCAATTATTATTAGGACGAAGTATTTGATGTAATGGATTTATTTTATTTTTTGAATATTCAATTATTGTTAAGTATCGAGAGGACTAATAATAACTTATTACTCATTTTTTAACGCTCTTGCTTATGTTTTATTCATTCACCCTCTGTACTCCGGGAGGTGTATACATAAGACAAAATGCCTTAATAAAAGAGACGTTAATGTATGAATTTAATTTTATTAACCCCGCTTAACTTCATATTCGATAAAATATTAGTTTTAAAACATAATACTTCTTATCAACAGTGCTTATCTGGAAAAATCACCGAGTATTTAGTCACAAGCTCGCGCATGCGTTCCTTCGACCAATCAACAGTAAAAGTTGTACCTTATTATAAGCCGACGGATATGAGGAATCTAACGGACCGTTCGCTCGGACGGTAGAAATGAAATAAACTGCGCATGCGTCATTTATCTGATAATAGGAGAAGGAAGAGAGCCAATTAGAAGGCGAATGACAAAGACATCCCCTATAATTAAACATATTAACATATAATCCTCTTAACATATATTATAGTGATAGAAAACATTAGAATTTACCATTATAATATATCAGGACAATTAAAGTAATTCATTAAATATCACCTAAGAAATACGATAGCTTCAAATCAATAAAACATTAAGTGCAGAAACCAGGAATTTAAAAACTTCTTTAATGAGAACATTTTAATTTGAGGCAATTGGAAACCAACCATTCCAGAAAAGAGAAAAGCAGTTTAAAATAATTATTTCAAAAATTTTAATGAAAATTTACGATTTCCAAAATGAAACATAAATAATAAGCTAATTAAAAATATCCATTTTAAAATTTACTTAAATGCCAATTAGCCCAAATGGAATTCGTGACAGGCATTTTGAAATAGGCTCATTTTAATAAAAAGTCAATTGGGCTTAATTATTAGTTGTAACTATTTAATTAAACAAACATCTTACTTACTTAATATAATAATTAACTTATGTTTTAACATGCTTTCTGTGTTTCACATGTGTTCGTGGAATTCCAATTTTAGACTTTGGGATTTGTGAAAAGTAATTTGAGATGTTTAAATGACTTCTTATTTATTAGTTTGAATTTTATTATCTTCTCATATTAATTTAAATGCTTCGAAGTATTTTATATAAGCGTTAATTGAGAGAACCTTATATATGTTATAATAAATATTATTTTGAGATAGAGATTAATTGCTGGTTCTTTTGAGTACATGAGTACTTAATGGTATTGTTTTAAGTTGTGTCATCTTGAAAGAAAAGCAGAAGAATAATTATTTACTATCGAGTAGTTTTTATATTAAATTACTTGTATAAAATTACAATGAAACATTTTTCACAGTTTTAGAATTTATGAAATGAATTGTATATTACTGAATTTCAAAAATAGATTAGAAAACTACATAATTACAACAAGTATTAAAAGTCGGCGTATTCTAACACTATGGTCAAAAAACAAGTAGAATTATGAATGAATGAAAATAAAATATATTTTTTAAATTATAGAATATTTTAATATTCAAATTATATAATATATGTGTGGTAAAAAAACTTCTATTATATATATATACCATTATAATTTATAAATATTATTATGATACATATAATGTTTTACGGAAAATGGAATGTGTGATAGGAAGAACCTCTCCAATCAAATATATAATGTTTGATGTATTCAATATTATTGTATTATTGTGAATATATATATTGTTATGTGTCATTAAAGGTAGAAATGCCATTATAATCACATATGTGTTTGATTGTTTTCATTATATTTATTATCTATACTCTCTACTCTATTTACATATATAAAAAGGGACATATTTTTTATTTAAGTTGAAAGTTAAACTTATCAACCAATATTTACAATAAGCTGACCTTCAGGTTCAAATTTGTATTGAAAATTTTATCCTTTCTATCACCTGTTTATTATATATATATATATATTAGATTACATTTGATATGCTAAAGAATTATTTGCTGGTTCTTTTTAGTACTAAATGGTATTGGTAATGCAGTCGTGGCAAAAATCTTGAAAATATAATAATATAAAATAGTTTTGATATTAGAGATTGCTTTAATTGAGCTAAAGGAATATATAAAAAACATAATTTGATAAAGTACTGCCTGACTTAAGGCGTAAGAATGAAAAAATGCAAAACTTATTTACATAATTTTAAAAACGATTTGAGCCGGCCATCGGGAAACAACAACAATGAGTTTTTATAGAGGAAGCGTGACCTCTGGCGATAGATTTAACAGAGTATTTGAATCTATGAAATATAATTTTGAATAAAATAATATTTTATATAATCCGGAACATATATATATTCTCACAAGGGCTTAATAGAAATGATCAGAGCCCAGGAATTTTAACGTCAGACTGAACATCTGAATAGTTTGTGTTCTTAGTTATAAACATTCATAGTTTTATTATCATTAGACAAATAAAAGATATCAAATTCACAATTTCGATATTATTTTTATGGTATATAAATATTTTTTCTATTTTATTTGGAAAATAAGTTTTCCAAAAATAAAAAAGTTTCCCTCTTTCTTCTAATCTTCTTCTTCTATCACACTGATAGATTGGCACCGTCTGCTGAACAATATTGGAACAGAAGGCTAAAGTGGGGAAATTATGTTAGTTATTTGACCATATTTACAATAAAAAAAGAATAATCTGAAAATCAAAGAGTCGATACACGATGTGTGAATTCATAAAATTGTATTTAAGTATCCTCAAAAGTCTATAATTTTTCAATAGTGGTAGAATATAAAATATGTGGGTTTATTAACAATTCATACTCTCTCTAAAAGTGGCAAACATCAGTTCCCAAAACTGAGACAACATTTTGAAAACATTGGCGCAAATTCTGAAAAAAAAAAGATCTGGAAAACTTCCAAGAGTTTTCTTCTTGTATGGATCCATTGTGCAAGATGTGTTCAAATGTAAATATGTAAATGTAGTTTTACATTTCGTGATTTGCATAGACGTTTAGTAACTATCACATCGATAACAATATTTTAATGACGTTTATAGTGTCGTAAAGTTGTATCAACTAAGTGATAGGCAAAATTGATATTTTGCGTCATTTATCCTTCGTGTAATTTAGGTAAATATGGATGTAATATATATAAAAAAGATGCAAAAAATAAGCTGAGGTTTAGGTTAGCATTAGTTGGTGTCTTTCTCCCTCTACTCTACGCATATTTGAGCCTACATTAACGCCAAAAGGTTATAGCATGTAGAGTAGTTGTGAGTGTATATATTTGTACATACAAGCTATAAACTATAATGAATACAACTTCACAGTATTAACGCAATTTTAACATAATGTGAATCGTTGTGGTCATTCCATAGTCCATTTCGGACTGTTTGAGAAATTCAAATGTTGCACAATATATGCTACCCTTGTTGTCTTGGATGATGTTTGATAGTTATATCCTTTAGAAATGTGTGAGTTTAGCAATTTCTCGATGTTATCAATTCAGTTTGTTATTGACCTTCGTCTTGTTATTCTCAATCCTCTAAGATTTAATACGGGAGGTCGCATTGGATCTACCCACATGGTATCCCCATAATGGCAATGTTTCATTCAGATTATTTATTAATGATGTTAACGCGGTAGCCACCAATTATATTCAAAAGTATTATATAATGGGTATAGATATTTCTTTCTTATTATCCTTAGTACTATTCGTACAAACAATGGAATTCAAGGTGGTTTTACTGTAGATAACCACATGTCTACACACCTGAAAGCAGTTCGAATTTTGTACTTACAAGTGTGTTATAGCCCTGTTTAGTTTTTGCACTTATTTGTGGGTTTTACCTTTTGTAAGAATCGGGCCTTATTGAAGTAATATTTTTCTTCAGAAAAATAAAGGGACAAACGCAAGGTTCAATTCCGAGTCGGGACATACTACCATTGAGATATCATTTTTCTATTAGAAGAAAAGAGTATTATCCATTCGGGTATTGAACTTTGATCAATAAGAGGACACAAGGTCAGACAAAACCCTTAGAGCTCTCAATAACTTGATTTTAATCTAATTTCAAATAAAGTAGCTATTTTGTAAAGTTTAAAGTAGAAGGTTCAACACAAATTTATAAAAATAAGTACTAAACAAAAATATGTTATATCCATTTTCATTCTTTAAAGTTATTTTGTAATTTATCTTCAAGAATTTAAATAAAAAGGTAACTATCTACTTGGTATGAAATAATTAGAAACATTCATATATTTACTAGTTTTGGCTTTCTCAGCTTTTAAATGCGAAAATCTATGATAATATATAAAATGTATATTGAGAGTGTCATTCCTTAAGTCTTCCTATTTACATATATATATAAGAGAATGTATATGCAAATTATATATACGGATCAATATTGTTTCCTGATTATCCGGAAGTAGATGTCAAACAAATGACATGAAGTTTGTTGAGAGTTGAGTTTTTCCAGATAATCGGGAAGTGCATGTCAAACAAAAGATATGGAGTGCGGTGAATTCAAACAAACAAAGAAAGGTGAAAGGAAGCAGTGTTGACAGTATAAAGCATGTGCATACTGATGTTGCGTTACCCAAGTGGGTCAGACGTTCTGTAAATAACCGCGGATATCTTTAGCGCGTCACAAGTTGCGTAACTCAGGCAACTTCGCCAGACCTCCACCCTGGCTTCCTCTAGTTGGCATCCGTCTCTATTGTCCTCTTCACAATTAGCCCAATTAATACAATTAATACTCTCTGAAAACAGCCAAGCCGGGAAAATAGATGATAGAGGAGATGAATTAAAGTCGTATTCGATGGAGACGTGCTACAACTTTTTTTGGATGACATAATATTTTGAAGTTTTATTATTATGATTATTTACTTGGCAAACAGAAAGTTAGCATATGCTGTTAACTACATAGTTCAGATCTAAGTTTGCTTTATTTACAAGAGCTAGGTGGATATTAAATTCCCGAGAGTTGAGGCCAAGAAAATGTATTTCTCTTGAAGATTTTACAGAGATATAATACTTAGATTTTCTATTCTCACCATAATAACGTCCGCTTAGAATGTTTGGGTTTATAGGAAGCTGAACAGGTTAAGAGGAGATGTCCATGGTTCGATCTTTGGCAATAGAGGAAATTTGGGTTTTATATCAATACTATTACATAGTTTGCTTATACGTTACAATAATCAGTCAATATAGTCGTTGAACTAAATCCATGATTGATGTTTTGAGGATTTAAAAACCATTCGGAAAAAAAAACCGTAAATTTCGTTAATGGTAGAATCGTGCAAGAAGATTTCTCGCTCAACACGTTGAAGTCGTATGAAAACAAGAAAAGCATTTAAGAAAGTGTAAAACTCAAGAACGGCGTAATTTGGAGCATTAATGTTTGTTCATCTCCTACTTGAAGATAAACAGTTTGAATAAAAAATCGTATATGCGATTTTTCAGAACATACTCCATTCCAAGCACCACGATGACACAGGCTAATAGCCTTAAGCGCATACGTGGAAATTTAGCTTTTTTGGCAATATTAATGAAAAGATTCATCCCCGCTCTAGTATTTTATAAAACCAATACACCTTATATTTTTATTTACTAATTCTACTATGTGATTCTTAAGGCTGATCGTTTGAATGTTTTCATAGTAATTTTACGGTTATAAGAAGTTTAAATAATTACATCGTCATCATTAATAAGTAGATAAAAAAAACACTTTCAAATGATCAAATATATAATTGTGTTGTGATGAGGAGTCAGTACCCGTAGCTCCTCTCCCAACTTGCAGTCTCCAGCCAGAGTGAGAGTGTACAGTCTGATGGAGAAAGTAAACCACACCAGTTGAAGTACAGTTACCTTGGTTAGGTCTGTACCCGGGAAGGTGATATGGGACTATAAGGAATTCCTGGAATCACTGGTCAAACTGCCATTATGAGAATCTGACTGATCTGAGAATCTGATTTGCATATAACTCCTGGCAACTTTACCTTCTGGGTCCAGAAACAATCCAGCTTATATGCTAATGAGGACATCAGAGAAGGCGAACATTTTGAGCGTTCATGTCCAATCAAGAACTAGCATCGCCAATATATTTATATCCTACCTTAGTTTTTTGGAAAATGTTAACGACCTGTTTACGACCTTTTGGAGTGCCGTCCTGTCTTTTCCGGTGGTACATTTTATTGACGCTATTTTTAAGTTACATCAGGTTTTTTTTAGTCAAAGGCGATCTACATCTGGCTTGTTATTTCTATAAAAACATTTCTCTATGTACAACATATATATATTTCAAATATTTAAAATAAACTAAATAAGTACGCATTAGTATATGCATAAAAATGAGGCTGTTATATGGCGACGTTCTCCATGCATATATTGAGTGAATAGGTCAAGTTTTTCGCGTTAGTTTACATTAATTGTTATACAATAAAATAATACCATGTATCATTATTGAGTAAAATATATTAGGCCTCCAGGGAAAAAGTAACTTTTCATTGAAAAGATACTGATATATTTTACTCAACATTAATTGTTATTATGAAAAAAGGCATCTCCTTATCGTGCAACTGAAAGTTACTGATGGCTTGCGCCATCTATCGGAATAAATATCAACTATTCTCGTTGATTTTTAATTATTCCAGAATTGGACAAATGCTCATTCTTGATTAATCAAGAAAAGCTAACCAAGGACGTTTTCGGGCTGTTGGCCCTCATCATCATGGTGCAAGTTGTACCTCAACGATAAAAAAAAAAACTGGTCATTCAAGGCATCCTAAAAATTCATGAAACGGGTAGTTAAAGCCAGAATTGCGTGAGACCGCGACACAATGTAAAAAATTAATTGTTATGCTATAGAAATAATAATAAGAAATTCAATATGAAATGGATATAAATGCATACTTACTTTATCATTTTGCTTCATTAAGGTAAAATAAAATAGATGTTATTATAGACATGTTCGTTGAACGGGAAAATGCTCTAGTTTTTATCACTATTTAAATATGAATAACCAAACAGCGCACAATATTGGAGGCAAAGATCTATTATTATTATTGATAACATATTTACATAATATAAAGATGAGCTATGCAAATTTTCAGTTTAGAGTGGGTGGCAAACATCCGTGCAGAAAGTAAACATTATTAGCGTCAAGCAGCAAAACAACCAAATTGTGGAAAGATGGAAGGGGGGTTCGAGGTTATTAAATGTCATGCCGTTCCATTACTATTATTTATGGTTAGATGAATGGTCCCTGGTTTCGAGGATAGATGTCTTTGGAGCGAGATTAAACTATGTAACCATCATTGAACACAACCTCCCTTATATTCTCTCTCTCTCTGTAGATTTTAATTTGATTAAAATTCCATTTCCTCTTATAAATACATAGCGTAAAATACATTTTGGTTATAAAATATATAATTTCTCTTTTAATATATAATTTATATTCAACACACAAACAAAATTATTTAATTCACTATTAAATTTGCTTTGGTGATAATCAGAAAAAAAATTACATTTCAAATTAATATTTAGATCGATGCTATATAATATTTTAAATGTTTTTAAAGAGTCTAGACTTTGAGAGGTATCCAAAATCTCAAAAATGTATTTATTCTATTACTTAATGTGATAAAGATATTATATAAATGTGAAATATTTGTATATAAGACTAAAAGGATTGATTTTTAATTATATATTTTTATAGGCTAAATGTACTCGAGATTAGTAGAAAATATATATATATATATATATAACTAGCGGATGTACCCGGCCTCGCCCGGGTTTTACCCGAATAAAGGTTGGTAAACGAATCTCTCGATAAAGTGAACATTTTTTCCCGGTCCCTTGAAAAATACTCGATGAGTTGAATAAAATCAATATTAATTGGTTCCCTCGGTAATTGGAGGTTAAAGGAATAGTATCTTGCCTTGGAATTGTATCATTATTCTTGTCTCAAATAAATTGCTGTGTCATCCTGAATTTTGTCTTTCCTAATTTTCTACATTACAAAATCATCGTATCATCATGATAATATTTAGAGCAGATTGTTGAATTATAACAGATAAATTAGAATATTTATCTTGATTATTTTTAGGCGAAAAGTTATTTCAAAAATTTTATTTGCTAGAAACCTTCCCAGTACTATACTAAATAACTTCCCAAAGTTTCATGGCGTTCCAATGAGTGGTTTGGTCAGGCATAAAGGACACACACACATACATTCATTTTTATATATATAGATGATATATAAATCTCTAAGACATACATCAAATCGATTGGTAAAAATATTCAATTTTGATGACACCTGTTCATTCAAGTGACTTATGGAAAATCCCTAACTACTATTGGTTGACTACATAACTTTAAATCGACGAATGTGAATCAATTAACGATATATTATCCCCCAATAACATTCTCTATTAAAACTCGGTTAATATTCAGAATGGAATCGCTTTCTAATAAATATCAAAACATGGTATATATAAAACGAGAAAAAAAAAAGAATTAAGCTAAAACCAAAGCAAATGAAAAGCGAAAAGTTAAAACTATAAATTAAAATACAAATTTTCTTGAATAATAAAATGGTCAATTTATCATTATTTTTGCGATTGATAATCGTTCTATGGGTATAAATTGTATATTTCTATGCAGTGGATTTGATGAATAGCGAAAGAGACTCCTACCCAAATATATACCGCTGTAGGATAAGGTCGCTTGGGCCCAAGAGGGATTTCAGTGTAAAACCCGACAGCTTTCTATTTAAATGTGTCCCATGGGCTATCGAATCCTTGGCAAGGCTACATATTCCATACCAATGGGTATAAATACACGAACTGAGCGTTACTTGGAAGGTCGTAATTTCTTTTAACGTGTTTAGAAATAAGGATGTTAACAGTCCAATCAGTCTAAAACTTTTACAGAATATAGTCATATACCCCTAAGACTCTTTTACATAACTTTATCCTGACATAACTATTCATATAAGACGTTTGTGCGTCATCTGGATAGAAAAATAATATATATTTCGCGATTTTAGCCTTTTTCAAATAAATATTTTCTCTTTTGTTCTCACTGTAATCAGAAAAATATTGGAAGCCCTCACTATTGATAAGCCAGACCTTCCCAATATTTTTCTCCTTAATAATAAGGAACGTAGAAATTTATTTTATTTGGAGAAAAAAAAACGCAATATACGCGCGGTTCAATATCACCCGTGTTCAGAATGAAAACGCAATTTTCCCCCAAATCAAATTAGTTATATTTCAACGTAATACTCTTTTAGGAATATACACTTCTCCTAACATCTCTGGCATTTATTCAACTCCTTCAAAAATGAGATTGTCAAAGTCACAAAAAATGCATCCTTATAACCAATAAGTTCCTCATTGAACAAAATTTCTTTACCGAAATCTATTTCTTCATGTTGGGGGTGCGTAAGCAGTTAATAACGCAATTCATTTGGTTTAGCTGTATAAACTCAGATTAAATGTGCTGGTGTCTTGTCATTGTGAATCACTTTTTATTTGGCCAAACAGGGCCGTGTCTGCTTCAATCTCTTGTCGAAGCGATCTAGTAACTCACTGTAATATTGTCCAGTAATATATTTCTACTCTTTTAAGAATCCCACTTTTATAAGAATGACATCTTTCGTATTTTTTCAAAAATCATCGCTCTAATTTTTCCGATAGATGGCAACATCTTTACCTTCTTTGGAGGAAATTTTCCGGGATCAACCCATCGTTTTTATTGTTGCCCCTGCTCTCCGGTGTATAATATATCCAGGTATTATTGAGGAGCACAACTCGATCCTAAAATCCTTTTAGGTCTCCACTAAAGTATTTCCAAACACCACTTTAAAGTCGCATCCACTTGTCAATCTTAAGCAATTCCGATACTCATCGGTCGATAACTTTTATCTCCAAACCTTTATGTGAAATACTAAATGCCGTTTCTCTCTCTGCCGTTGACAAATTTATGACATCTCTCAATTTCGCTCGTCTATTTTAGAGAATCATGTCGTGGACCTTTCCAAGGATTTCATTTATAATCATATCTGAACGACGTCTTGGGCGATCCAAATCAAATGTCTATGTTATCGACCTCTTGAAAATTACATACACTCATTACACCAAGGTATGACTTTACTTATGATGGAGAAGGGTTACAATAATTATCTACTAGTTTTTGTTTTATTTATGTACAAATTTTACTATTAAAAGGTAGAACGCTTATCACTGAAAATCACTTGTAAGCAGCTGGCTAATATAATTTTCAGTATAATCAATGTGTGTGTAAAGAAACCACATTCTATTTTATTTTCCTATGTTGGTTGAAGAGCAACTAATTACATATTTTACAAGTGAGAGTAGGCTCTTATAATAGCAAAATACGTCTATACATACTGTATTAATGAATTATAATATGTTTTAGCAGATACTTTATGATTTGTTCATTAAGAGGTTTAGCTATATATAATGTAATGTATATAGTTGAAAATAAATTATCCAAAAATATTCTCTATAGAATTCCACAGTGAAACTCCACATTAGCGCGAACTGCCTGATTTAAAAATATTAATAAAATTGTTAGACTGCTCAGGAACCCTTCTGCTTACCATGATTATCATGCCCCATGTGTATTTGGGGTTACTCACATCAACATCATATTTTGTGAATGTTTATATGCATATTTTACTTCTTTACATAGACATGTATAACTGGGAAAACCTCTGACAAAGTTTACCATCGGATTCCCCACTATAGTTTTCATCCTCACACATTACAATGATTACAGAAATATATCTCACTTAAATATTGTGGTGAGTTTACGTACAGGCAGTAAACCTTGTAAAAAAATGAAGAGGGATTTAAATATTTTATACTAAATGCTATTTACATGAAAGTATTCAATCATAATAAATGGCGTAAAAATATAAGATTAATTTTGATGTTTTTTGTGACTAATCATTAGGCGAGCTTTCAATCCTGTCATCTTCAATAAGGCCCAAAACTAATAATTATTTGTTAAGTGTTTGTAGTAGAGCAGAGGTTGTAAAAATCTCACCTTCACGTTTCTGCATAATAACGGAATACACAAATATTACAAAATATTTTATAGTTTTACAAAACATTTGAATCATAATAATGGTAAACAGGTGCCAATAACTACTTGTAATAAATATACAAAACAAATATCCAAAAAGAGTTTATGATTAAACCAGGAAGCAGTTAGGAAGGGGCATATAGAGAGTAAGTAGAGAAACGAGTCCATATACAAGGAGGGTTAAAACGGCCAAGTAGATCTTGAAATGATGCGAACATATGTAAATTGGGGAGTTCCAGAAATCTCTACAATCGATAGATTCAACTACATAGATTCCTCCGTGGTCCAATCACAGCCGAAGAACTTTGTTCCAGCAGTCGAGACTGGTTACAGCTAATTAATAGAAGCATTAATTGATTCATTATCTGCAACAGCCTGGAGTGAATAAATTAATGAAATTGTTTGAATTTAGGCAGTTAAGCCTTCCCAATCCTCCCTCCGAAGGAATTATACGGGCTTATTGGAAAGTCCCAGACATTCCGCGAGTGAATGTGAGGATTTGAGTGAGGCCCCTCCTGAACACCTTCCTAATCTCTAGGATAATTAGAACCCTCGCTCCTGAATGTTGGACGTATGTAAGAGAGGTACCTTTGATTTGCATATCTTTGAGTTCCTCTTTTAGGTCTATAGCCCAAGGATTTCTCTAAATATTCTAACCCTAAAACTTAATTATCAACTAACTACAATATATTATGGCCTACATACGTATTAATATATTCTTTAATTATTTATTCGGTGTCACCTTTATTCTAAAAAGAGTTTTCGTTCCTAAGAACGCATCATTCAAATGGCTGGAAAACCAAATTCTACAAGGAAGTATGGAGGGGGAAGGAGAATAAAACGACATAGGAAAAGATAGATGGAAAGATAAGACAAAGATGTGGTTAAATCGACCCCAGGGTAAGCACCAGAGGCTGGATGTCCTAGACTGTCATGGCGGAAGGAGATGTGGGAAGGACATGAAAAAACCAACATACGTTATCATATTGCTCCTGGCTGTTTCTTGTTTTTAAATGCCAGACGTTTTCTAAACGGGTTTTTATATGTTTTTTATTATTTCAGGAAATATACATGGTGACTTTAAACAAGTTAAGCATTTTTTCCCTATGAAAACGTCTGAAAAGCTTTCGTAGTTAGTTTTTCTTTATTAATCAGGAAAGAGTATTTGGCCCATTCTGGAATAATTACAAATCACGTAGAGTTTCTGCAGTCAAAAACGACAGTTTAACGTGTGGATAAGATAGTTATACCCACCACAAAGACGGATCCATCGCCGTCTTAGTTGTTCGTCTGTGAACAATAAAGGAAAGATGATGATAAGGCGGTATAATAACCAGTGTTGCTGGACTGAATGACAGATTGTTGCTATGATTTGGGGCTGCCAGTGTTGTCAGGCAAATTATGGGTTATTCTCCAAGATGGCAGCGTTTATTTCCTAAATCACTGGCTTCTGTTGTTCCACCACTTAGTTTGATCAACTCTTTATTTACACACACCCCTTATTTATATTTATAGCGTATTTACATGTGTTACACTTATTGACAACAGCGTTTTTTTATATTTGTCCCGCATATTACTATCCAACACCTATTTACATATATTACTTAATTACATATATTGATTATTTTAATAACCACATATATATATACCCTTTGTTTATTCCTTTATTAAATCAAATCCTCTATTTATTCACTTTTATTTTCATATTTTGAATTCATTTACTTACACCATCTCTTTATTTTCAAGCAATTTGCATATCCATCACCCAATCACCTTTATAACTCATCTATATCCTACATTTTCCATCTAATAATTATTTACATCTGTCACTTATTTATATTAATACTACCTATTTATCGATCATTATATATTTATAAATATTATTCCTTTATTTAAATTTATATTCTCCAACAACTTTTTTTCTCTTATTTTCTTTGTACTATAATCACAATAAACACTTATATTGGTGTTATTCCCCCCTTTTTTTCAAGTTATAATTGATACGAAGGAATATTTTTCTAATATAATGTTATTCAACCTTTGTCAGATTTGAAACAAATAAAAATATATTGAAATAATAAGATATTTAAAATTTCTAAATATTTTATTCCTTCTAATGGGTTTTATCCCACATGACAAGAGTGAATTAAATTCACCAAAACGTAGTTAAAACTAAGATTTTCAACAAGCCTAAGTGTCCTTTGAGATATAAATATATATAGTATATAGGCAAAATGGTATGTTTAATGTTTAAAGTAGTAGATATATCTCCGAATCGATGTCTAAAATGATCAAGGAATGAAATGGCATCATGGAAACGATTGTGAGGGGGAAACCACATGGTTTTGGACATCTTGTCTCAGGAAACCTAGGATTAAATCCATGGAAAATATTTTCTTAACCACGTTCGATAATAATATTACAAAATCTATTATCATTATTATCACTAGTAAACGAGGTACAGGCCATGATAATCATAGTGAATAGTTAGCGAATGTTTTTACTGAAAGTACACCACATGTCAATACATGTAGGAAGCAGTTCGACTATTGCACTTACAAGTGCGCCAGAGATTAATTTGGTTATTTTCACTCACTTTTGCAATTTTCAGGAGACATTGAAACATTTATTTTTTGGGGTAAAAAGTGTCCAATGCGGAATTCGATCCCGGGATATAGCTGTCAAGAAAATCGACGGTTAATACTTCTCCACCAAATAAACTTAAAATCAAAGGTTTAATTATTTAAAAATAGCGCATAGTATATCTATCTAGGCTATGTAAGATTTTTTCAATTATAATATACCTTCTATAATATAATAAAACTACGTAACGACGGTTTACCATTATAGCTATGCAAAATTTGTTAGTCGCCTGATTCTGCATTTGTAAAGGACACACAAAAAATAGCAATTTGACTAACTGGTAAAGTCTAAAACCTTTAAATTTTTATAATTGAACAGAAACGAAACGAAATCGACGGTTAATACTTCTCCACCAAATGAACTTTAAAAAAATCAAAGGTTTAATTATTTAAAAATAGCCCATAATATATCTATCTAGGCTATATAAGATTCAATTTTAATATACTTCTATAATATAATAAAACTGCGTTAAGGACGATTTGCCATTATAGCTATGCAAAATTTGTTAGTCGCCTGATTCTGCATTTGTAAAGGACACAAAAAAAAGATCAATTTGACTAACTGGTAAAGGTCTAAAACCTTTAAATTTTCATAATTGAACAGAAACTAATTTTAGAGTTAAGGAAGCAAACATGTATGAGAGAGCTAATTGAATTTTTCTTAAAACCAAATTCCCTCTTTTATCGCCAATCCAATTTAAAATGTTTACTTTCTTTATCAATAGATGGCGTTCTGGGTCGTTTCATTACTTCATTTATGAACTGGTAGAATACCTTTTTTTCTAAATATTGATGAACTAGGTTGAAGTTTTAATTTCTTCGTGCATTTTGATAAAAAATTATTTCGAAATATAAGTATATTGTTTGATTCTTAATTTATCTGGAACTTTTTCAAGTTTTAAATTCATTTAATCTCTATCATGGTCTTATGAATCGAATACATTTTGGACATGGCTACAATAACTTTGTCACCTCTCACGAATCTATATAATAACTATATCATTTCAGCTTATCTTAGAAATACCTTCAGTACATGTTTAACTTGACCCCTTAAGTATTTGCATTATCTGTATGATGATTGGAGTACAAAGCATCAAATATTGTATTCATAATTATAATAAATAAATAAATCATTGATCAATTTTATTTTTAAATTTATGAAATATTAAAAAGATTGTAAAAAGGCTAGTGGCACTTGATGCTCCGTAGACCCATCACAAGATGTTGGGCGCTGTGTAGCATGACCTAGTAGGGAATTCTGTTTTCCTATAGGCCAAAAGAAAAAACTATGTTCGCCTGATAGATTATTGTAAGCGTGACTTGAGCATTTTACTGACTACAATACTACATGTGTGTGAGTGACAGACTAAACAGGAAAATACCCTATTTATATATTCGAGCATGTACTTTTTATAATAAAAGAAAAAAGAATTGGCAGGGGGGGGGGTTGAAATTATATTTATATATATGAATAATAATTCACTCCCTCCTTTCTTTATTTCCGACCTCTCGATTACCCGCTGTCACCTTTTCAAGGAAACCAAACATATAATGTATGTATATCTTTCGCCAAACACAAGTTGTGAAAATTTATAAAACGTACAGAACGTGTAATGCGCCAATATTTCAAATGGTGACGCTCTAAACTGTATCTAGATTATGCAAATCTGTAAGGGACAGTGGAAGCTAGAATATATAAGGGACATCATAGGTATTTAGTCAAAGGAATTAACTCCTAGAGAATACAGGTGGTCCTCTAATCTAATGAATAGTTGATATTTGTTCCGAAATATGACGCAGGACATCACCAACTTTTAGTTGTATGATCAGGAGATACTTTTTTCCAAATGTATCCACCTGATTTCAGTAGAATATTACTTTTGTAACATTTTATCACAAATATTAAAACGTTTAGATATATTCCGTTCTCAGCTATCAGTCGGCCAGTGGTCAGGAACTAGGTCAGACCACTCTACCCGGTGTTTGGACTTCCCCTGTGCTAGAGGGAAAAGGTCAGATCGCGTGGAGGCAGATGGGTGGGTTCGAAGCCAGCTGTCGGAAGTCTTTTGTTACCCATCCCTGCCACCGCCGTCTAGGTGAACTTCTTCAATCCACCTCACTACCCTCTGTACTATCTAAGATACACAATCATCTAGTTTATCCTTTAACTAACATAAATATTCTATAGAACTTCTCTTTCACGTTAATTTGACTCAGATTGAACCAGTATTGTAAATAAAGAAAAACTTCCATAAAGCGACCATTTTATAAAATCAAAGTTGTTTACATTTAACTTCCAATACGCGACTACCTCCAGAAGAGACCAAAGTATCCATTTATTAGGCCATGATCTCTCAATTCTATATAGAATATATTTCTATTTATCACGCTTCTTTATCAAACAACCCAGGCTGGAGGACAGGGCTTTGAAATATTCGATTTATTTTATTATTTTAAAAATAATTAGTTAAAAAAACACCAATATTTGGTCCCATCTTTAATCAAGAGAAGAAAGATATATTCTATACTAACAAATCACATAGTGTATATGTCGTACATGTTTTAATGCTAACATTTTGTAATCACACATCACCAATGATTTTATTCAAGAGCATATAAAATTTATATAGAATTCTTAACAATAATCTATCTTCCATACTATATACTTTAATCTTTGATTCATAAAAATCCACACCTAATGTATATAACTTTATTCAAAAGGGTTAAGTAAAGAAACATGTTAAAAAAGAAAATATTTGAAAATAAAAGTGTGAAATTTGGGTTGGATAATTAAATAGATTAATGTTCTTAGATGATAGCTTGCTTAATTTGGGTCCTGCATCTAATGATCGCAACTTTCTTCATTTTCTTTTTTATTCAACTCTGTTGAGCAAACTTTTACAATAGAGGCCAACCTATCGTTTAATATTGGGTAAATTAAAAGAATTATTCATTCATCATTAAATATCGTTTTAAAAAAATCAATTTGAGGGAATGGTAATAAATAGTAATGAAAAATAGACATGTAAAAAGTTTTTTTGTTAGGAAAAAAAATGGGGAAATGCTTTCGAATCTCATGAAATCTTCAACGGGCCAATCTTTCAAAGTCACGAACTGGTACAAGAGAGAGAGTTGTGTACATATCTACTTATATATTTGCCTTATTCTGTCTGTTTGTCTGTTTGTCTGAAGCTCACGGATAGAATGCGCGCTCATTGGCTGCAAGGGAACACGTGTCCTCCCTGCCCCCCTCTAGACAACCCTGTTATTCAAAAACCATACATCCAATCGCCATGAAATTCTGGGATATTATTAGGTATATCCCCGGAAAGGTTTTCGAAAAATAATTTCTTGAATATCTTGAATATCCTTAGAGTTATTTGCAGAATTGTAGATATAACTCGCAAGCAGCGCCGCCAGACGGTGATAGGCCTAAGCTTGCTGCTCCACCCCTGTTGACCTTGGGTCGTCGTGTGAGTCACAGCATGATGCAACAAAAAACACTCTCTCTGGGAATTGCGGCGTCAACAACCTGTAAGTTTGTGCCTCTCTCATAAACCTGTCTATACAGACCACTCTAGACAACCCTGTTATCAGCTGTGTGATACATCCACCTGTCTATACAGACCACCCTGTTAATAGCGACCACCCAAGTCAACGTTTTTAGAATATATTCGCACTCGGGTAAACCCCGGGCGTTGCCCGGGCCATTCGTCTAGTAATATATAATGTCATAGCGAGTGTAATTTCCCATTGTTGGTAGAGAGACGAAAGACATTCCATTGTTCTTGCTAGGCCAAGATCGTCAGAACCAAAACTGGTTGATATCGTTTTGAAAATACAGAAATCCATAAATAGTATATTTAAAATAATATTTAATATAACGTAAAATAATAGCGCGCATTTTGTATAAATTTATATCAATCAGGTGAATTGCAATAAATTTATTTATTAATTTAAAATGACAAATTTTAACGTGTTAGTTAATCATCAGTCTAATTGTGTGTTTTGCAGAATGAAAACAATATAATTATAGACAAAACTAAAGGAAGTTCCATATTTTAATTATAAACCACTCCTTAGTAACCTATTTATATGATGCTATGAGGAAAATAAAGAGAAATGCTCAAGATAGAAGAGTATGGCGATAGGGGTGAACAGGGCCTTCTGAATATTAGAGAAATATTTTTAGTAAATAATGTAATAGATCATTATTGATTGATATATTGAATTTTTTAGATTCATTTACAAAAAAAAAAAAATCACCAAAATATTATTCTACAGCGTATTATTATAAAAATAAAATATTTCAAAAAGTCCAGGTTCATGAATGTGAAATTCTCCCAGTAGCCTAATCACTAAAACTACACCGTAACTATTCTATTAACTGATAGATTGAACTGACGAAACCGCAGGGAGTGTCATCACTGATGTGTTAGGATCTCCTCTAACACACATTTATCTTATTGCATTGAGAATTGTACGAATTTGTTTAAATAACATTAATATAACTCTAAGTTTAACCGATCGCTGAAACGCTAATATGTAAGTGCCATGTTAGATAGATGGACCCCACAAAGATGGCTAGAGAGGGTGTCACGGGGGAGTACGTCGGAAGTGACGTCTTAATTGTATACTTCCGGCGGCCAGGTGGAGTGGCCGTTGGGACAGCTGAAGCGTGGACGTCCGTTTCCTCCGCTGCTGATGTATGTGTGTGTAGTTCAGTCTTTGTATGTCTTGGATTATAACTTCTTCTTTTGTACGAGGAATAACCAAGTAGTTTTTCTTAACTAAAGACGGATATTGTTGGGCGAGGCTTGTCTTTTATTGGGGGCTAAGAGGCTTGCTTTAACGTCTTAGATAACCTCTAGGTTTGTACGAATCATAACCAACCTGTATTTCTTAACTAAAGACGGGAGGATGCTGGACGAAGCTTGTCTTTTATTGGAGCTAAGAGGCATGTTTTAAAGCACGATTGCCATCTACTAGTTAAGTGGATATTCAAAAATGATGTCACCCAGAAGAAGAGCACTTGCGTCTTATCTAACGCTAAAAGACACGCTTCACCTAACGATCTTCTGTCATTAGTTTATTTTAACTTCCTTTTCGATATTTTACTTCGAATTTAGTTTGAACCGTGATTTTATCTATTTTATATTTGGTTTTAGCTTACCTCGTGTTTTTTTTATTTAGCTTGAGGAATTGAATTTTACTTGAAATCTCACAGTTTTGAGTAAAGAGAATTGTTAAGAGATATTTGACTGTATATTCTTTGGTGTTAAGAAAGCTTCCTAACTCAATCTTTGAATATTGAATCGTCGGTTCTACTGTCGTGGAGCCATCCTCCCCATTCACAGTGCAAGAGATTTCCTGTTGAGATTACCGTGGAATAGGCGTGTCACGAATAACAAGATGTTAATACAAGAAAAGAATATTTATATATCGTTAAAATCATAAGAATGAATCAAGGAGACAATAACACGACAACGTTATGTCGTACAAATTTGTAAATGTGTGTTTATGTTTCAGTCTTCTATTTGAATTGTTTTGCCATTCTGAAGAATTCAGACATCTGTGACGTCAATTGTGTGGACCGATTGTTGTGAGAGATGACACAGCGGTATCTCCTTCCGGTCTTTTATTGTTTCATATATGACAGTAGTCAACTGAAGTATTATAAATATAAAACATTTTTATATGTTAATTAAAAGGATATCCTGATCGTTCAACTAAAAGTTGCTGATGGCTTACGCTATCTGTCGGAATAAATATCAAATCTTCGCTGATTTTTATCATCAACTTTTAGTTGAACAATCAGGAGATGCCTTTTTTCTTAATTTATTCACCTGGTCCCAAAACAATTTCCCTCTTTTGTGCTACAACAACAACAAAAGCCTTTATTTAGGGCATTCCGCCCCATATAGGATTCGCCGTATTTACACATCAACAAGAGGAGAGGGAAGAGGAAACATTTACAACAAAATAAAGTTTGTCTCACATTCAGTTACCTATTTACTGATAGGTCATCCTCCAGTAACCCTAGCCCTGCGCCCAGCTTCTGTGCAGAACTTAAAGTATCTAACAATCAGTAATTCATCATCCAGAGTTGAGAGAGAAGTTGACATATGCGATGGTATCTAAATTGACCAAAGTTAGGGATTGGTAACCCTCTTTTGTACTATTTTTTCACATTTATATATATACTAGCCGAATGACCCGGGCAACGCCCGTGTTTTACCCGATTGAATGTTTTTATTCAAATACTATTTGTTACAACTGCGTGACATTGAAAATGGAACACCAAGAAATAGCGGCCAGAAAATTATGCAAATTTCAGGGTAGACGCGCCTAACCGAGTTATGCAAATGATGTAAAATGCGCAGCTCTCGTGCGCACATGGAGTAAGATATAAGGGAAGGAACTTGCAGAAAGGACAGTATTCGTGTCGTTATTTCTTCAAGGAAAATCATTGTAGAAATTTTGTTCTTGTGTCAAAAGACACGTGTAATAACAGAGAATGCCAGGTCATCGTAAACGGAGGCAGTTCAAGCAGACAGACGCTTTTACGAGGGGCATGGTGATCGGACTGAAAAGGGCAGGTTGGTCCATACGTCAAATCGCAGCTGATACACACCTTGGTGCGTCCACGGTGCACCGACTGTGGAGAAGATGGTTGGAACAAGGAAATGTGGCAATTTATAGGAATGTCGGTGCAACCAGAGTGACGTCAGCACGTGTGGATCGGCGTATCCTTCGACAAGCAGTGGCGGCCCCACAAGCCACTTGTACCGCCATCCTGCAACATGTGCAAGACACCCTAGGTCATTCCATCTCGACCAGAACCATTTCCCGTCGATTGGTTGCTAATGGCTTGCATTCATGCCGTCCGCTAAGAAGACTGCCATTGACCCCACCGAATAGGCGCCAACGTTTGGAATGGTGCCGGGCTAGATCGACGTGGATGACGGAATGGCACAGGGTCGTGTTCTCAGATGAGTCGCGTTTCTGCTTGTCCAGTGATAGTCGCCGTGTACGCGTGTGGCGTCGACGTGGAGAAAGGTCCAATCCGGCAGCAATTGTGGAACAATTGGCGACAACGTGGAATCATGGTTTGGGGCGCAATCGCATATGATTCCAGGTCACCTTTACTTCGTATTCAGGGCACTATGACGGCCCAACGATACGTTGATGATGTGCTGCGACCGGTGACACTCCCCTACCTTCAGGGGGTACCCAATGCCCTTTATCAGCAGGATAACGCCCGACCGCACACTGCTCGCATTAGCCAACAAGCTCTGCAAGATGTACAGATGCTTCCCTGGCCACCGTACTCTCCTGATCTCTCACCAATCGAGCACGTCTGGGACATCATTGGACGCCGTTTGCATACCTTGCCACAGCCGCGTTCAGAAGACGAACTGTGGCAAATGGTTGAGAGGGAATGGAGAGCCATCCCTCAGGACGCCATCCGTTCTGATTGACTCTCTACCTAGACGTGTTGCTGCGTGCATCGCCGTCCGCGGTGGTCCTACTTGCTACTAAGCCGACGCCGTTCTCGCTCTGTAGTATTATGACTATCATCTATATATATAAAATTGAATGTCTGTCTGTCTGTCTGTGTGTGTGTGTGTCCTCTATGGATTCAAAAACCATACATCCAATCGCCGTGAAAATTTGGGATATTATTAGGTGTATCCCCGGAAAGGTTTACGAAAAATAATTTCTTGAATATCTTGAATATCCCTAGAGTTATTTGCAGATTTGTATATTTAACTCGCAAGCAGCGCCGCCATTGAGACGGAAATAGGCTTAGTTTGCTGCTTCTGATGACCTTGGGTCATCGTGTGAGTCACAGCATGATGCTACAAAAACACTCTCTCTGGGGATTTTACAGCGTCGACAACCTGTAAGATTGCCTCTCTCATATATTATACTTTAAACATCTGCTTAATTAAAGCATTTTTCATTTGAAAGAGACTGCTCTCTTAACCCCCTTTAGACAACATTAAATGATATCCCGTGTCGATGATTTTGTAATGTATAGAATTAGGAAAGACAAAATTCAGGATGACACGGCTCACAGGGAACGGTAAAAAAATGTTCACTTTATCGAGGAAATACAAAATTCGGGATGACACGGCACACAGGGACCGGGAAAAAATGATCACTTTATCGAGAGATTCACGACCATGATTTTATTCAACTTATCGAGTATTTATCAAGGGACCGGGAAAATATGTTCACTAGATAAAACGATGATTTTGTAATGTAGAAAATTATGAAAGACAAAATTCAGGATGACACGGCACACAGGGACCGGGAAAAATGTTCACTTTATCGAGAGATTCACATTTACGAGTTTCAAATTATCAAAATATATCTCTTTTTTTATAAGTTTATAGAGAATTGTTTTAACAAATGTTCGTTAGACAAACCTTTACTCGGGTAAAACCTCGGGCGAAGCCGGGTACGTCCGCTAGTTTTGAAATAAAGATCACTTATTGTTCGTCCCTGTCTCTCTCTGTCTGCCCAGTTTCATCACTTTCTGGCCACTATTTCTTGGTGTTCCATTTTCAATGTCACGCAGTGTATTAGTTAATAACTATAGCCTATGTGCTTTATCTGTCTATGTACTGTTGGCTTCCGTAGGCGTCTCTTACTGGGAAAAAGAAAGTGAGGATTCCATTTAGTTATTAACTAATATATGCATTTATTTAAGGTGCGACCCGCTCCAACACAATAGTTACAAAAACCAAAAAGCGAGTGGGGGGGGGGGGGGCAAAGGTGGCGTGATCGTAGCCAACCAATAGGAGAGCGCCATTCCAAAAAAAAAAAAAAAACGGTGACAGAGATGAAAACTGAAGAATTAAGAACGCATGTGACGCTCGTAACTGTATATAGAATTATATATACCTAACCTGGCCAAGCCAAATAGCAACACAAAATACCTATTACGTGGAGAGTAGTAAATATTGTTTCATCTAATTTATAAAAACAAAACAAATCAATTGTTAATATTTTATTGTAGATATTTTATTTTAAATATTTATTTACTATGAAAAATATCAATATTAAAAATTACAGTTCGTTTGTAGAACCAATGACTATACGTTTCACAATCATTTTCAAAAATCTATAAGTTTGTTTTAATACAGTTTAGTTTGTATGTATGTGTTTTTAACTTGAAGCTTAGATTATAAAAAAACCTATCGTCATATGAGTATACATTTTGTAAAACCTTGAGCATATTTTTTACTTGAAAACAATTTAACACTCAAAAACGCAATGGGTTGTTAAACTGTAGACTAAAAGTATTATTGTATTGGTTAATTATGTGTGTATATATATATATATATATATATATATATGTGGTAACTTCCAATCGCTATAAGGATGCAGAATGTTGGGTTCTGGCGTTTCAGCCCTATCAATTAGGTTAGGTTAAGCCTCCACAATAATGAATAATTTTCGTGGATCGTCTCTCATTCCGAGAATGATTAATTAGTTTCTAATTGCCAATTAAGATGTAATTAATTAATTTCTCCTCGGTACACAATGTGTTCTTTGTCCCCCTCCCCACGGTATTTTGCTTTATACCATTGCCTCTCTAATTCTAATTATGCCTTCCCCTATATAGGAATATTTGTGGTTTAATCAGAGCCTACATCACAATGACGAGGGCCCATCAGCACGGAACGTGTATGTAATTGGCTTTTCCACCATTTATTAAGTTAGGGTGTTTAGACAAAATTCGTTAATAATAGTGAGAGAAAAGGTCGGCGTTCAATTAAGTAGCAAGGCAGATGTATTAAAAATTGAAAGTTGTATAAACTTATGATTTTGCTTTGTTTTAAAATGAATCGATGTTGGTTCCATATGCTTGAATTTAATATTACATCTTACTCCTATATATTTTATTGCTTAAAAAGGAACACAACAAAACAAAAAATAAACTACAATTGTAAAATGATTTGATAACTAACTAAGAAAAAAAACAAAAATGATGATGATAAATATAGAATATGTCTGCCAAAAAAATGCTTCTATGAATTAAAAAAAATAAGAATAATTACAAAATTAACATATAAACTTCAAACAGCCGATTTTCAGGCTTAGATCCAACATTTAGTTGTAGGTTAAAGGGAGAAATGCCACTTTTGGTACATTAATATCATCCTCCCTCAAATAAATGTTATATAAATATATATAATATTATATTTTACATTTGAAAATTTTGTATTCTAATTATTTTAAATTATCTTTTTCTCTGGCAATATCCTCGCAATTATTTATAGCTCTAGTTCATGCAACCGATTTATTTTAATGGATGACAGCTGCTCATTACACCACAAACGTCTGCGCCTATTTTCTTCTTTTGGTATATATACAAATTCTATTTTATAGTATCTCTCAGAGCGGTCGTATACAAGTCTTAAATTTTGCAAACTTACATTTTGCTAGTTTGAACGAGTGAACAAAATTTCTGAATATTTTTTGGTATGGAAGTATATAAAATTTGTGCAAAATAAGATAAAAGAAAATATAGACATTAGTCTAGTCCCGACCATTCGACCCCTTTTTGTGTGATGAAACTCGAGTCGCTCATTAGGCCAGAGAAATGGTTGTGCCTATTTTGCTTCGTTTGAAAGGAAATATACAAATTTCCTTCTCTAGCCAATTACCGACCACAACTACCTTGAAGTCTGATGTTTTATACACTTGCTATGTTAGTAGTACTGAATTAGTTTATGAAATACCAAATTTCTACGTGGTCAGGAATGATTTAAAAGATTATCACAAAATTTGATAAGAAATATAGACAAAATAATCCATTAGACCACTCAAAAGGCAGAAAATTTGTCAACTTGCATTATTTAACTGTATAAAAATGTTCAAAATTTGTTGATGTCAGAAATTATATTAAAATTGGTTACAAAATTTAAAAGTGAATGAAGAAATTAGAGTTAGTCTTTTACCGACTACCTCGAACACCTATGTGTCTGAAAATTTGACAACTTGCATTGTCATCAGGTTTAAGCAGGTGTATACAATATCAGAATTCTAGATGTAAGCATATTAATAATCAATATCGCCATTTAAAAAATATATAGAAATAAGTCAATTCCTAAACACGTTGACCACCAATAAGTTAGAAATTTTGTACAATTGCATTTTCATCAGGTTTAAGCAGGTCTATAAAATATCATAATTCTAGATGTAAGCATATTAATAATCAATATCGCCATTTTAAAGGAAATATAGAAATTAGTCAATTCCTGTACACGTTCACCACCAATAAGTTAGAAATTTTATCAAATTGCATTGTCTTCAGACCTGAACAAATGTACAAAATTTCAACTACTAGGTCCTCTATAAGTATATTAATAATTAATAAGATTTGGGGACAGACAAACATTGAGTTGAGTTAAATAAAAGATTTTAATAAAAAAGAGTTGTTATGATCTTATCAAACCTCCAATGAAGAACTTCCTCCAGGAGAGTCCAAATGTAGCCATTTGTTGCTAGGGCACGGTCTCTCGGGGGGGGGGGGGGGTTGCTTTTAAGCATTCTAAATATATATTTATATAAAATATTATATAAAAATATATATGTGATTGAATCGAAATATATCTCCAACTCTCATAAACTCTACTTTAAGAACTGAACTAATTTTAAAAAGAAGATATAGAGCATTATCTCGCAGTCAGAAATGGGTTTAATAATAGCCTATTGATTTTAGTTGGAGATGAAGAGCTAGCAGCGGGCGGGGAGGATAGCCGTAGGGGCTGCCGGGGATGGCAATGGGAAGAGTCCGTTGGAATTATTTCTGGGAGGGGGGGAGGGGTGGAAGATGAAGATTCTGGGTGAAGAATGGGGCAATTTCCCTCAGGTCAGAGCGTTGACGGCTGCTCCAATTATCCAAGGATTTATCTGCAGGACACCCGATGTCATTCGTCACCTCTGCGACTCCATTCTTCTCTAATTACGCTATTCAAAACCTCCTTCGTCTGCCTTGTTTGTTGAAGATCATTCTCCCATAAGCGACTGTTTAATAAATATTCTAGGTCTCTCCTGGAGATGATCATTCATTAGAGGTTGGATTATATCTGAACACTTTTGTTGAGAATATCATGTAAACGGTCACCACATATTAACCAATAATTTTAACCCCTCTTTATTTAAATATTTACTTTATCTGGGTCTCTATCTTGTGTGTGCCAAGGAACTATATAAGGGCGACATGGAGATACCGAAATGAAGAACATTTAATAAATAATTAGCTAATTAATGGTTGATGTACAAATTTATCTTTATTGTCTTTTTTATTTTAATAAATGTGGTTGCATAGTGAGATATTCGTTCATTGGATCGATCTTTTATAATAACACTAATGGACAAAACTTAAGGAAGTAGAAATATTTTCATGTCGCCCGTCTTTTTTTTTTTGAAGGAGACAGGGGCAATTTTGTTCACACTTGGTTATCTCGTGTGCTTTCAATAAAGGTCACTGGGTATCAAATATCTTTCAGAGTTATTGTCTGAATTCCGATATACACGGTAAATGGTATAAATTCATAAGTTTTGTCCATGAGTATATATTCTACTGCTTATACTGTGTCTATAAAACATATACATCTTATGTTCAAACTTCTCGAACTGAAGTTGTGGCTTACTCACTGATCAGAGTCTTCCCCAGAGAAAGCTGAATATGAATCTATCGGTTTTTTCAATATAATAGGTGACATTTTTATGTATTTATTAAAAGGAAGATGCTATTTTTTGCACCTAAATACTTTTCTCTCTCGTGAATATTAATAATTAATATATAAATGAAAATTCGAAACTATTATAGACGGATTCTTTTAAAAATTAAACAATTTCTACTGTCTTTACTGCAATGGAAAAATTTATGGCGAAACTGTTGGGAGGGTCCACCACTGATGAGCCAAGCCCTCCCATTAATTTTTCCACTGCAATAAGGGCAATAGAATTTTTTTAATTTTTAAAAGAATCATACACGTCTATAATAGTTTCGAAATTTCATAACAGATGACGCGCTATGTATCATAATATATAAATGGTATAATTATCTGCTGAAATACGCTGTTATAGAGAAAAAAATTCTCTTTATATATTTAAAATGAATAATTTAAACATTAAAATCAAAGTAGGGAAAAGAATGTATGTATATAGAAATAGAGGGGTATAAAATTTCACGAGAAAGAGTTAGTTTGCAGAATTTATTTAAAATCAAGATTGTATAAAATTCCCTTGACAAAATAAAACAAACTTGGAAATTAAAATTCAAAAGTTTCAAGTTTAACAATTTGGTAGTTTTTTTGTTGGTGGAGAATATTGTTTTACCCCTGAAGTTGGGAGACACTTTATTATTAATATACGACTTGTGAAGTTTTGGTTTTATAGCGCTGATTGAATAAACATTTATAGAAAACCTTTAATTCCTGTGATATAGGCATTAATTGTCTTAAATATATATGTGAATTTGGTATGATGTCTTTTTTACTTTTCAATTTTCTTAATTTGAAAATTAAAAAAATGTTTTAGCGCGCGCATCATATATATATAGTGAGATTAAAGTGTGAAAACAAAGAATATAAAATTCTTATGTACAAAAGCAGCTAGTACAATAACACAAAAATGATAGATAATATAAAGTATTAAAAATAAAAAAGGCATATCCTGACCTGGAGCAAATGTTCTTTTTAGAAGACAGAGCGCCATCTGGTGGAACAGAAATCAACTAAACATTGATTTAGCCTGTTTCCTGATATTTGGCCGACCCAATTTCTTGATAAATCAAGAAAAGCCATATAAAGTATATATAAATACAAGAAGCAGAACAATTAAGATAAAGTTAGTATACAAATACATTAAATATAAAAATTGATGCTATTCTAAATTTTGGAATTGGCAAGCGTTTCATAAATATTTTCAGTTTATGTGTCTTCAAAATCCTACGAAGTACATGTGCAAATGTTTAATTGTTCGGTATAGCGAAAGTGTAAAAAGTAGCTGTATTCTTTATTACACGAAAGTATAAAACGTTTTACGTTTTTAGTTAGCTGAAAAAGGGCTTGATCTCGAAAGCCTCTTTAATCAACTCAATAAAAAAATGCCGAGTTTAATACTTTCTTGTAATTTGTCGTATATCCAGTTCTATACAATAATAAATTATTTTTGTATAAGTATTGAATACATGGCCTATTATAAAATTCTGTGTTTAGAAATTCTTTCACGTTCATTAGTACACGTGGTACAGGCCATGATAATAATGAGGAGTAGAAGTTGGCGATAGCTTTTACTGTAAATGAACCATATGTCTGCACAATTGAAAATCAGTTCGACATTTTCACCCACCAGTATACCCAAGCCCCGTTTGATTACTTGCACTCACTGGTGGGGTTGGATAATTTCAAGAATCTGCTGCCATTGGAGCATTTTATTTTTAATTAGAAAAAAAAAAGTACCCAATGCGGGATTCGATCCCGAGTCGTAAATGTCGAAAACGAACGATTTAGACCACTGGTCCTCCGATTCCCGTTTCCTCTTCCTTCGTATAAAGCTTCTTTAACACAAAGCAATAACGCACCATCTATACATATGAAATGAAAGGATTTAAAAGCACGAATGTTTCTTTTATACATAATACAAATAATTTCTTGTTGAGAAAAAAAAACATTGTTTATTCGAATAAACCGGAAATATATATTATTATTATTTAAAAATAGAAATGAAAATTAAGGAGAAAAGATTTTTATTCAGATAAATATTCAGATTTAAATATTCAATGGAGAAAGTTTTCACGTAGTTCTGATATTATTATTATATTTATTATTATTATTAAGGCTTCAGATTCATATTTGTGAATGTACTACAAAATCAACTTTAAAAAATCGAAATAAAAAACTATGGTGTCTGGTTAAAGTCCTCAAACAGCACAAAGGCGGCTTTGAATTCAGTACATCCTACAAGAGGATTAGTCTGCATTAAGTATTTTGAACATATGTAATAGGAAATATTATAAATTTTTTGTAGTAGAAGTTATAGAGCCTTTTGATTGAAGATATATGTTAATTTGATAAAAAGGTATTAGAATATAATATTTGAAGTAGGGGGAATAATTTATTTCAAATTAGTTAAGATAATTAAGGTAGAAGTTCACTCTCACACACAGGAAATTAATTAAGGGAATCGTTAGCAAAGCGTGAAGAGAATGTGTAGGAAACAGTGAACCAGAATCCTGTGTACTGACATTATATTTTCGAACATTCTAATACAAATATTGATACGGAATCATCCTGATCAATTGTTTAAATTTGTCAATAAACTTCTCCGTAAAAGGTTTATTCACCAATTTAATGGTATTCACAACCTTTTTTGAGTGTAAAAATGTCTACAGGCCTTTCTTCTAAACATTTCTAAATAGATATTTATAAAAATCCCTTACACACGCGACTGGACTCAAGCCTATCATACTTGTTTGGTTATTTATTTTAGAATTATTTTTCAAATATTCACGGTCATTTTGATGCTGAGGTTTGAATTTGTGCTATTCGTCTATTATCTTGGCTTGTTATATACCTATAATTATATTTTCAAATGTGATCAAATATAATGATCAATAGTATTTCTTTTGAAAAATCATTATATATTTACATATATTCTATATATTTACATAAACATTAGAACCCTCCATGAGTAATTGCTGAACCCTATTGATACTTTTACCTATACTGTAAGATATTAAAAGCTATCAGATTGAACAAGCAATATCCAATGTAATGACTATAACCAGCGCTATAAATGAAATTACAATTGAAATTTCCATCAATATCAGCATAAATTGTTTCATATTTTTATTTACACTAGAGGAAAAATCATATATATTCTGAGATCCTGACTCACATTAATGACAAACTTTCTTAGCAGTGTTTCTCTATTTATTCACTACATTGTTATAGCTATTATATTATTACAGATATGTATGTATACCCTGTGTTCAATTGAATAATACGATTAATCCGGGGATAAAAGTTTATTCAAGATTATTTTATTATTTGAACACACAGATCACACAAGCTTTCGGACATATCAGCTTTTTGACGTGAGCAACAAACGTTAGTCCCGTCGAAGGGCTGACAAATTCGAAAACTTGAGTTCAAATAATAATTTTTTAAAAGAAACTCTTATCTCGCAATTTATATTTGTATTATATCACTATAATATGCCCTGTTTTGCTATATAGTCTATGTTTTAGTTAGAAACGATAATCGCCGAAGGTATGTTTCTCTCTTTTGCGAAGAAAAAGATTATTCAAGAAACCTTTCGCTTTCAATTTCTTCTCGTGGTATAGGCCTATGTTTTGTTACCTGATGATAAAACAATGTTGGTTTTGCCTATTAAGATATGTTTTTATGATTAGTATAGATTATTCTACATTATATCTAAGCTCTAAACATAAACAACAACCACAAAATCATCCAAAAAAGACCTCTGGGAAAACCCCAGGACTATAATAGAAAAGCTGAGACAATGGAACTTAATGGAGATCTTTTAAACAACTTGAGGAATAAGCAACAACACAAATCCTGTTTATAGATAACACTAGCCGAATGACCCGGGCAACGGCCGTGTTTTACCCGATTGAATGTTTTGATTCAAATACTATTTGTTACAATTATAAATTGGCGCCTTAAATAAATGCATATGTTAGTTAATAACTATAGCCTATGTACTTTATCTGTCTATGTACTGTTGGCTTCCGTAGGCTTTCTTACTGGGAAAAAGAAAGAGAGGATTCCATTTGGTTATTAACTAATATATGCATTTATTTAAGGAGCGACCCGCTCCAACACAATAGTTACAAAAACGAAAAAGCGAGTGGGGGGGGCATGATGGGGGGCAAAGGTGGCTTGATCGTAGCCAACTAATAGGAGAGCGCCATTCCAAAAAAAAAAGAGCAAACGGTGACAGAGATGAAAACTGAGGAATTGATGACGCTCGTAACTGTATATAGAATTATACGAACCGAACACCTAGCACCATTTATAGTTCAAAGAGACCAAATTATCATAGTATGTTAATACATTCCAATTTTCACATAGAGATGGCGTTTTGTGTTGTGTACAAATTATTTATCACCCAACGATAAACCTTGAAAGGAATATTAATATAATTATTCACCCCCCACACACAACTATATAAAAAACTCCATTATTAGTTGCCTCTGTGTAATATATCGGCCTGTTTTTTATTAAGATTAAAAAAAGAGGTTTTTCTATCTATTAATTTATTGTTCCTTATCACCTACCAGCGGCGCTTAGTTTTTAATGATATTGAAATTTGTTTTCATAATCCGAAATGTATTAGCCATCTATCTATTCATTTATTTACATTTTGATACACCAAACAATATTAATTTACATTCTTTTTTTCTCTAAGTTGCAACTATTGGCTTTAAAGATATAATTAATTGGAGAGATATTGTGTCTCTCTACTCTATTTAATAAATTAGGTTTTACATCTTACTCTATTAGTTAAGTTCAACTATTTCATGTTACTCGTTTTTTATTGTTAAATATCAATTTTGGATATGAGATAAAAATTTCATATGATTAATATACAAATATTTGTAAGATATAACTTATTTTTAAAATTTATTATTGTAATAGATTTTAATTAATTACATATATTAATGAAAAGCCACAATTTGGATGATAGATTAGAAAGAGAAGGGTAATTAGACCAATATAATTTATTCATTTGGATTTAGTATTACTACAATGCGTTTCTAATCACATATAGTTGAAATTCTAATTTAATAATAATTTAATATTTAATAATAATTTAATAATTTAATAATGGTTTATATTTTAGTAACATATATGGTTCTAGTGTCCCTTTTATATATATACTTTAAAAAAACGTTAGATAAACAAAAATATGCCTAAAATTGATACAAATTTCACAGCTATATTTTCAAATAAATATAGGTATTTCTACAGAACTTCTACTCTGCAGTGCTGAATATTGAAAAAGTAGATCAACAGTGACAAACACCCACAGCGAGGTGCTGCAGATACTTGAGTGAGTTCACCACTGAGGAACCATAGACATCCCTTTTCAATTTTAATATAAAAATCAATTTTAATAGAAGAGTCTCACGTTAAAAATTAGATACAGTATATACACCACATGAACAAAACTTGAGATGTTGAAATTATTTTATGTCGACAATATATATACAGACATACACTAAGATTTTTTTAAGACCACCGGTCATATACAGATTCACCACAATAAGAAATAATAGATGGAGCTCCTATTCCACAATATATATACACACACATACACTAAGCTTTTTTAAGACCACCGGTCATATACAGATTCACCACAAGAAGAAATAATAGATGGAGCTACCATTCCACAATATATATCTATAAATATATTCCCGAAAACCAATATAATTTGGAATTTTCAAATCGTTTAATTATTGGAAAACCATTTCAATAATAATTCCACAAAAACAAGAGTTCTAATTTTTTTATTGTTCGAAGTTCAAAATTCGTTTGTGCTTATTTGTGATTGGAATTGTTACATGTAAGAAATTGAATAATAGGTTAGAAGGGGTAACTAAGTTGACGCCACCATCTTGATGAGCGCTGTCTATTAATTCTCAGCGCTGAAGGATTACTGAGCGTTTGTTTGTTCGCAGATTTGACTGAGTTGTTGATTTAGGTCTAAGCCTCTCTGATATCCCTTGCTTAACTTCAGCTAAATGGCTCCATGACCCTCTTTCCTAATCCACGGATCAATATCTTATTAAAGCATTAATCACATATCACAATTAATTAATGTTTAAATGGGAAATATATACCTTATTTCCTTTTTTTTTAAACAAAGTTAAACAATTGGTTATGTGTTATTGGGTAAATTTGTGATGTTTTCACGATTTAATATGAAGGCTGGTGGCATAGTGGTGTAAGATGTTTAGTTTCGTCAGCCATTACTCTGGTTCGAGAATCCTACACTTCTAATATTTTTTAGATATTTAATTAATTCAATGGCACAACCCGCACAATTCCAACTTGAACAAAGATGGCATGCAATTAAACGGTATTTTGGAATTTTGTAAGAACAAAGTCAAACTTCGTTTTACATGTGCACATATAAACTTATGGGCAAAACCTAAGAAAGTTTTTCCTATCTGAATATCTAAAAATTAAAGGATACATCTCTTGTTAAAATTGGCGCAAAGGTTTTGCACTTCATTTGATCGTTTCTACAACCTATCAGTCTCATCTCAGTGACAAGGTCCCAACATTACTTTTGTTAAATCAACAACGTCCATCTAGAGGGCCCTATTTAGAGTAGAGCTAACTTTGATTTCATTTGGTATTCGTGAAATAAACATGTAGCGTTCTATATTAAAGAACGAGTAAGAATGAACACGAGAAGATCTATGACAATAGAAACTCTGACTTTATTACTCTCTTGACCTATATATACACATCGTGCTTCTCGCGGACATGCAAATATAACAACCTTTCATAAAAAACATAATGTAAAAATATATAAAACAAAACAATGCTATGCAAATATGTCGAGGTATGCGACAAAACATATTCAGTTGATAGAGTAGCTGAGCCGAAGAATGGTGTCTATTTTGAGATGAGAGATTTTTATTTCTTTGTCTGTGTGATCAATTTCCTCCCGGCAATATTTGAGTTCAGTAAAATTTTTCGATCTCGAGTATTGAAACACTGTTCATGGTATAGGTCAAATATAGCTACATAAACCAATAATTTATTTAATTCTCGACGTATCAGTGACTCGTTGTCATTCTACTCACGGGAACTCCCAACCAACAAATTATCATCAAAACTGTTCATGGTCCAATATCTTGTATTGCCTGTAATAGGTTCAATTATGGTCACAATAAAAAACAAGGTCAATTGACAATGATATTATAAAATAGGTTTCCTCGACGAGAAATGGTTTAAAATGGGCGTCCTCATTTCCGAGTGTCGTGAAACGTGAGAAGAAAATATCCGAGAGCATTTCCTGAATTTCAGCAACGGAAGTAAAGGAGGGCAAACAAACAAACTTTAGAAACATATCAGAATATGTCAAGTTTATATTATCATCAATAGTAGAATATGCAAATTTTTACTCAACAAAAAGTGTTTTAAAAGGTTTATCTTATAGTATTTGATATGAATGGATTCCTAAATATATTAATCTCATCAGCTTATTTCGTGATTAAAACTCTGATACACCGACTCTTTACACTTCTAACTCTATACTAGAATGAAGGTTAATCCAAATGGGTCAAATGGTGTGTGGAAATATGAAGAACAAACACACGCAAATAAAAACAACTAAATCATTTACATAGCTATATACCGATACACTTCCGTATTCGATAAAAATACACTCATGGGCAAAACCTACGGTATTTTCATGTTGTGTTGTCGCCGGTCGTCTTTTTTTAAGGAGACTGAGGTAATTTTGTTCACACTTGGTTAGCTTGTGTGTCTTCAATAAAGGTCACTGTGTTTCAAATATCTTTCAGAGTCATTGTCTGAATTCCGATATTCATGCTAAAAGATAAAACTTTCCTAAGTTTTGTCCATGCGTGTAGGTTTTTATTTATTTTTTTATTTAAAGAGCTTTTCAGCATGAGCTGTCGTTGTATTTGTTTAAATGCGGCTGTAATAAATACTTATTTAGTTTGAAATCTAACCCAATTTCATCGTAATAAATAAACCTATGGGTATACTTGTTTTAAAGTACACCTATATCCCCCGATTTACACGGTACTTGTTTTACACGTTTTCGCTTTTACACGGTTTTTCAAATAAGTTTTTTTTTATCGCACTATACTAAATGCTACTGTGATTGAACACATGCGCTGTGTACACATCTCACGAGGAATCCCGAGCTTATGTGCTGACTACATATTTTAACCTGTCAATGCATTTTATTTCTGTGTACACCTATCCCCCGATTTACAAGTTTTTCTCAGGAACGTATCTACCGTGTAAATCGGGAGATAGGTGTATTGTGATATTTTAAGCAGAGAGAACCGATGATAAAACACATTCTGCAATAAATGTCGCCGAAGGACGGTATTCAGGTAACAAAGGTGGCCCCTCTACCGTTAAATATTTATCCATACAATGTATTTTGGTACATTATCTCAGTGCAAAACGTTATGGTGGTGTCAAGAATGAGCCACAACACAAACTTTGGAAAAATCGAACCGACGCTGTACCGATAATATCCATAGCCAGAAACCAAGGTATACAGGTACACAGGTATACATTCTTCAACATCAATCTAACGTTCTATACTCGTATGTTGAACCAAAATGTGCATTGCTTCCATGCATCTTATTGGGAGAGATTAGCTTCTTTTATTACACACACCTAATTATACAAATACTTGTAAATAAATACTGTGACCATGAATATGAAGATCTAGGTTAATAAATGTGTGAATAGAAACTAATGAAGTCAATTTAGAACTTTAGAAAAGTTCCAGTGAAACGTGGATTGGTTAGATAAACGGGGAGTGTAATAAGAGATGATCAATTTCTGACATCTAACGACGTTGAAAATCAGCGATAAGTGTGAAGAGAGAATCCTTCCCGCAATCTCTTCCAGAAGAAGATAAGTAGAAGATAAGAAAAGCTTCCTCCTCTAAATTCACGCCACCGTTTTCAATTGAAGAAAGGCTGGAAGATTTTGATGGTCCCACTTTGACAATTGAACGCCCGTCATTTCTGAATATAAAATTGATTTGGGATGACACAAAGGAATTTCTCACGTGTGGATTAAATCCAGTTGAAATAACCTTCCTTTCTTTCTTTATTACTTTTCTTCTTTTGGAAATTTTATTCTTTTTTTATTTGTTATTCTCGGTGTAATTGTGGCTATATTGAAAGAAACTAAAATATTTGGAGAGAGAGATAGCTGAATATATATTTATTATTGTCAAATATATATCAAGAATTCAATTCAAATATTTTAAAATTAATTTTATTGCGCAGATATTTTTTTTCAGAAGAGCGCAATATATATTTAATGTTATAAATTTAATTAAGTATCTAATAGTATAAAATTTATTTATTAATTTTGCATTGAATAAAATTTTTGAACTTTTCACTGTGAATTTGTAAAAATTTACTTTAATAGAAAAAAAGACTTTAATATTCGTAGTAAGGTATTTAAAAATTTGTTTAACCTATATTTATATATATAATGTTAGATATGTGTTAAAAAGTTTGCTATTTTAAAACATTTACTAAGATTTCCAAAAGAATGATAAAACTCGGTAAAGTTTCAATAAACCTAACTAAGGTCTGAAAACATTAAAGTCTAAGGTCTTAAGTTTAAGGTTCTAAGGTCCCAATAAAGTTCAAAGTTTCATTAGAATTTTTAAACTCTAAAAAAGATCTAAGAAGCTCAGTGAAGTTTTTAAAATCTTACTAATACTATAAAAAATAATCGTGAAATTCTAAAATCTTCGATATAATTACAAAACCACAGTAAATATTGATAAAAACTCTGTAATTTTTTTTTTTTATTATTATTTCTATAAAGTTCAAAACCTTTAATAGGGATCTAAAAACCTCAGTGAAGTTCTAAAAACCTCTAAACAAAGTTTTAAAAACTTTAAAAGTCCTAAAAAGCTCAGTAAAGTTCAGTGGCCATTTAAATTTCACGTTCTCCAGGCCCCAGTTTATCAATTAACAATCCCCTCAGCTCGCTGTCTTCATCAGAGCCCCTTTGTTTGAACATAAACTCATTTTCCCGCCCGTTCCCTCCATTTCACCCCTATTTCCTTCTTTTTTGAACGCTCTTTTTCCACCCCTCCTTCTGTCGTTATGTCTTTTTTATTCTTTGTTTTAAATGGTTCTCAGATCCCCCACATTTAGGTGCTCTGCTGTTTTTCCCAGCTCTTAAATGCTCCTCATTTCTTTTGACGAAATGAAAGTTTTTTTTTAAATGAAGTTTGATGTCATTAAGTATAACCAAAATTAAGTTTGAGAATATTCATCTATAATAAAAGTATATCAATTTCATATAGCGGTATTTATATGACCAATAAATTCTGATCTAAACGAATTTTGATAATCCACCACTGCAATATCACAAACATACTCATGTATCCTTGAACAACCTAAGCAAATTCTATTTCAAGCAAATTTATCATAATATACACACACACACACAAAGCTTTATTAAGAACACCGGTCTTATACAGATTCACCAGAGGGAGAAAGGAATCATAGTATATATATACAATATAACGCGGCTGATGATTGTAAAACGAAAATTGAAGTTATACCGCGAATGTTTCTTTTATAAAAATCGAAATTTATTTTCAATATGTCGCTATTTCTCTTTGAAAATAAATTTCGATTTTTATAAAAGAAACATTCGCGGTATAACTTCAATTTTCGTTTTATAGTATATATATATATATTTGTTATAACATCTTAAATATATATGAATAATTTTAAATTAAATATTTTATACAAATAATATATTATCTCTTACGAAAAATGAAATTCAATCCAAATATTAATAAATATAGATGAGATAAAATAAACGTCTGAAAGAGACAAGGTTAGCATCTTTGTGAACAGAATATATTATGGTATCGTATTTACATAAAAATATAGGAATACAAAAAAAGAAAAATATAAATAATATAACAACAAAATGAATGTATCGTCTGTTATTAAAATAATTTAATATATAATATGAATAATATTCTTGTAAAAATAATGGTAATTTTAAAAGTATTAATGAAGAAAGCCAAGGTGGAATCGACCAACCACCACCAAAAGAGAGATATAGGTATCTATTGGAAAGATATTGATGATCCATTGATAGATGTAATAAAGGGGAATCTTGGCAGGGAGATCTGTGTGCCTTAAGTATATTCTCTCTGTCTTTATAGCTTTCATTCTTCTACCTATATCAGCAATGTTATATAGATGTCGATATGAATTCTTTATAAATATATATAATTATATATTTAAACTGTATGGCGAGTCCTTACAGGACGGAATAATATCCTAATAAAGCAGTTGTTGTATATATTTGAACTCTTTTGTACGCGTAGTTTCATTTTATATTAAAACAAATTTCTACTGCTTTTACTGTAATTATAAAAAATAATGGGAGGACCTAGCTCATCAGTAGTGAACCCTTCCAGCGGTTTTGCCAGTTTAATCTACCCCTGGGATGGTTCACCAATGATGAGTGGGAATTTACCATTATTTTAGCGCCTTTCCCCTCAAAATAAACGTCAAACCTAGATCCCATGTATTGACGTTTTAACGTGAGAGGCGCCCTATGTTTCTATAGAACTTGAATATTATATACGATTTATATAGTCGTTTATATTTAAGCTTATATTAATATATAATATGAAATAATATATTCTACACGATGGTGATTTTAAAATGTTACTTAGTTATAAGACAAATATATATTAACACTATCATTTAGTAATATAAACTAAGTTTGAGAGAAATAAAGAAGATGCCATTTGACAAATACAGTTAAACCTGTCTATAACGCCCCCTCTTGGGACTCACCAAAATAGGGTGTTATAGAGAGAAGGTGCTATAGACAGGTCACTTTTAATGTAAAAAGTTTGAATTTTAATATTTAAAATCGGGCGCTATAGAGAGGAAGGCGCTATTTAGAGGGGGCACTATAGACAGGTTTAAATGTATTTAGAGAGAAGTTCTTTATGAAGACTCTGAACTCAACATTAGTCTGTAGAAGGCAGGGAAGTATAGAAACAGGTCTTCTATTGCTAAGGTAACAGGATACAAAGTATAGAAACGAATTCTAGAGAAAACATCAAATAAAAAGCTTTTAAGATATTAAATCTAGAAATAGAATATGTTTTGAAATTTTATATGATTTGTTTTACCCTGTAATACTATTCCATAGATGTTATTTTCTTTCAACTTTCTCCAAATATAACTGGGACCTAGCTCAACACTAGGAGAAATGGTTCCATTATTTTATAACTCGGGGGATGACACAAACCGTATGTTTTCGTCTACCTCGAACTGGATCGAATCCCACATTTTTTTATATATCTTTCTGAAAGAAAAATTCTTTAATGGTTCTCGCGTCGAATCTAGCAAAAGCCGAATCCATCAATGAGTGTAAGTAACCAAAAAGGGTTCTGTCAATGATCTTAATGTAAAAAAAAGAACTGATTTCTCTGCATATGTTGGCATGTGCTGTACTTACATTAAAAACCATCGCTAACTACTCACCATGGTTTTCATTTCTTGTACCTCGTTTACTTGAAATAGGTAATATATATAACGTTGATCTTCTTGTTTATAAAACATTTTTTTACTTTCAACTTTAATGGAACTCTGTCGAATTTGCATAAACTTCCTTTTTGAATTAATTTGTCTAGAATTTTCTCAAGAATAATCTCGGCAGCCATTACCCAAGATCGATTCCCGCATTGGGCTCATTTTTTCTGGATAAAAAATCTTCAATGGCCTGCGATTTTCTCTCTTGCAAAAGTCAAACTCCGCCATGAAATGTAAGTAACCAAAAGAGGCTCTGGAATACAAGCGGATTCGGGTAGAGACAAAGACCCGACACCATCTTTGATAGTTTTAGCGTCCATTTTGACCGAAGACCTTCAATATATATACATCATTTTAGTTTTTAAACATTTTTTTTCTATAAAAAACTCTGTGAAGTCGACCGCTAGATAGCACTGCTTTGCATTGTATAAATTTATTGTTGTTGTTTTCCTTTGGTTGGGAAGAAAAAACTTTTTCAAATATGTAAATTGGTAACACACACAAAGTCTTATCTTCTTCCTTCTTTACGTTTCAAGTCAGGTGTTTCAATATCAATTTATTTTAACATCAAAAGTGAAGCATATAGTGATTTAAAGTTGTTATATTTTCCGAAATGTCTTCAAACCATTGGTATAATACTTGGGTAGTCTAAAATCAGCTAATGATTTCTCTCAATCTCAGAAATTATAAAGAAAATAGAAAATTGAAATACTTATTTACATAATGTACGAAAGTTTTGAGCCGGCCAGCGGGGTAAAACAACAACGAGTTTTTAAACGCAAAGCGTGACCTCTGGCGGTCGATTTAACAGAATATTTGAATCTATGATATATAATTTTAAATAAAATAATATTTTTATATAACAGATATATAAATTATTTTCAACTCTTATCATATTATATTTAACGAGATCTATAATAGATATTATTCTCTAATTAAAAAGACATATATTGACTCAAAATATCATTTTTTACCAATTTATCAGTTGGCTGAAAGCCAACCTTTATCAAGGTATTATAACATATAATTCTCACATAATTCAGTGTGATAGAATATACTTTTCTTAGGTTCCTAAATATCACCATTTTCGAGAAATGAAATCAAAAGAGAGCGGTTAATCTCTATAATACAAACTAAGATAAAGGAAGCTAGAATTGATATGATTTATAGATAATACAACCATGATACAAGTATATTATAAAGTAGGTATGTATTTATTTAGTACTTGTATATTATAAAAGTAAAATAGAATGAAAAAGCATAATTTAAATAAATATACATAAGGTTTTCAGGGTTTAATAAAGAAATTGTGTTACAAACACAAATATTCTAATATATATATTATCTATATGCTTTGTATATCCAATGTTTGTTGATCTCCTGATTAACTCAAAGCTGTTTGGCCGATTTAGGAGAGAACCAATCACCGGGCGAGTGATGCGGACACTATATATATGAATAAGTATAAGGTATATAAGCTCTTTTATATATATATATTATAACACCTTGATAAAGGTTGGCGTTCAGCCAACTGAAATATTGGTAAAATAAATGATATTTTGATTCAATATATTCATTTTTAATTGAAAAAAAATATATATATATATAGATAGATAGAAAATTTGCCGGGAGGAAATTGATCCGTGGAAGCATAGTTGCGGCGACGGTCAATAAATGGCGTCAGGTTTTGACGTTTATTTTGACGGGAAAGGCGTCCTATGCTTCCATATATATTGGTTTGTTGTTTATGTAATTTATACCAGCTGCACAGTCGATGCATGATTCATTTCTTTTTACTTTTCCCTCATTCTACATGTATCATTCTACACGTGAATACGAACTTCGTTTTAATTGCATATATGTATTTTAAATGATAATATTAAACAGTTTCTCCTAGGATAGATTTCTCTTGATTTATTATATATTCTCTCAAGCTTTCGGGTATTATAAGCCCTTCTACAGAAGTATATGACAAAATGAATCTTAATCCTTAAGAAAGAAATCTGAAGAAAGAAAAAGGAATTGGTTGTCAGAGAGAATCCACCTTTCAATAAGAAACATTTACACAATTACCAACGTACCACCTTCAACTGTTATCCATATTACCAGAAATATTCTGCTTTAAAATACTTAAAAAGGCGAATTTTCATGTTCTCAAGCCGCACAATATTGAGGATGAAAGACCTACATTATGAAAATACCTGTCAGATGAAAATGGAAGAATGTTGTTACACTGGACGAGGCATGGGTTTACATCAATGAGAGCAACCAACCTCGTGCCATTTATTAATATAACACTTAAATAAACATATCTGAACTGGGAAAGCAAAGCAAGGTATTTTGTTAAAGCGCTTCATGATCGTTGCAGTTTTCTGCTACAATGGGAAGCTTCTATAAAGACCTTTATTAATTTTAAATTAGCTTCTATTAATAACTGGACCAAAAGATGGATTAAACCGGCATTACGTAATCTCTTTTAAGCATATCCCTGCCAAATCCATACACCTTACTCCTCTGGAATTTTGTGTTTTTGGCTTACTTAAAACTGCTCATAGATTTAAAAAATCGAAGATGTTGGATGGTTTCTAGAAAGACTTTGAAGACTGTTGGGATGGTTTTTGATCAAAATATTCTAAGACAAACCTGATTTCTTGGAAACATCGATGTAGAACTGCTATACATCAAGGCTTACAGACATAAAAACAATAATTCGAACACAAAAACTTCTGTGAATTATTTAAATTAAAGCACTGAATTTATTATTTTCAAAAATGGAACTCGATATACATACTTGTATTGAAAATAGAGCAATCCATATTTAATTCATTAGATAATAAAAATACATATATTGGATTTAATAAAATAATTATTTTGTCAATATTTCGGCTGGCTGAACGCCAACCTTTATCGAGGCATTACATCTTTGTATACACAACTCAGCGCCGCATAGTGCTACAATATCACAGTTGAAATCATTTAAATCATTAAAATTATTTAATTTATTCTGATTGTGTGTGTAATTTTTGATTATTTTTTCATGCACAAAATTCCCCCACCTACTTTATATTTTAAATGATTTCAACTGCGATATTGTAGCACTATGTGGCGCTGAGTTGTGTATACAAAGATGTAATGCCTCGATAAAGGTTGGCGTTCAGCCAGCCGAAATATTGGCAAAATAAATATTTTATTAATTCCAATATATGCATTTTTATTGTCTAATATACTTGTATATAAAGGAATTTGACGCAAATACGAACAATATATATGTTTTAATTATATAAGTAAATATCATATTTGATCAGTCAAATTAATTAATATTATGTGAAATAAGACATCATATATGATACGGCATATATATATGGTACGTCATATATATATATTAATAACTATTAAAATAATTTGTGAAAATAATATAAAAGTAGAGCGATCTTCAGTTCTGATGTTATAAAAACAACATAATAATAAAATACGCTCTGTTAAATATGGAATATCTTTTTACAAACTTTTTCCCTCTCTCAATAGCTGAAAACTAAAAACACTTCTGCCTCATTAAAAATAGATGGCAAAAAACAATATAGAAATAGAAATAATGAAAATTAGATATAACCATTATATTAATAAACCTTTTTAAAATTTAAAAAATAATTATTAAATTAACCATAGTTTTTCCAACTCATCTAACCACGCAGAGAACAAAATAACTCCTTAAATAATTGCTTCAAATGTTTTTTCAACTTTGTTGTTAATTCAGCTGCAATTTACATAAAATTAAATGAATTAGTGAACATTTTTTTCTTGTCATTGCCTAATTAAATATATTGATTAGTCAGTTATATAAGGTTGATGTTTTAAGTTGTATATATAAGGTAATTGAAAAACTATATACTTGCTATTGAAAATGGAACTAAATTATATACCAACCAACTTTTTGAAACAGAAAACATATGTTTGTATAATGATATTAGACAAAATATTGCATTCTTCATTTTAAAAATATGATATATATATATATACTATGAAAAAGGCATCTCCTTATCGTGCAATTGAAAGTTGCTGATGGCTTGCGCCATCTATCGGAATAAATATAAATTATTATTGTTGATTTTTAATTATTCCAGAATTGGCCAAGTACCCATTCTTGATTAATCAAGAAAAGCTAACCACGTACGTGTTTTGGGCTGTTGACCCTCATCAGAGTGGTGCAAGCTGTATCTCAACGCCCAAAAACGTTTTTCCCACCTGATATATATACGTTTATTATAGAAAATAAACACAAGTTAGGGAGAAGAGCTTATACAAGAGAAGAATCGTACAAGCTTGTACCCGTAAAAAGGCGTCTTGCACGAAAGCTTTCACCACCGTCTTCTTATAAAAGAAGCGCTTCTCTCTGACTTGTGTTTTTCTTCTATCGCTATATTGAGATTATCTTAATTCTGACTTATTTCCTTATAGAAATTTAAAAAATAATAAGTAATTCACCGTTAGGTTAATGTATATTCCCAAAGTTGGCGCTACACTATCATTGATGCAAATTCGAAACTATTATAGACACGTATGAATCTTTTTTTTTTTAATTAAACAATTTATACTGCCCTCTTACTGCAATGGAAACGTTAATAGAAGGGCCTGGCTCATCAGTGGTGAATCCTCCCAGCGGTTTCCCCAGTTTAATCTACCATACCCATGTTATATTGCATTTTTCTATCTTCCTTTTATAGTGATACTGATGGATACTCTTGGAATTGGTATTTTAGATGAACTATGGACATAAGCTTTGAGAACAGTAAAATTACATACAATTATAAATATATAATATGCTTCGAGCAATCACTCTTCCCCAGAAATTGTTCAATTTCAAAAATAATCATACGCGTCTATAATAGTTTCGAATTTTCATAACAGATGGCGCGTTAAGGCATCATAATATTATCATTAATGATAATTTGAGAGGCCAGGATCAATTATTTTCCATAATAATGATACTTGCTCTGTTTCTTTGCCTCATTCTTCCATATCCCCTTTATCGCTTTTTCGATAGATGAATTAAAAAAAACTAAATACCTCATAAAGCGTCGGGGTTATCATTAAATATATTTATTTAAATATCAAAGATTTATACCCAAGCTATATTTCTTTGTTACAATTATTATAATTTATTATTCTGAGGGGAGAAGAGTGATAAACAAGTATAGATATAAAATCAAATAAATCATACGATAATTTAGAAAAAGAACGTTTTATAAATAAAATATATATTTTGCATAATATAGTCATTATTTTTTCCTAATAAATAATTTGTAATAAGCTACATACGAATTTGTTAAAGTTGATTGGATCTTTTGACATATTCTTGAAATTAACAAAACAAAATGTCGCCGGGATATCAGAAGGTGGTGAAACGACTAATCCTCGTCAAACAGTGTTACCAGCCTTAGTTTCTCCTCCAGCAGACATCGAAAGCTATACCTGCCACTTGTAGAATTTTCTAAGATATACTTCCCAAATCCCATTACCCATATTGCTTTCTTCGTCCTACACTTCTTAAAATTGATATTTTGAATTCTAAACTTTTCCCATCTTCGAATTTATTTATCCTCCTCTTTCATATTTCATGTTCTCTAAAAATTCTATATATTTCTAAAATATCTAAAAAATAACAATACCATTGATATCAAATATATGAAACATGTTTTAGGATTTGAACTTGTAAATATTATATTCAATTTTATTTTTATATATCATATATATGTTAAAAGGATATATAAAATTGACAATGTCGAATTGCTCATGAGCTCAAAATTGACAATTTTATATGAACTCAAAATTGAATACATTGATATAAAACATTTTGAAGTTTGAATTTGTTATTAAAAATTATAATCAATAGCCTAATATATATAAATTTATTTAAAAAATTGTTCAATATACACTAAATATTTCTATAAAAATTAATTTGAGTGAATATTTTAATATAGATAATTTTATATATATTATTGGGAGTACAAATAAGTTTTGAGGGATTTGCAAAAGAAGCCACAACAAATATTATATAAATAGCATCGGACCTTGTAAGGTTTCATGTTAAGGCTTCAACATTTCCCCAAAAAAATCAGAAGGAGTCTTTTCACTCAAGTGTATAATAATAAGAAACAAAATATTAATGATCTTAAATAAAAAATAATAATTATTAATATACACAACAGAGAAGTGATTATTTTATACATAAAAATATTCCAATATCATGAAAACAATTATTAGGTATATATATTATTATGGGTACATATGGAAAAAAAAAGAAAAACATGAAAAAAAATATTTTTGATAGATATATTAAAATCAAAAAAAGCATATCCTGACAAGGTTCACATATGTCTTTTTGATTTTAATAATACAAACCTGACCTTTTTTATTATTTTATTTCTAATTATTAATTCACACAAACATATATATATATATTATATATTAGATAATAAAAAGGCATATATTTGGATTTAATGAAAGATTTATTTGCCAATAATAATCTTTTATTAAATCCAATATATGCATTTTTATTATCTAATGAATTAAATATGGATTTCTCTATTTTCAAAACATATATTTATATATATATTGCATCAAAAATATAATATGTTTTATATTCTAATATTTCATAATTACAAAGACTTTAACACCAATATATCATTTATGATCATTTTTATTCTAAAAAAAAATGTAAAAAATATATATTTATTTATAAAAAAAACACACAGGAATTGAGGGGTTATTTACTAATTGTGACATAGAGTGTCAACACCTTCAAAAGAATGCGCTATATAAATCTGGCGCGCGAAGAAAATGGCGTCACGGAATTGTGACGCAGACGATAAAAAGTTAAAGATAAATGATCGAAGGAAGAGGTAGTCTCTATCCATCAACCCTGCTTGTAATAGAAAAGATAGAAAGGAAATTTCTAGAAGAGAGAATAGCCTCTCTATTATTTATATAAATAGTATTAATTCTAAAAACTATTTATTCTGAATTTTTCATTATTATATATATGTAATATTATAAAGAATATTGTCTAATAAACAATTATGTACCATGTTGGATAATGTATTCTGTATGATTTCAAATAAAGATGGCAGTCAAAGGACGTGGGAGATGGAAGAAGTAGAAGAGAAAAGAACGACAGATCCAAGTCGTGTATCTAGGTCACTTAGAACAAAGAGGCCCTCATATTCCAGAGTTGAATGTCCTGAGACTTTCGGATGTTAGGCCAAGCGTCTTCCCGACCAAATTTACCATCATGGCCGACAGAGACAGGGGCCAATCAAAGGTCAAGCAGGGTCCCACATGACCCAAGCCAGGGGGCGGGGCAACCACAGTTTTCGGTCGGTAACGTGTGGGTCAAGACGTGTGTGTGCATCTTCTAAAAGTAGTGCCTCGAGGTCCAAGATGTGAGTCATCTCAATCCAATTTAATCGTGAAAATCCTTCCATCTCCTCTCCCGAGCCGCCAATGATTAATATTCCGAAGTGTTTTGTGATTCATTAATCGATATAGTGTGCCGATTCCTTCATCCACCGCCATTGACAACGACTGCCCAAACATTCAAAACCCCATCCACGCCCGAGGATTCTCAGGACAAAGCACTTTATCACAGTGAAGTCGACAAGCATTTTTTATATATTATAGAGAGTCGATAAGATTCTCAGGATCCTTTTCCCATTTACCACATATATTTATATGAAAATTCGAAACTATTTTAGACGCGTATGATTCTTTTTTTAAATTAAACAATATCTATTGCCCTTACTTCAATGATCATTTTTCGATTGCAGTAAGGGCAGCATAAATTGTTTAATTTTAGAAAATAATCATATACATCTATAATAGTTTCTGATATAGGCTTAGCAAAATACGGTTATTCTTTTTGAGGATTTGTGGTTGTTTTTGTACTCACGTATGTTGTAGTTACGAGGACATCCCTTTAGATAAAAAAAACAAATATATATTTATTCAAGGAACGACTTGTTCCATTTACAATTGTTAAAACAAGTTAGCGGTAAACATCAGCAAGGTTGAAGGTAGTAGTTGGAAGTTACGTCATCGTAGTGACGTCAGCATCGATGATGATTAAAGTCAAAGTCTGTGTAACAATTCCCTCCTTACTTTGGCTTTATTCCCACGATGCCGAGGCTCTCCAGGTGTTTCTTCATCTGGTCTCGGGATAGGTCCTTTGTGAAGATATCCGCCTCCAGGTCCTGAGATGGCTTGTACAGAAGGCAGATGTCTCTGGATTCATAACAGTCTCTCAAGAAGTGGTACTTTCTGTTGATATGTCTACATCGACTGCTTTGTTTAGGGCTGGAGATCCAGTTGATCAATGACTGACTGTCTGTATAGATCGCAGTTGGTTTTTCCATGAAATTCCATTCTTCCAGCTCTCGTAACAGGTTTATTATCCACTTGATTTGACAGCAGCTTTCACAAGCAGCTATCATTTCCGCTTCCATTGTGGAGAGGGCGACGAGTGGTTGTTTACTACTTTTCCAGTCTATAGTTGCTTCGCCGAGCTTCAATACATATCCGCCGTAGGATTTTCCGTCATGAGTGGTCGACCAGCTGGCATCGGCGTAGGACTTCAGGATTCCAGTCTTCCCTCTTTCAAATTTCACTCCTAGGTCAATTGTTCCTCGTAGGTATCTCATAACTCTTTTGATTGCTGTCCAGTGCATCTGTTTTGGTTGTCTGGAGTACTGTGAAAGTTTGCTAGTGATGTAAGCAATGTCGGGTCTGGTGTTAACAGCTAGAAACATTAGCATTCCAAGGGCTTCCTGGTAAGTGTGCTGTTCACAATTGTCATCTTCAATATGATTGTCCAAATTGATTTCTTTGGAACCTGGTGTTGAAACTTCCTTACAATTTTCCATTCCATATTTCTGCAATATTTGTTGTACATAGTGGCTTTGCTGTAGCGAAATTCCCTCCTTGTCTTGTATGATCTTGATTCCCAAAAACATGCCTTTACATGTTACATCCTTTATTTCCAGATGATGTCTCAGTTTATTGATGAATCTGTTTGAGGTATCTTCAGAATCTGAGGCAGTGATATAGTCATCAACATATATCCCTACATAGAAGTATTTGTCTTCATTCTTCCATTTAAATAGGCAAGGATCAGATTTAAGTTTTTCCAGTCCACAGTCATGAAGTACTTGACTGAATTTCTCATACCACGATCTTCCGGATTGAGGTAGACCGTAAATACTTTTGTTGAGTTTGCAAACTCTGTTTCTGTCTTGGACAAATCCAGCAGGTTGTTCCATGAATATTGTATTTTCAATGTTTCCATTTAGATAGGCTGCTTTTACATCAAATAGTTTAATGACTGAATCTTTTGTTGCTGCCATTGACAAAATAGTCCTGAGGGTGGCATTTTTAATTACAGGGCTGAAACTTTCGTTGTAATCTCTTCCTGGGATTTGGTTGTATCCCATTGCAACAAGTCTAGCTTTGTAAGTTTTGTTTTCGTTTTCTTGGTCTTTAGATATTTTGAACACCCATTTACTTTTGACAACTTTAGCGTTTACAGGTCTAGGTACCAGTTCCCATACTTGATGCGAGTACATGTTCTGTATTTCCTCAAGCATTGCGTTCTCCCAATGTTTCTTGTCTTCGCATGCGATGGCTTCATCATAGTCTTTCGGAATGGTTTCATTCGTAGTAGCCAGAACGTAGTCATCAAATCTTTTAGGTATTGTTCGAGTTCTTTGTGGTCTGTCTGATCCACTTGACTCTGTCTGTCTGTTGATCATGGTATCTGGTGCTGGCTCTTCAATATCAACATCTGATAGAACATGATTGTCCAGTTGTTCATCCTCCTGAATGAAGAAATATGTGTCAGTGTCCGTATTATTATCACTTTGTTTTTCTTCCGAGATGACATTATTGTTCTCTCTGAAATGAATGTCTGCGGTTTCAAGAATGACTCTCGTTGTGATATCAAATACTCGATAAGCTCTTCTGCATCTTGAATAGCCTACAAATATTCCTCTCTTAGATTTAGCTTCTAGTTTGTGTCTTTGATGATTCTCGAGTTTATAGAAGACTTCACAACCAAATCTCATGATGTGAGAGACGGATGGCTTTTTACCTTTCCATTTTTCCATAGGGGTAGTGTCTGGGTCATTAATTGTGGGAGTTAGATTGTACAGATATGCAGCTGTATTCACAGCTTCTGCCCAGAAGTGTAGGGGTAATTGGGAGTCTGCCAGAAGTGTTCGGCCTTTGTCTAATAGTGTTCTGTTAGCTCTTTCAACTCTCCCATTGCTTCTTGGGGTGTACGGTGTAGTTATTTCATGTTTAATTCCTTTGGATTCTATGAAGGTTTCAAGGTTTTTATTGATAAATTCTGTTCCGTTATCTGTTCTAAGTCGTTTTAGTTTTGAGTTTAGCTCGTTTTCTCTCTTTACAATAAACTTCTTCAAAACTTCTGCTGTTGAGAGTTTATCTTTGAGAAATTCTACAAATATTCTCCTAGAAAATCCATCTACGATGGTCAAGAAATATTTACTTCCGCCCAAGGAGTTTATTCTCATTGGACCACAGAGATCGACATAAATGGCTTCAAATGGGTAGCTTTCCTGATTGTTATCTGTGTGAACATAGGGTACTTTGGTCATTTTTCCCAATGAGCAAGCATCACATTGATCAAGGGTACCATTTATAGAGTTCAAGCCTTTTAGAAGATTGTTCTTCAAAATCAGGTCTAGTTTGTTGTCACTAGGATGTCCTAACCTTCTGTGCCATGCAGTCCTAGAATTGTCCTTTGAAATCAAGCAATGTTCGTTTGGGACATGAGTTGCTTCAGATAAACGTGATAGGTTCAATGTGTACATGTTACCATCAAAGTTGCCTGTTCCTATTAGCTTGTCATCAGAAGAGTATATGTATGCTCCTTCAGAGTTCAAAAGAACAGAGTTCCCTCTTCTTACTACGCTTGGAATGGACATTAGATTTCCTTTCAGGTGTGGCACATGGAGGACATTATGCAGGGTTACAGCGTTGTTAAGTTTGTCCTTACCTTGTACAGTAGCTTGGATTAATCCCGATGAGGTAGATTCGATGTGCCTCCCTTCTTCTGCCACTTGTATGCTTCTTCTCTCCTCCGTCTTGTGCTCGATCCAATCACCATGGGAAGTCATGTGGCTTGTGCACGCAGAATCAATTATCCACACGTCCTGAGTTGTCGGGCGTTCCTCCCTTGTGCTTGCATGTAGTGCGTATTCTGAAGTGGAGTCTCTTCGTTGGGATGGTTCCTCCGTTCGTTCTTGGATTGCTGATCTGGCTGTGTCTTTGTTTTGTTTTGGTCCTTTATGGTAGTTCCTTGTACTGGCCATGTTATTTTTGTTTGTTGTATTCTTTTGATTTCCTTTGTTGTCAGGGTTGAACCAACAGTCTTTCTTGAAATGTCCTTTTCTTTTGCAAATGTAGCATGACTTTTCTTTGAATTGGTTGCCTGATGATCTGAAAGCATTTTCATGATTTTTGCTTCTGTCCTGTCTTTTCTTCTCGAAATCCAGTAGAGCTTGTCTCAAGTCTGGTAAGGAGATTTCTCTGTTTATTGACAGTGCTGCTGCGATCGTGTCAAAGTTAGGTGTGAGTCCTTCAACAATGTATCGTACAAGTTCTCTTTCTGTTACAGTCTTTCCTAGCTGGGTGATCTCTTGTGCCAGTTTCTGTGCTCGTACAATATACATGTTGACATTTTCATTTGGGTTCAATTTTAGTCTGGCTAGATCCAACATTAGGTCTATCCTTTTATTTTCTAGAGATCCTTCAAACCTTTTCTTTATGTCGTACCAAATTCTTTTGGCCCTTTTATCGCCTCGAAAGATGATTGTTAAGTCATCCGAAAGTGACAATATTATTAGGCTGTATGCTTCCCGATTCTTTTTCTTCCAAATATCATATTCTAGTTTATTTTTTGTAAAGTCTGGCTCGTCATTAACAATTACGTCCTCGAAGAAATCTTTTGAATCTAGAATTGCTTCCATTTTCATGGACCACGTGGTATAGTTGTTTTCTGTTAACTGTTCGATTTTTGCTAAGTTATGTGTATCCATTTTTATTCAATATTTATTTTCTAAATTGGCGGTTAGTCCAATTATTTATTTTCTTTATGATTTAAATGGATCAATTGGCGGTTAGTCCAATTCGCGCGCCCAAACCACGCTCTGCTACCACATTGATATAGGCTTAGCAAAATACGGTTATTCTTTTTGAGGATTTGTGGTTGTTTTTGTACTCACGTATGTTGTAGTTACGAGGACATCCCTTTAGATAAAAAAACAAATATATATTTATTCAAGGAACGACTTGTTCCATTTACAATTGTTAAAACAAGTTAGCGGTAAACATCAGCAAGGTTGAAGGTAGTAGTTGGAAGTTACGTCATCGTAGTGACGTCAGCATCGATGATGATTAAAGTCAAAGTCTGTGTAACAATTTCGAATTTTCATAACAGATGGCGCGCTAATACATTATAATATAAATGCGCATTACATATAAATATTTCATTGATAGATATCACGAGTGTTTTTATATTATCTGTTCTATTTTTATACATTTCATATTATTTATAAATAATTGTATTGTTGAATGCAAGTTCAATTTTTCACTTTTATCGCTATTTATTTATTATATTTCACAGATAGAAAGTGTGTGATTCGTTAGTAAATATTATTATTGAAAATAACTATCTTGGATAAAAATATATTTCATTCTAACAATATAGGGATTGCTTGATTCCAAGCAAATATTATTGCATATATAATATTTATTTGTATGTTAATATATTTTACCAGAAAGTAATATGCAATATTATTATTTTTCTAATTATATGATAATATAGAGAGACATTTTTATTTAAAATTTTGTTTATTTAAGTGTTATATAAATTGGATCAATCTTCTTATTACATAGCCCATTGCTAATGAATTTTGAATCTATTTTGCGAATTTTTCTCTTTCAAATAAATCAAATTTCTATTTTTCTTGATGCGGTGTAAAGATATTGAATGGCCTGGCTCATCAATGGTGAACCCTCCCAGCGGTTTCGCTAGTGTAATCGAATAGACCTTCTAATTATACAGGTCACCCTAATGAATATTTCATCTCACAAGGAACAGTAATTTTTATTTTCAGAGAATAAAGTTTTGCTCTTTAGATCTTTCTTTATAACTTGAATTCAATTTGTGCAAAAGTAACTTAACCCGGAAAGCTTCATTTATTTTATAATAATTTGTGCATACATTTGCTTGTAAATTTGAATTCCCTTTGTTCATATATCTGTATGTAAATTTGAATGATGTTTTACTACAATATTTATATGCTAATTAGCGTGAAAGGTATGTGTGGTATTCACGTACGAAACTGTCCAAAGCTCTCAATGCTCGAATGACCCGGGCAACGCCCGTGTTTGGAATGTTTTGATTCAAATACTATTTGTTACAATTATAAATTGGCGCCTTAAATAAATGCATATATTAGTTAATAACTATAGCCTATGTGCTTTATCTGTCTATATACTGTTGGCTTCCGTAGGCGTCTCTTACTGGGAAAAAGAAAGAGAGGATTCCATTTGGTTATTAACTAATATATGCATTTATTTAAGGAGCGACCCGCTCCAACACAATAGTTACAAAAACGAAAAAGCGAGTGGGGGGGGGGGGGGGGCAAAGGTGGCGTGATCGTAGCCAACCAATAGGAGAACGGCATTCCAAAAAAAAAAAAAGCAAACGGTGACAGAGACGAAAACTGATTAAGAGATGAAGAATTGATGACGCTCGTAACTGTATATAGAATACCACAACACCAGCGATAGTAATTTATTTCTGGTGTCCCGTTTTTTTTATTCGCCCGTGGATTGGTTCACTTATGTCACATGACATTAATCAGCCAATCATCATGTAATGTTTTCTTAAATCAATGATTAGAGAACTTCGAAGTAATATACTACTGATTTACTGGACGTATGTTCGAATAAAAAAAAATCATTCTTTTTTTTTTCAGCACACATAAAAAGTTTAAATAATTAGTTTTAAAACTTATTTGTAGAATAAAATTGAAAATATTATTTATTGTTGTAATCATGCATTAATATATTTAGAAGATTTTACTTAGCAATTGTACACACAAACACACAATAATAATAAATATTTAATTTGAAAAGTTAAAATTTCTTCCACTATTCTTGAAATATTATTATTAGGTGTAACGGGGCCTCATGTCTAGTTTACATATGTACAATATTCAATATGCACATATACAGTATATTAGTCTACAAACCTAGATGAGATATTGCGTATGAAAATACGACGTGAACCTTTTGTATTGAAAGTAGTGATCAGTATTTTCAAATATATAATATTTCTATTGAAATTGAATATATAAATCAAAATTTCAATCTTTTTTTTTATATTGACAAATAAATAGATTAAACAATAGACCCCTTTTAAAAGGTTATTGTTAAACCAATTTCCTTTATTAATCCATTTGGAAGAAGATACGAGGATGGTATTCTATCCCACTCTAAAAGATAAGTCTTTTGTTACCAAAGAAGATTAAAAAAAAACAAAGATAAAAACTATCCGAATTATCCAATTTACCACACAAAACCATGGAAAATAATAAAAACAATAGTAGCCAATTAAAGAGCCCTAGAATGAAAACACGGTCAAAGAATTCTTTGTAATCCAATCCAAAATATAATAACTTTAAACCCATTTAAGGGATTTATTCAAAAAAGAATTTCCCCTTTTTTATTTGTGCGTAGGAATTTTTTGTTGGCTTGCAACTTAATACATTTCAGGAAGATAATTATTTTCGTCTGCAATAAAAACATGCTGATTGCAGTTTTCTTCTGATACATTACATCTAATTGTTTTGTGAATAAATGGCCGAGAAATGTAAATAAAATTGTTATTTACTAGCTAGCTTTGAGTATCTCTGATGGATTTCCTCATAAACATTTTTTCAGCTAAATATTAATTTTAAAAATAGATTACTATTTCAGTTTTTTTTTATCTAATTAGAGAGCATGATTGCTTATTTTAAATGTGCAATATCATTTTATTTTAATTAGCTATGTTCATTGAATATATTTAAGATGTTTAGCAGCATTAATTTTATTAACTTCAATACGTTTATAGTAATGAGACATTATGTATATAGAACTAAAGAGTATCTTCTAATTGTGCAACTGAATTCAGATGACGGCCTACAAGTATTTAAAGAAATCAATATTGATTGATGATTTAAACTATTTTTTCAGAGAATTAGATAATATATTTCTTTAATTATGATGGAAAAAACAAGCAGGTACGCGTTTCGTTCTTTTTCCCTCATCAGTTTGTGCAGTTGTACACAGAAGACCCATCAAAGAATTATTTACGGTTTCTCTTTATCCAAAAGGTAGTCAAGATCTGACAGCTCTCTGGAAGATAAAATATGAACAACCAGTTGATTCTTATATATTAGATGGAAACATACAATCAGTAACATTAGGTTTTACCATAAGTTGGTGCTCTTTCATTATATATATATATTTTAATAAAGCAATCCCTACTTGTATCTTAAGTACTAAAAATGACATATATTGGATTTTGTAAAAGTTTGTAAAAGATACAACAAAGGGGGTGGATTGATATATATAATTTGAAGGGAAAATACTTACAAAATAAATTTTAAAAATAGCTTATAGTATATATTGTATTTTATAATAGACACACACCTCTTTTTAAAAATTTATTTTAATTTTATCAAAAATATTTTTCTTCTAATTATATATATAAATCCCTTCATTCTTTCTTTTTCGTATTTTACAATTTCAACTGTAATATAATGACGCTATGCGGCGTTGAGTTTGTTTATACAAAATAAATGCGTTGTTATGCCTTGAAATATTGGCGAATAAATCTTTACATTCATTTCAATGACCTTTTATTACCTATATATAACTATATTACCCTAATCTTTTTTCTTAATCTAAACTCTTTTTAAGCTGACAATATGCGTCTTATTGGAATTTGTACTGTTTCCTGTATAAATGTTATAAATTTTAACATATTCTAGCTTATATCGCATAAATATTAGGTGGTTTATGGAATTTGGGGGGCAAATACTTTCACATTCAAACACAAAACTAAAAAATAAATAGCTCTCAATATTATTTTGTTACAAAACCTCTGGTATCTCCACATGACCAATTCTAAACAATAATAAGTTTTCAAAATAAAAAAAATTCTATTATTTTATTGATATGGAAATCATTTTTATTAGCTTACCAATGACTGATATAATTGCAAATCATTTTAAAATAAATGTTGAATATTTTAAAATGTTTCTTTCAGTTCATAACTTCGAGATATTACAATATATAACAGACTCTCAATAAATTGATCAAACCATTAATCGATATTTCAATCTTCTGCCATAATATGTTATATCTACATTTTCAGGGATTCTACTCTCAAAAAATTAATCTATATAAAATATAGAATTATAAAAGATATAGTAATAATTCCTTTTATATATTTTCCTATATTATATATCTACATAATTAATTATAAAATAATATAAAATAAGAATGAAAAAAAAAGTATCTTAAGTTTTATAGTAATGATAAATTAATATATCAATTATTTTTACCTTATATACGTATGTTAACTTTAAAGATCATATGAAATTTTATGCATGGTTAATTTCAACTTTTAAAATATTCTATGATCTTTATAAATCCAAATATTTCTAATTTGGCTGTTTTAAAAAAAGAAATTTGACATTTTCATATAGAGAGATAAAGTCGAATTTGAAATAATATATTTATAAAATAATAATTTTTTAATATATTCAGTTTAATATAGTTTTCTTGCTGAAACTATATATATCTTGGCCTAGATATTCGCTAAGTAAAAAAGTCAATATCGAATAAATGCGGTGACAAAGAAAAACGCAATATTCAGAAAAACCGAAGATCAGAAAAAAAAATCAGACGAACTTCGATATTTCGCACATGCCCTTCACTAACCCAAAACTGTCCTTTCCATTTACTAGATTAACTTTGTCTATGTGGGATGAATAAATATGTCCAGCTTATCATAGAGAAGAAATCCATATTCTGCCACTTGGATATTAGTTTTCTTTCTCGATCCTTACCGCCTAAATCCTTCCAAATCCTTCCAGACGCCTTCAAATATTCTTCTGAAACTATCTTCTGTCAAACGCTCTGATCCTTTTCTCCATTTTCCTTTTTTTTTCTTGGTTTTAATTAGACGCTAAGAATTTACTTTGATAGCTTTTCTTTAACTTTTTTTTTCCTTCGTGGTTTGAAGTTTGATTTTTTTTTTTACAAAGTTTCTTTTGAAAATTTTGTGGGTTATTTTCAAAATTGTTTTTATATTTTGAATTTTCCAATAATAGATTCTAAATTAAATGTATCATTATATAACGAAATGCATTAGTATATATTATAATATATACTGAATTTAGATATAATTATTTTTAAAACAGTTTGCGTTCTTGTAATATTAAATATTTTTAAGTGAGAAAAATGTTAATATGATAAATATTAATTAAAGGAGTATATATGTTTAAACATTATATTTTTTAAGTAACATATAATTTTGCCCAAACATATATTTTATTTGAATATATATGTATTTTTTGCTTTTAAGATAAAATTATGTTCGATATCAGAATAAATAAAAATAATTTAACATTTATAGTTACAAAATAAGAATAATCTAAATTAATTCAAATAATGGCTAATATCAATTTAAATTTCAATTAAAAAGTTAAATAAAATGAGTATAAGTTTAATCATAACATTAATAATTTATATATATCCATATTTTATTAAATATTTTTCAAATATGAATATATTTTGTTTAACCAAAAATCATATTTTGAAAGCGAATATTTGTTTCGTGTTTTTAATAAAAAATCTCTTCTATACTTACTAAATCTTAATTACAAGTTTTATTTTATACATAATTGTACATAATACATAATTTGATTAAACAACCCGTTTTAAATTTTTATTATGATTAAAAACGCATTAGAATCTATGAAATAACAGAAATCTAATTTAAGAGTAATACATCCAATCTTTTTAAATGAATAACTAAATAATAAAATGCATTTGTAACAAATAGATTTACTGGTAATTTAATGGCAATACACACACATTGCCAGAAATATTATTTGTTACAAATTATATCGATAGATTGCAATTAATTTTATAAATAAAATTTATCTTATAACTAAAATTATATATTTAGAGAAAATGTTCAGAAAAAAAGTGTTTCAATTTCAAGTTGAGAGGTATTTCTGGCCAAAAGACTCCAGAGTATTGATCACCAAGTCGGCTGACTGTAAATTGGCATTCTCAGAATATCCGACAAGAATTACAAGATAAAGTTGGACTGACTTATCTCTGAATTAAATTCTGTAATGTAAATTTGTTGAGATTTTTACACACATAAGGAGAATCTATTTTATTTATATGTATTAAAGTAAGTGAAATATTGAATTTTATCTTTTGCACATTTAAATTGCATGTCACATACTGAATATGGAAACTATCTATTATCAAATCGATAACTTTGATATATCTTTTATATTCATTTATTTATCTTTAAAATATAAACATAAATTGAATATATATAAAATAACAAAAATAGATCTAAATTCTATATATTTATATATAATATATAAATAAAATAAATATATAAATATATATATAAAAAAAAAATATATATATATATTTAATTTTCAATTCAAAGGCATATATTGATTCAAAATATAATTTATTTTACCTATATTTCAGTTTGCTTAAGGCCAACCTTTATAAAGGTGTTAACACATTTTAAAGTGTGTCAACAACAAACTCAGCGCCATATAACGTCGAATAATTTGTCATATTCAATGGGGAAAAAAATTGATATAAATAATATAAAAAAATATTAATATATTGCATTACAAAATATTTATATATCAATGAAAATAATATTGCCACGTAAAAAATAGTAAAGAAAAAATTCAGGATGACACGGCAATTTATTTAAGGAAAGAACAAAATCAACATTTATAAGATATAAGATAACAATGAGGGAAGTTTCCGGAGTAGCAAAATATAAATAATAGGAATATTTAAAATGATAATCTGTATATATAAAATATAATAAATACTTTGTTATAATATTATAAAACTAAATAAGAATCTTAGAGACTAAATTGAAATAAAAAAAGTTCCTAAGATTTGATAAAAATTCATTAATGAAGAAGCAGAAGATAGAAACCTCTGTGAATTAGAAAGGTTTTCCCGCCAAAACTTCTTCTTTTGGGATGTCTTGATTATTGTTGTCCTGCATTCAGCGAGTCAACAATGATGGATTGTTATTAAGAGTAGGGCGCGTAAAAAGTTCGTCTGTTCACCACTGTGATTAATTAGAACATTCTTCTGGCATAATAATGCACGCGTTCCTTGTGCAGAAAATAAATTAATAGCACCGAATACTTATTCATAATATAATCTAATTAAACATAATTAATATTGATTAATACTTCACTATAAATATAGATCGTTTGTTGATATATTATGCCAAATTAATATATATATTTTTTTATTTTCAACAAAATAATGTTTGATGTTTAATTTAGAATGGTATTCAAATAGAAAAAAATGTCTACTTCGGTAAAATATTTGAATTATAATTCAAAATATAAAATATTAAGTTGTTAGAATAAAAATCACATTGTTTTTTTATATTCAATAATATTAATATTCATTTGATGTATGAATGAATATTATAATAACATATTTTATATATATATAGTTATCAAACAGATTTTTGAACTCTATCAATAACAGGTTAAAAAAACATTGGCTATGATTGATAACAAATCGTATTTTTAATTTAATAATTAGAGGGTTTTCAAATAAATGGGGCTTGGAAAGCGCGGGAAGGTTAGAAATGGAAGACAGGAATCTTCTGCTTCATTTAAAGTTTTTGAAAGAAAAACTTCTAGAAAAAGTTACCGTAAAATAACTCCAATAAGAAAGGCATTCCAACCGAAATCCTCCAAGTTTTAAACCTATTAGAAGTATTGGTAGTAGATTTTTCTAGAAATTTCTATGTGAAATGTCTCCAACAAATGTTACTTCATTTATCTTTCTCTATATTATATATATAAACTTAGAAAAAATAAAAGATAGACAACAATGTGTGTGAGTGTGATAGAATTAAACATTTTCAGTTTATAATTAAAACTTTAATTTGATATTATAAAACTATTTCAGGACTACACTTTTATTTGTTTTCCATTATCTGCAGAGCCTATTGTACTTTAAAAAATAAATATATTCATACATATTTTAATACGATGTGAAAAATAAATGGTCTAAAAATAGTTTTATTGAACAAATTGAGATTTATAGTTTTGGAAAATATATATATCAAAAATTATTTTTATTAATATACTTGGTACTTATAATATTATGTTAAAGAAACTTGTAATATTTTCGCATATAATATTAAGATTTTAATTCATTCTCTTATATATTGAACAAATATTTGAAATAATTCAAACAATCTGAGATCACAATTAATAAACAATTATTAAATATCTTTTCAGAGAATTTATTAATGAAAATCGTTATTTATTCAAAACTTCTATTATATATATATCTCTCTTCAAATCTTAGGATTTATAGTTCAAATATAAATATTCCTGATATACGTTGTTTATAGGTAAAAATTAAAGAGATATATTATAGATAGATATTAGTTGGCGCATAGTTCTTGTGTCTATTTCGTGACAAAAAATCCTTTTATAAAAATAATTCAAATTCAATAAATTGTCGTATATTAATATATACAATATACTTAAATATTAGCGTGATATATTTTCGATGAAAACTTTTAAAAATTACAATATAAAATATCTTAAAATAGACTACATAGATTCAAAAAAATTAAAACATAAGCGATCTAACAAGTTATGTCTAAAACTTCAGATGATATCATTCTTGTTGATCGCGCCACATAGCGGCAATTTTTCCCGCCAAATTGGCTGTCGTTTTTCTCTGACCTAGTGAGGGATGGTGTTGCGCCAGAAAATTATTTCATAGAGGAACATACTCTGTGGTGATATTGCTTTTCTGAACAGGGTTGCCAGCTCGATATGGTTGATTTTGAAACTCAAAATTTTAAAAATTGTGATTAAATAATTTTAAATAGAAATAATTTCAAAAAATACTTATTTTATGTGTATTCAGGTTTTAACTGCATAACTACATTAGTTAAATACTAATTTAGAGAAATATTTAAAATTAAATTTGAAATAAATTTATGTTAGAAACCCAACATATTTTTAATTGAAAAATAATAACACTTAAAACAATCAGAATAAAATGTAGATTTATTATAATTTTATTTAAACTAAAAAAATATATATTTTAATGTATATAGCTTAGAATAATTTAGTAATTTTGAATAATATTAAAGGAACAAAAAAGCACATTTAAAACATAGAGAAATAAATTTCGTTCTAAATTATAATTTATTACGAAACCCTAGATCCCATTTCTAAATGGTAAACAACACAATAGTTAACCCATTTCTTTAATTATTTTAACATAAAATAACAAGACAATAAACATTATAGAAAGAGAAAAAAAAAGGTTGAATGTCACATACATAGAAAAAGTATATATTTCCCCCTACTTAATTCTGTTTTCGCTAACCATAAAATTGACCATCAAGCAAAATTACTTACCTTTATTACTCTGGCATTAAGGGGTAAAAACAGTTAAGAGGGCATTTTATTGGTGATTCCTTAACTAATAACCTTCTTTCTACTTAATTAATGACAAATTTGTTGGGAAATCTGATGTAGGTATAGCTTGGAGTGGTTGGCCTAATGGCTTATTTCATTAACAACCTTCGTTCAAATATAATATAGAATATATTTTTTGAATTTTACTATTTCATATATATATTTATTTTGAAAATAGAGCAATCCATAGATAAATCTTTAATTAAAAAGGCATATATTGGATCAAAATAAATGGTAAAATTGGTATAATTGGTATTGGTATAAATTGTATAATTGGTAAAATAAATGATTTTTTGATCCAATATATGCCTTTTTAATTAAATATATATTTATGTATGAATATTTGAAACTATTATAGACGCGTTTGGTTCTTTTTAAAACAATTTCTACTGCCCTTACAGCAATGGAAAAATATGGGCAGTAGAAATTGTTTATTTAAAAAAAATAGAATCATACGTGTCTATAATATTTTCGAATTTTCATAACAAATGGCGCGCTAATGCATAATATTTATGTATCAAAAGAGGTTCCTCTTCTTTTGATTAATACATGAATATTATTCTCTTGCCTTTATACTGTATATATATTAAAACAAAGCATCAATTAAACGTTAATTTAATAATATTTTCCTTGATGAATCGAGAAAAGCAAATCAAAAACGCGTTTCAGCGTGCTGCAGGATGTGCCTTAAGGAAGAAATATTTGTTCAAAAAGGCTTTTTTCCTGAGAAATCAAGAAAAAATGAGTATTTAAGGCCAGATATGCGTAAATAAACTGTTCATGTTAAAATAGTTTTCCCATTTATATAATGGGATTATATATTCTAAATACATATGTACATATACACATTTGCATTAATGTATTTTATAGATATTTCAAATAATTTTTCGAATAAAAGTTTAATTAACATTTTAAATATACTTTTTTTTATATTATTATAATAATATTTTTAATTAATAAGTATCTTTTGATAAAATTGAGGATATTTCATGTCTATATAAAGTTTCTACCCTTGTTTGGCATTTTAAAGTTAATAACGAATTTTTAAATATTATTTTATATATACATTTAAAATTTGTATATTTATATATTTTGAAAATTAATATTAAAATATTTAAGTTTTTAACAACGATGTAGATATCGCATTATTTTCAATAAAATTATTTTATAACTTTTAATATAAATTTTATATCAAAAACCTTTTTCACCTCAACACACACGTTACATTGATACACGATATTATATATATATATATATATATATATATATAAATGAATGTTTGTATGTTTGTTTGTTTGTATGTCCGGTATACAAATTCGCAGTAGTTCACTAATTCAAACCAAAATTTCCATACATAGGTAAAAAATACGGGGAAGACGATAGGCTATTTTAAAAATATATATAAATCAATTATTAAAACTATATATTCAAATTATTCTACTTAGCCCACGAACAGCGTCCTCTATCAAAGATTAGATTAAATTATGCTGATGCAAACAAATATATAATGCTAATAACAAACAATTATAAAAAAAATCTTATCTAAATATATATCACTCGGGTAGATATGCACACGGGTCAATCCCGGGGCGAAGCCCGGGTCACCCGTCTAGTGATATATATAATTGTATTATCGAGAGCATTCCACTCTCATTCTAAGTAAAGTTTTAACGAGTTTAATGGAATATATAAATGGATATTACAAACCTAAAAAATAGAAGTTTTCATTATTATAAATTTCAGTCAATAATAATAAGTGTTTTTAAATATGAATTGCTGTTATTAAATTTCAAAATATTGTTTTCAAACTTTAAAAGTTTACTACTTTGCATCAAAATGTAGTTTACAACTTTGAAATATCGTTGATACAAACCTTTAAATGTGTTCCCGAAACTAATAAGCATTTTTAAATGCACATACACACAAAAAAATTCCCTAATTAAATTTAAAAAAAAATGCTGTTAATGAAATTAAAACCGTCAGTATTTAAATCGAAAATATCATCATATTTTTAAATATAGTTTATAGAGGAAAATGTATTTTTTAAATTACGATTGAGAGAGTTGTTTATATATAATGTTTTGTTTTTATATAACTTGGGAAATATATATAATATGTATATGACATTGTATGATGGATTATAATTTCATATAAAACAAATTTAGCCGAATCCCTCACACAATTCCAAATACATTAAAGGAAAGGTATCGGAAAAAATAAGAATAATTTTTATTTTTTGAATATATATTTTCAAACAAGTTCCAAATCCAGGTTATTTTTTAAATATTTTAACACATAAAAATATTTTAAAAGCTTTTTAAAGTTTATAGAAATTTTAGTTTTTCTTTGGCAAGAAAATGGCAAAATGTCGTTTGGAAGGGATTAGTCGCCTAGGAAATCTTGGGATTTACAATGATTATTTCCAGAAAAACTATCAACACTGGACCTTTTTGATAGAGAGCTTTTTTACCGCATTACTTTGGTATATTTCTTTTTTAAAATATTGTATTTATAACTTATTTCTCTATGAAATTGTCGCATTATTTGTTTGATATAAAATATTTGATATATTTCAATAGAGAAAAAAAACTTTTAAAATGGAAGATTATCGTTTAAAATTCATTTCATTTTTTCGTTCGGTATTTTATTTTTCGAATTAACAAAATTTATATTTTTGCTTGACATTGTACTTATTAAAGGTTGATAAATTGTCAATGCGTTTGATTTACCTTATTATATATTAAATTCAATCGGGAAATTATATAAATAAATATTGATATTTTCATATTCATCACCAAATGCCACAATACCTCGTATCAAGCGTAAAGGAGCTCTTTCTGAGGAAAATAAATTTGCACAATCTCTTCATGAACTGAAAAAAAGCACCACCAGTATTTATAAAATTCTAAATACCATAAATAATTTTAGATAGACATTTAACCGAGAGTAAATTCATCTAAGAAGATATAGGTCACATCTCCCGTTAAAATAAATGTTAAAACTAGACCCCATCTATTGACAGTCGCCGCAAACAAGCGGCTTCATTTCGGTGACAAAGCTACAACACCAGGTTTGGGAAAATTAGAATGGCCCATCTGGATACCATGTTTTCGGCCATGTCTCCAGTCCAGGGCGGACTTTATTTCATGAGATTTTCACTAGGAATCTAATAGAATCTTCACAATCCTCAAAAACATGGTATCAGGCTTTGACGTCTAATTTGAAAGAAAAGGTTATCTTCATCTTTATAGATAAATAATTTTATTATGACCATCTGTGAATTTCAAATATTAAAGCGAGATTTAAATGAAATTGATAGATCAAAGAGCAACTTCTTTTAGTTGATCTTATGAATTTTGATATAAAATAATGTGTCCATTTTACATAAGCACTATAATAATATTCAAATTGTATTGAAGGAAGAGCCTATAGTAATTCTTGTATAATTATAATGAGTTTTTAAGAATGAAAAGGTTGTTTGAATAAAATAAACACAAATATTTTGATTGATATAGAACTCATTACCAGAATTCCCATCAAACTGATATATTATTAGGAAATATTATTCTCCATTGAAAATAAAATTAACATTCGTGTACTATAAATTTGTTGAAGTTTCCTCTCATTGGGATATTTAATAAATAAATATTTAAATACCTTCTATTAAGTAACGAGTTCTCATTCTAGCAAATAAGAAAGTTTTAAAAATAGATATCTAGTGAACGGAGTTTATTATGCATATAATTGATTTTATATTTTCCATATATTTGAGATCCGAGATGTATTCAGAAAGGAATTCAAAACTTTGTGAAAAGGATATATAAATATATTAATTAAAAGGCTTATTTTGGATTTAAAATAAATTGAAACATTTTATTCATAACAAAATGTCAATATTTATATATTTATTTAAATAGAAATTTCAAACAGATATAGTATTACTACTTATTTTTAAAATTTTAAATCTTAGGTATATATAAATATAATATTTTGCTTGCAAACACTTTATAATTCTTAAAATTAATTTGCAAAAAAAGTAAAACAGCTAATATTTAATAGCAGTATTTTATGTAAAAAAGGCACTCATGTCGAGGTATTTCAAATTTTGTAAATATATAAAAATATAGAGATAAATTTACCTTAATATCAATGGCTAAAGTAAAATGGAAGATGTTTGAAAAGTTGTGGGTGTTGCAGGTCTGGGAAAGATCAACATCACCAGCCTTACAGTTCCTGCCTTCGTCCAGAACGGCTCTGAACCTACAGTCCTCTTGGACTGTGAATATATATATGATCCCGAACTGGACAAGGATCATGTCCTCAAGTGGTTCCTGGATGACAATCCTGAGCAGGTGTATCAATGGATTCCTTCCATTGGCTCCCGGACGGTTTCAGAGATCCTTCAGCCCTTCCTGGACATGCAGTACACCGCCCCTGACCCAGACACCAAGTACAGGTCTCTGCGGCTGCGCAATCCAACGGTGGAGGTGGGAGGTCGCTATACTTGCTACGTGGGGTCGCTAGAAAGCCATGACTCCGAGTCTGCCAGCATGATCATCTATGGTATGTATATCCCTACCACTCCTTGGAATAAACTAGTAAACCTAGCTACAAACAAATTGTTTATAGTATATGATTTATTTGAGTATCGAAGAGATTAAATAGTATATAACACTTAGACAAAAACTAGAGCAGCACAGGCAATGTTCATACAGTGTAAATATGTCTATTTCAGAGTCAACGGCGTCTTAGGTTAACAGTACAACTCTTAATGCACGCCGACTAAGCAATGTTAAACCATTCACATCTTATGGAAACCAAGAGATAAATTGTTAGTAAAATTCATTATATTAACATCGACAAAGAATGTAAGTATTATATGCCAATTTCCACGCACACCACCTCTTTAGACATTTTATGTTGCACATATCAATATCTATGCTGATTTATTGTTGTTCTTCTCAAAAGTTAACGACATCCAACTTACCTTTGTGAAAAGTATTTTAACCAGCGCCTTATCAGGTCGAATGGTTTCTCTGTTCCTATGCAACCTTTACAAAGCAGTAAGTAGAAAATTGTACTCGGGTTTATCTTTTTTTCTACCACTACATGATGGTAAATGATCATCGTGAGGATATCGTTGCAAGCCGGCAATATGAGAAAAAGAATCTGTATAAGACTGATGTCTGTTATAAAGTCTTTGTTTGTGTATAGTTCAAACACAGAAATAAACTTATAAACCTTTCTATATTTTATATAAAACACAATTTAAAAATTAAACAAGGAGTTCTCGTGTTTAAAATAAAGTCATCGATTGGTGTTTATTTTATGATTCCTCTAGGCTAGGCTTGCCCCACTGGGACTTTAAAAGCTTTAACTGAGAATCAAGCTTAGTTCGTTGCGTTTGAATTACGCTTTATTCACCAAGATTTATTTATTTATTATCATTTACAAAGCACGCGATATCCGTCTTGGATATTTGCATGCATACACAAGTTTGGGAGCTTATTTACAGTAATTATTAATAGGAAATTAGTTATTATAATAGAAATTATTAACATATTTGTCAGTTAGTTAACGATTTAATTACACTATAATGAATATTAGTGAACATCACATAAGAACAGAAATTTAGAGCTATTTACAGCATATAACTATATTACAGCCCAGGCTATCTATTACTAAAAAACATTCTACAAAATCTATTAAAATGTATATACATATATCTATTATTAACTATTTGATTTAGACAATTTATATTTATTTGATTTTTGACTCTCAAGTCCTCTACAAGTCGACAGTCCGTTAAAATATGTACAGGATTTTCTTCTTCTGCACCACATGAGCATTTAGGTGAATCCGTCTTTCTGACTTTGTACAAATATGATCTAAAGTTACCGTGTCCAGTAAAAAATTGGACATTGTAAAAGTTTGGCTTGACATATTTGGGTATTTGGGAATCAGTGAAGAAGGACTTGAAAATGGTATTAGTCTTCTCATAGTATTTCTGCAATTTTTCCCTTATGTAATTAGAAATTATATTCCTACTTGAAGAGTCAAATCGGTTGTAATTTATTTCGGTTTTCAACATGTTAGATTCAATATAATCAGTAAGTTTGGGGACTTGTGCAAGTATGTGTGTACAATCCGATGATGTTGTACTGTATGCCTGTATACAATGTTTTAAGATACTATATTGAAGAGAATTAAGTTTGTCTTTAGACTTTCTGTTTATGAATGGATACCATATTGGATAACCATAAGTAATTGTACTTCGATATAATGTCTTATACAATATCAGTCTTCGTCTAAAGTCCAGACCCCATGCTTTCTTTGTCAGGCCAAATAGGTATCCACTAGCTCTAGTTACCTTTATGATCATTTCATTAACATGAGGCGTAAAGTCCAGTTTGCTTCTGACTCGGTGATTTTTAATAGTTACTCCTAGAATCTTAAGTTCTTCAACCGGTTTAATTAACTTGCTAGCTGAGACTATTATATCGCTATTGCATTTATATAAATATAATATTTTTGTTTTTTCATCTGACAATTTTAATTTACGACTTTCACACCACTTATTGATTTTTCTTAATACATTATCTATTGTCTTTCTTAGTTGTTCAGGAGTTTTATTCCAACATATTAACGTAATATCATCTGCATATCCTATTGTTTCACAATTATCATCCAGATTATTATTCAGTATCTCATTAATAAGAATATTCCATAATGTGGGAGACAGTGGTCCTCCCTGTGGACATCCTTTACTTAGTTTCTTATTAATTTCAGTTGAGGAATATCTTAATCTTATTCTTCTATTATCAAAGTATGATTGTAGAAGTTTTATCATTGAAGCCTGCACACCATCTTCATCTAGTCTTTTCATCAGGGCCGGCCACCATGCATTATCAAACGCTGCACTAATATCCACTGCAATTATTGCTGCATATTCTCTTGCTTTATGTTCTAACGCAATTTTCATTATTTCAGTTAGTGCAGTAATAGTAGATTTCGATCTTCTAAAGCCATGTTGTCGATCACTTAGTAAATTAAAATCTTCATAATATTTTATTATTCTGTTATTAATTATTTTTTCAAATATTTTAGAAATGTTGGAATTAAGACATAAAGGTCTATAATTTTTATAGTTATTAAAATCTGTTTTTCCAGGTTTCGGAATAATTATTGCCTCTGCTCTTTTCCATTCAGCAGGATAGTATTGTATGTCTAAACATTTTTGAAATAGTTTCACCAATATAGGAGCTATAAATTGTTTAGTGTGCCTTATCATGTTGTTAGAGATGTTGTCTATTCCGGGAGATTTCTTTGGATTTAATTTGTCAATCAAGTCGTTGACTTCAGTAATCATAACCATCGGTTTTTCTTTATTGAGTAGTTTTAAATTATAATTTCTTATACTTTTATGGATGTTTGTATCTTCTTCACATTTATCATCTGGAAATAAGTTATTCAATAATTCCTCACCCTTCTGCAAACATTCCATATCAGTATTACCCTCCAAAATTTGCATATTTCTCTTCCGCTTAGATCCACTTTTGATGTTTTTGTACATCTTATATAAGTTTCCATAAGGGTTGTTCGATTTGTTTTCCTCCAGAAAATTTCTCCATGATGCTTTCCTAGCTTTTTCTATTTCCCGTAAATACCTATTTCGTATGCTTTTATAGTATTGTTTAATATGATCAGGGCAATTTTTGTTTCTATAGTAACAGTTTCTAAGGTAATGACAGTGATCCTTTAGAAGCTGTAAATTCGTATTCCACCACTTATTACTAATATTATTTTTTGTTGTCATATTATTATTTACTTTAAGTGAATTATGTGCTGCCTCAATCAGTATGTTCGTAAGTTCTTTTACCGTTTGATCAATCATTTCTGGTGTATCCACTATGTCTAGCAAGTTTTCAATTTTTTCTTGTTCAGTACTGTTAATTCTCTGACTAAAACTTAACCAGTTCGCATTTTTCTCATTAAATTTCCAAGTGGAATAATATTTTTCTGAACTAAATTGTTCGTTTGTATATATTTCAAAAGATATAGCTACATGATCTGAAATTTGCGATATCTGCTGTGTCTTCCAATTTCTGATCGCCGCAATTGCCTGTTTATTTGTTAGTGTGAGATCAATCACACTTGCATCACGACACGTGAAAGTTTTATTATTATGGATAATTAAGTTTATTTCATCTATGATAGGGATCAGTCTATGTCCATTATAATTTTTCCTAATATCATACCATAACGGAGCTCTGGCGTTGAAATCGCCGCAAATTATCACTGGTATATGTAAATTTGTATTAATTAACTTCTTCATAAATTCCTCGTGCTCACTTTTCATTGAATTCGGATGTATATAAATGTTGGAAAGATATATTTTCTTACTTTTTGTTTGTATGGTTATAGTTGTAGCGAATGAGTTAGTGAATTCTGTACTTAATTGAATTTTTAAGCTGCTATTTCTTACAATTATTGCCGTATTTATATTGGGACTGTTCATCAATTGATATTTTGTACAAGGTCCTGGAAATATTACCTCCTCTTTGATTATATAAGGTTCTTGAATCATTACTATATCTGCATTTCTAATTTCATCAGATGCACAAAGCTCATTTATACAATTTTTGCTTTTTCTGGTATTTTGTTGAATAATTTTTATTTTGTCAATATATAGTTTTCGCCCCATCATTCTGGAAGTTTATTATTGGCCCGCATCTTCTATAAGTGTAGAATAGTCTGTTCTTTGTATTATGATTTGCATCTCTTTTTTATAGATTGGGCAGTCTTGACTATTCGGTTTATGCTCCAAATCTCGATTTCTAAAATGTGGATGCTTGACGCAGTTGCAGCATTTAAATGTAGTCGAGCATTCGTGTTCTCCCTCTTTTTCACATTTAATACATTTTTTGGGATTGGGACAGTTATTCCTCTTATGATTAGGATTAAATAGAAAACAGTTCTGACATTGGTTCACTAATATTTTATCTTTAATATCGCATCGTTGAATATCCGTGTAAATTTTTCCCTTTCTCTTCATAATTTGGTAGACTCTAGGTGAAACCCTCATTACTACATCTTGCTCTGGTCTATTGGTTTTCATTGGAAATAGCACTTTGATCTCTTCACTGAGTTGAGAAAGTTCAGGGTTCATCTCACATAACGTTGTCGATAAATTAGCTAAGTTTGTCATCTTGTTGACTGATTTTATGACTATGTTTGGATCTCTTAGTTTTGGCTTGTATATTTTACTGCACTGGTTTAGATCATCTTGCTTAGTAAAACTTTCTATCATTCGATCTATATCTTGATCTTTAGGCAATTTTATTACTGTACCTTTCCTAGTATTAAATACCTTGTTGATCCTAATTTTATTTCCCTCCTGTCGTAAAATTTTTATACTATCATTCACCTTTTGTTGTACCTGTGAGATGTTTTGATTTTCATTGGCAGTTATTATGATAGTTTGTTCCTCAGGAATTTGCTTTTCTTTTTGAATAAATTTATCTTCCCCATATTTTACCACCTCTGCATACGAGTCCTTGTTTCTGCTTTGTTTTACTATTTGGGATAAATCGTTTCTAATGTCGGTATAATTTTTCTGCATACATTCCCCAATTCCATTTAAACTCTGTTCTAGTTTCACTAATTCTATTACACTATCCTTTAGCTGTTTTGTTGTACTTTTTACATATCCAATATCTTGTTTATTCAACGTTTTTTGATTGTTATCAAATTTGTCTACGAAATATTTACATAATTCATCCAACCTGTCTAATATCAATGCATTCATTGTTTTGCATATCTATTGACAGCGTAAAATTTTAATGAATTATTAGCGTTATTTAAAGTATTCAATACAATCCAAAAGATTTAGCAATATTAATATATAATTTCAAAATTCAATATGTTTAAATATATAATATAACAAAAGTTAAATCAAATTAAAAGTATATTTACCGGAAAATTAGGAGCGATGCAATACACGTCCACTCAGTCTGGCCGCCTTATATATTACACTTTGGTAGTAGTACTGATAATGACTTGTATTCGCTAGCGACAGCGTATGATCTATTCTTCACTGTATGAAGATAATATCAATGATATTAACGAAACATAATATAAACTGAACATGCGTCAGACCTGGAGGCTATTGTTGGGTTCTGCGCTGTATAGGACTGCGAAGTATAGGACCTCCATCTATGCTTCCTTCCTATAGTGAGGTAATCTGTATAAGACTGGTGGTCTTAATAAAGCTGTATTTTACGATGCACTTGCGCGCCATCTGTTATAAAAATTCGAAACTATTTTAAAAGCGTAAGATTATTTTTGAAATTAAAAAACTAAAATACCCATTTCAAGAGTCTAGCAACAGTATCACTATAAAAGGAAGTTCCAAAAATGCAATATAACAGCGGTATGGTAGATTAAAATGGCGAAACCGCTGGGAGGGTTCACCACTGATGAGCCAGGCCCTCCTTTTAATTTTTCCATTGCAGTAAGGGCAGTAGAAATTGTTTAATTTCAAAAAGAATCTTACGCTTTTAAAATAGTTTCGAAAGCTGTATGTGTATGTATGAAACATCACATTCTTCTTCAGTGTCTCTTTTTATCAGGTCCTGGTGTTGCCATGCTCCACTATCTGTAGCTCTATTTTTTATTTCTTAGATCTAATCCTTCAGTCGAATTATTCCTACCATTAAATTCCATTTATTTTATCCTTCAAAATATTGCCTTAATCAATATCACACAGAGAACGCTTCACCCCATACCTATATGGATCTTATATTCTTCTTTTATAGTTTAATCTCTACAACTTAAATAGAAACCATAAAGGTGTTTTTTTTTTATCATTTTAACTTTAAACTACCCGAATACTTTGAAATAGTTTTGACGTACAAACACGAGTTGGAAGCAATTGTCAGAAAGAGACACTTTCTGTATATATAGAATGTAGTCCTATAAAAATGAAAGAAAAGAAAAGAAAGAGAACCGCCGTCACATTGCCTCGAGGCCGCCAACAAAAGTCTCTCCACAGATCAAAATTCCAAAACTTCTCTCTGAAGCAATATTTTTCTCGTTTTGAATAAACCTCATTCCCAATTCGAGAGGTTTTTCCTGAGCTTGCCACAGTAATTTGAATCCCGTCGTCTTTGTATAAACACTTGTGCGAAGGTTTAGAAAAACAGACGTATGGTGGGATTTATTTGGTATTCTTCCACACATCAGAGCTCTACCCATATAACAACCTGGAGTTAGTTTTATATCACTATATATTATTATATGATTGTCATATTCTAATAAAAATTTTCTAAACATTGAATATGGATATTCAATTTTAAAATAATTTCAATCGTTATAAACGTTTATATGTTTTCAACTATATTTGATTATCGACTTGAGATCCACCTTATTTTTTCAAGATCATATTGCATTTTTGCCTCTCAATCATAAAAAAAAAACAATTTTGAAAATGTAAAAATATAATCAGATATAATATATCTTGAATTTATAATCAAATTCTGGTCGTACCTTATAAACGATTACTATTATCCTGTAACCAAATCAGATACAAAGACCCCCCCCCCCCTCAATAATATAATATCCTAAACTAAATGAAATATTATTCTTTTTTTTTTTTACTTTATTTAAGATTGCGTATTTACTTTTATTTGAGTCACAGATATAAACATTGATACAAATAATATTTTAATTGATATAAATTTAACAATATGGGGTCATCTATCACTATCAGATCATATAACCATCACAGAGGCTGGATGGAGTTTGGAAATATTAGCGACGGCTGATGACCTTTATTGAATTCTACGATGGCATTTGATGTTCTTGATGATAAAATATTCGATTAAAACAGGAATGGGTTTAAGACCAGAACAATAAATCTCTGTGACTTGGTATGAATTACTTATAATTTAAGACCTGGATTATTAATAGTTTCTTGTCTTCATTGCTTCAACAAGATCTTTCTTTCGATAAATCTTCCATTTTGAAAATTTGAGATAATTTACTTATTAGTTGTTGTCAACTTCAAGTCTAAAAGATTGATGAGCACGCGAAAAATGTTGTCATTGTTGTCTTTGGTGGTATTTTGTTTCGAGTTCATTGAGGGCTAAGTTAGGTCTTATGTTATCGAAACAATTTGTTCTTGGACTTCATAATTCTCCCTGTTCTGCTGTTAAACCTTTCCTATATTAAGTTAACGTGAAGTTGGGCATGATGGAACGACCTCCACGTATAGGGTGACACTACCATGTACACAGAGAGTATTTATTTCAGAGCCTATGTACACTCTCCATACATACCTCGTCTTTCCACCCACACCTACAAAAGAGCATCCCTCTATCGTGTATTTACAATTCTTTTGCATGAAAATTTATTTATAGATATTGTTGGAATAGCGATCAAAATTGGCGTGGAGCATTAGGGGATCGACCAATCAACGGCCGCGGCGGCGCTGCGGTCGACGTCAATATATATAGTCTTTGTCTCTCGCCTTCATATATATACTAGCCTTTGTTTTGCTACTTTAACATCTTGTTTTAAGTTACTTTGTTTAATAAATAATCTTTTTATTCCTTGATTCAATCTCAAACTTCAACAGGTTATGGGCCCAGCACGCTTCCACTGCGCCTAAAAGGATTAACCGCCAGCAGTGAGTAAGCCTTTTTTTTTGCTCGAAGTTTAGGCGTCAACCGCCAACCATAACCCTAGTTTCTTTTTGTCGTTGGCCGATTCCAAGACAAAGAAGATGAGCGAAGATTGTCTTTCAAGGATTAAAGTTTTTAATGGTGAAAACTTTTCACTATGGAAATTCCAATTCAGGCTTCTTTTGGAACAACAAAAATTACTAGAATTATTGGAAGGCTTAGAAATAAAGCCGAATGTTGTTTCCTCCGACAGTAACTCTAAAAGTTCACTACAGAATTGGAAATCAAAGGACGTTAAGGCAAGGATGTTGTTATCACAGGCAATCGAATTAAGGTTTCTTCAGCCCCTGATGAACTGTACTTCCGCTTCACAAATGTGGCAGAAATTACTTGCTATTCATGAACAAAAATCCGAATTTACTATTGGCCTACTTTGGCAACAATTCTTCGATGCACGATTGACATCGGAAACAATAAGTGATTACATAGCAAAAATTGAAAATATTTCTGCACAAATTTCACAAATGGGCGGAACCATAACGGAAGATCAAAAGGTAGCAAAAATTTTAAATACTTTGCCTTCGAGGATGCGCTACTTTGTTGCAGCGTGGGAATCGTTAGATCCGAAAGCTCAAACTCTTAACAATTTAACTGCAAGACTTTTGATTGAAGAAACAAGGAATCAACAAAGCGGTTCTTAAACAAGATGAGGCCTTATTACACAGGCAAGCACGAACGAAGCCTAAAGATACACAACGTTCTTTTCAAGATGCCAAGAAGAACACTAAATGCCACTATTGTCACAAAATTGGACATTGGAGCCGCGAATGTAGAAAAAGATTAGCTTATGAGAAAAATAAATCCAAAAATCTTCATGATTCAAAAGGAAGTTCAACTGATTATGGACTTATTTTGTGCGATAATCAAGTAGAGCCCAATGATATTTGGTATGCTGACAGCGGTGCAAGCTGCATCATGACATTTCGACGAGAGTGGTTCAAGACCTACACGCCGTTCACCAGTGATCATCCAATCTACATGGGAGACAACTCGACACTACTTGCAGAAGGCATGGGAGACATCGAGATTCAAGCCTACGTCGACGGTGGATGGTACAATACGTACATAAGAAATGTGCTCTACTCGCCGCAACTAAAGAAAAATTTGTATCAGCTACAGATCTTCATGGATAATGACCTAAAAGCCGTAGGAGTGCGTCATGACGGCCTCTACAGGATGCTCTTCAAGGTTACGTCATCATCACAAGGATACATCACCAGCGAGAACAAGCTTCAGTTGTGGCACGAGAGACTTGCGTATCTTCCAGTTGCTACACTTCGAGAGATGGCGACCAAAGGATTGGTGGATGGTCTGCAGCCTCAAGATTTAGAGGGAGAATTTTTCTTCTGTGAAGGATGCCAACTTGGAAAAGCCCATAGAAAGTCGTTCTATCCCTCAGATGGCAAAAACTACCAGCTAGGTGAGTTTATTTATGCTGATTTTTGTGGCCCAATGCAGACTCAATCATTAAGTAAATATCTGTATTTCTGCTTATTTAAAGATTACTTTAGTGGTTATCGCCATATTTATTTTATTAAAAACAAATCAGATGTGCTAGATATATTCAAAGAATATGCTACTCTAATCTATACTCAAACTGGAAATAAGATAAAAGTTCTTAGGACTGATAATGCGCTAGAATTCAAAAGCGATAATTTTGCAGATTTATGTAAAAGATTTGGGATAATTCACGAGTTCACTGTACCTTATGTGCACGAACAGATAGGACGTATAGAAAGAGACAATCGTAAGATTGTGGAAGCAGCCAGGTCCATGCTAAATTCACGAAATCTTCCAGGATTTTTTTGGGCTGAGGCATGTAACACAGCAACTTATATTCTAAATAGAAGTGCGACTAAGCATACCCCTGGAACGACACCTTATGAACTTTTCTTTGGCACAAAGCCTAATGTAGCTAACTATAAAATATTTGGCTGTAATGCTTATATGCATATTCCCAAAGAAAACCGTAAAAAGTGGGATAATAAATCGATAAAACTTATGTTTTTAGGTTATGAGAATACAAGCAAAAATTTAAGATTATGGGATTGGAAAACTAGAAAAATAAGAATTTCTAAAGATGTCACATTCGATGAGATAGCTACTCCACATTCAGATAGAGAATCTACCAAACCGAAAGAAATAATATTTCAGATTAACAGCGCTCCGGATGAATCACCAGTTGCAACAACAAACATCCCAGTGCAGGAAATGCTGCCAGTATCCGATATCAGTTCGCATCCAATGATAACACGCTCTAAAGTTTCGAATAGCCAATGTAACTGTAACGAGATGCTGTAACGAGAAGCTGTTGGATCCCTTATGTTTGCATCATGTGTTTCACGTCCAGATATCACTTATGCAGTTTCACAAGTGAGTAAATTCCTAGAATATCCAGGACCTGCACATTGTACAACAGTGAAGAATATTTTCCGTTATCTGAAAGGCACTCCACACATGGGAATTCTCTTCACTGGACAAGACCAACTTGTAGGCTACTCTGATAGTGATTTTGCTCGTGATGTTGACTCCAGAAAAAGTACGACTGGTTATGCCTTCATGATGAACGGAGGAACTGTTTCTTGGGCAAGCCAACGACAACCAATTATCGCACTTTCAACCACCGAAAGTGAATACATCGCTGCCTGCAGTGCTGCTAAGGAATTGATTTGGATCAGAAGACTTCTACAGGGCATCGGCTGTGATATTACTAAAGAAACTGAACTTTATATCGACAACCAAGCAGCAATAAAACTTGTTGAAAATCCAGTATTCCACAAACGAACGAAACATATTGATGTTCGCTACCAATTCATTAGATCCAAACATGAAGAAGGTGAACTTAAAGTGCATCATGTTTGCAGCTCAGAACAGCTAGCTGATATAATGACTAACCTCTTCCACGAAACAAATTCCACTACTTAAGAGGTCTACTGAACATTTTGGATCGAGAGGGAGTGTTGGAATAGCGATCAAAATTGGCGTGGAGCATTGGGGGATCGACCAATCAACGGCCGCGGCGGCGCTGCGGTCGACGTCAATATATATAGTCTTTGTCTCTCGCCTTCATATATATACTAGCCTTTGTTTTGCTACTTTAACATCTTGTTTTAAGTTACTTTGTTTAATAAATAATCTTTTTATTCCTCGATTCAATCTCAAACTTCAACAGATATAATTCCAATATTACACATAAATCGATATATTTTAAATATATATAAAAACAAATAAAAGTGTGTTGTTTGCCTTATACGTTACTTCAATATTTGACTAATACATATGAAAACCTTTCAGGATATAGAGTTAAATCTCTGGAAGGAGTCATACAACACAATCATAAATTCAACCCCGGTATATGCCATCCTGAAATATTATTAAATTTCTCTGGGTGTGTGTTTCTTTTCATTATACTTTAATTCTATACTGATGCTATACTATCCTTAATCTGCTTTATTGTTCCTTTCAAGTTTCCTATGTCATATTTACTTAGATTCTTCTCATTGATTTCGTATTTATCTGAAAAATATCTAAATATTTCATTCAATCGGTTATTAATCAGCGCATCTATGACATATTTTAACATACAGGTAATTTTAACTTGGGTAATGAATGTTTGTTGTTACAAACGCAAATATGCAAATTAATAAAATAAATTTTTGTTCAAAATACTCAATAATGTTATAATAGACAAAATGAGTATTTTAAAGAAGTAATTTAAAATATTTTAAACAGATTAAAATAAAAGAAAGATCAAAGAAAGTAATAATTGTACTTATCTTTAAAAGCGACGAGCTGTTAAACGTGCTTCCTTTCGCCTTGGCCTCCTAGCGGGGAATTAAATTCAGATAATATACTAGTAATCATATATAAAACATTGGAAAACATTATTGGGGTTGGGCACATATTCACCCGGTCAGAAATCAGGAAAATCCGAGTCATTAGACATTTAATAGAATGATACAGAGATTACCACGCGTTGGGAACCTAGACCTTATATTTTGGAATGACAATAAGTGTCTGAGAGAAATGTGAAATAATTGTTGAATGATTAAAGACGGGCCCACTGCTACATTCCGTGCTAGGCTTTGTGATTAATAGATCTCCGAGTTGGCAAGCATTAACACAACAGTTGGGAATGTTCACACATCTCTGACTGCTTGCCACACGCACATGTTAACACACATATATCTAAACCATCCTTCACACAACCCCTTCCATATATATATTAACAGAAAACTAGTGTCCTGCCTTATTCTAATTCAAAATACTAAAGACCTTTCGATGCAATAGATGTAAATCTCCTGCATATGGTATAAATAAGACAACAGGTTTCTGGAGATGAAGCCTTTTCATTTTTTATTGTAATCTCAAGCATTCAGGTATTACCACCCTTCTACAGTAGTACAAAAATAAATAATAATGAAATCGCCATCAAAGACCTTACAATGTCTGATATATAAATCGAATCGTCCAATATAATAGTAGAGCTCTAAAACGTATTTTATATTTGGCTGGCGAACCCGTGCTGAGAGGGTTCCCCATTGATGAGCTAGGTCCTCCAAATATTTTTCATCTCAGTTAAGGACAGTCGAAAGTGAGTTTTGGCGGATAGAAAATTCCGCGTCATTTCTTAAATAGGATATATTATCTATGTTTTAGAGCTGTCTCATTTATTTGAGTATATATATGCACGTTTAATTCCTAATACCTCTTGAAGTAATTTGAATTAAGTATATTTTCTTAGCTTTTTTCTGATTCGCACACATACATATGCGGTTAAAGGTCATATAATTATATTAAGAAGCAAACACTAGCAAGAGTATCAATGACTAAACAAATAATCAGCTATACACTTGGTATTGAGATTTAACAACTACGTCTTTCTTTTAGCCTTATATTTCATTTTAATGATATTCTAAACCTTTGATAAATTGTGTAACAGTTAGTACAAGAAAACAAATTTATAATAGACCAATGAATTAGAATGAAGCTTATAAACCTTTGACTTGTTTCGATGCTAGGGATATGCAACTGCCAACTTGTGTCTTTCTCCTGTATCGGAGATAAGGAACAATGATCAATATGGTCTACTAGAGTCTTGGCAGCTTAAGTTCAGTCAAAGCGATGTTTTTCTAACCACACAAGGTCTGGTTTTTAACAAAGTATTTATGAATTATAGTAGTATTAAAAGTAATAGTAATAGTAAAGATAGGAATTCGTTAATATATTATTATAACGATCGTTTTACGACCGAAGAATATATGAGTCTGTTATAAGAATAAATGTCATATTATGTGTTGACATAACCCCGACACATTCCAGACCAAACCAGCTCGGGTCGAAGTCACATTCTGAGAGGTCAAGCTATTGTTGAAACATATACTACACAAACGGAATATGCAAATTACTCTGTAATCGGGTTAAATCAAATATTCTCTCTCTCTCTCCAAAGCCGAAATTATGACAGAGACTGCTTCCAGAACTAACTCCATAGCCTTTCCTAGTCTCCTTTAGATATACCAAATATTCCAGATTCCAGCCCGTGAAAACAATGAACATTTTTAAAAAATTTATAATTTTTTTATAAACAGTTGTTAGATCATAATTTTCATATATTTAATACATATTTATCTTGAACTTAAACGCTAACTATATATATAGCTTAATAAATAGTTTAAATAAGATATATGTTTAATAAAATATTATTTGAATGTCTCTTCATAATAATAGGGAATATATTTTAGATATATTTCGTTCTGATAAAAAAAAATATATATAAGGTTTTTCGTTCGATTTCGTTCTGTTAAAAAAATAAAATACAAGGTCAATAGTCAAATATTTTAATTGCCTATTTATCATATCATTGATAAAATATCTTTATATTATTCTTTTATATTTTTATTCTGTTGTTAACCGTTGACTGATTATCAATAAAAGTATTTTCAAATTGATAAAAGGTTTCTATAAATAACATTAATCTGGGAAAAAAGTTGCTTAGTTTAAAATTTTAATCTAAAAATTGATCCGTGTTCTATGGAATGTATATAGGTAGGTAGAGAAATAAAAAAGATTCAGCCATTGTGGCAAACCTACTCCCTGTAGAATTGCCGAAAGTGACAGGTAAATTCTGAGATATTTCCAAGAAATTTAGAGTCGAGCCTTTTCTGAGAGAATATTTTTATACCTTTGTCAGATTTTTATTACAACACACGTACACAATACACACATACAGCACTAAAAATTAAATTAAGATTTTTCACAAGGTTTAATATTTTAAATCTTATATAGTATTTTAAATAAATTTATAAAGCTTATGTAGTATTTAAAATATATTTATATATATTTCTAACGCACACTCTATAACCTCTTATAAATACGATAAATATAGACAATATTCGTTTAAATTCTTAAAAATATAAAGAAATATTTAAATTTACTTTTATTAAATGTGTACTTGCTATAAAAAGGGGGAAGAGAGGATATATATAAAAATATATTTATGATTTTTTCATCATTTATAAAATATTTAAATTATATTTAGTCAAGAGAATTTGAAATTATTTTATATTTTTATAAGAATAATATAAAAGATATATATATGTCATAATTTGTATATAATTAAATGCAACCCCGACCCACTATGTATGTACCATGTATGATTTTCAAAGATTTAATAAAAGAATAAGGTAGCTGGAGGAAAGAAAGTAACAAAAGACATAGGAAGTAAATATAGAGGAGAACATATTTATTAATAACGCCGCAGTTGACCTTCTGACCCGGGACCCTGCGAGCTAAGTTTAAACCAACATTTCCTGGCAAAACAGGACGTATCTAGTATCCGCAGAAGTTATATTAATCGAGAGACACCCAATGCTTCCTGACAGAACCGGACGTATTTTGATAGCCGCGGAAGTAAATAGAGTCAAACAAACACGAGACTTCCTGACCCAGGCCGGGCGTAACTAACACCAAAGGAAGCCGCCGGCCAATCAGAAGATAGCATCTAAATAGGTCAACCAATAGGGAAAGATCATGTGATCATCTCTCAACCAATCAGAGAGAAACTGAGTCTTGGTGTTAAATCGGAAAAGCAAGAATGGTCAGTCACGTTTTCGCTCTCATAGGAACAACACCTACAGTTGTTCAGTGGCTCTCGCCGAGTTCGGACAGTTGCTCCTTCGCGTCCAACAAGGTAACATCTACTCTAGAGATCTCTCTCCCTCCGCTCATTTCATCTAAATCCCATCATCGCCATGTGATCAACTAATTAATAAGTCAAATCGCTCAGCTCTTCTCAAGCTTTCTTCCCTCCAATCCAGTTGCCTTTTATTTTCAAACCTCATCATGTGTCCTGATTATTCCTAACTGTGTGCTTCACTTACCACTCAACGACTGCGCTTCAACCAAATCTCACCATTCGCATCCAACAACAAGAAACCCCGCAACGATATTGCCACAGAACGGTTAAGTCGACAGGATTCTACAACAGTGTAATACATCAAATATATAGTGTAATAACAATTGCATCATATTACATATATATAAATTATAAATATATATATTATGGTTTAAAATAAGTTGGAACTATTTAAATATACATTATATTATGTCATTAATTATGATCATTTTATATAGATATTTATAATATATTTTAGATATTTTACCACTATTTAAAAATGCCTATAGATCATTATAATAGTATAAATATTTCATATATATTTAAAAGGAGAGAAAATAAGATATTAAATAAATATTAATACCTATAATCCTATTTTATGCTAAAACGAACAGGGAGCATATTTACTAGCAGCCGACCACATAAAAAGAAATTTATAGAAAAAAGAGGTGGCAAATAAGTTGTTAAAATGAAATTTCCTGGGGCCAATTCCATTTAAATAGTTGACCCCAGGGGCCTAACTTGTGCTTGCAAGATAATAGGCTTGTGGTAAATCATTTCTAAACCAAAAGAAATAAGGACGAATATTTCATCCTATTCTACCGTAAAATTAAATTTTAAAAATCATTCGCCATCAAATTATATTTAATTAGGTCTTTTTAATAGAAGTTTTAGGTAGAAGTATATATATATTCATCTTAAATAAAAGTTGGAAATATTTTTTTTTAATAAAATTATATAACTGGAAAATTATGCCCTTAAGAAATATTTTTGAATTAATAGTTTTAATGTATTTTTTCCCGTATTTGACAAGTTTATTATAAAAGATGTTAAATATTTGTTTAAAATTTATTTCTACTTATTTTTTCAATTATATATAAATTGTTTCACTTGAGATTAAAATATTTATTTAATATTTTTATTTATAAATTACCATATTGTTTTTTATTAATTTTGAAATATGATAATAATTGTTTTATAGATACATTGAGATTATTTAAATACCAAAAATTATTTCATGCCCTGTTTGAGATTTCAATTTATTTCTATATTCATATTATTTTAATTTTAGTTTTTTAAATAATACACACATATATTCTGTATACAAAGTTTATGAAAAAATTCCAAAGGAATCTGTGATATTCGCTCCAAGAATTCGAATTAATTTTATCCTCAGTCAATCTTTCTCCTGATATATAAAAAAATAAGATATTCAATAAAATCTTATTTAAATTAGTAATTAGACAGAGACTGAATATTGATGTTTATCAATAGTATTTAACCAATTTAAGCGATACTTACTTGAATTTTCAAGTCCAAAGTATGTCTCTCTCTCGAAACATAATAAAATTCAGTTACAATTCAACGTATAAATCAATTCCTTGTAATTTAAAATTTATTTTGATCTGAATATTTCATGTCATTATATCAATATTAGTAATAGGTATTCATAAAATATAAATTCGATATACCCTCTAACTAAAAGATTAACGCACGAAGAAAAACTATTCTCTACGGCCTAAATTTATAGTAAATATGTATAGACATATGTAAAGGCATACATGTATAACAGCGCAAGTGTCCCTAGGGGGACATAGCACTTCATATTGAAATAAATAAATTTTAAAAAATCCGAATGAGGCAAATACAGGGTGATCCAAAAGTCCCGCACAACTTTAAAAATTAATAACTCCGCGAATATTTGCGCTAGAGCAATGCGGTAAACACCATTGTGTTCAGAATGCAATGGGATTTTTTTATGGCAAATATTGAAAATTTCGAAATTGATTTTAGTTACAATTTCATTCCCTAGATGGCGCTGTACCAGAATCAGAAATTCAGCGGCCAAATTGTTTGATTAATTGAAAAATATAACTGATCGACACGTATTTTTCCTTTTTGTATACCAGGAAAGAATCCTAATAATATCAAATCGTTAATTAATAAAGCACCATTTCGCCAAAAGTTAGAAGAAATGGTTAACGATTTTTAAATACAATCTGAGATATGTAAAATAGGTATATGCAAATTAAAACATGTAGCAAAAAATATTTATATTTTTGATAGAGTTTTGAAAAACATAGCTGAATTCAATACACGATTTTTTGAAATGTTAATATAGTACCAAAAATTATGATGGTACTACTAATAGGATTTCTTGCTATAAGGAATGTGTAATTTCTTGAATAATTGGCGACACTCGACTATTTAACTGGAAATTTGTCATGATCCAACAAATGAAATATAGATGGGAGTGACAAAATACATTTGTCGTACTTTATTCCAAATATCCTATGGGCTTGTCAAATGTTATCATTGTTTATTATACTGTACACGATTTTTAAAAATGTATCCCCTCAAAAATAAATATAATTTTTAAATCAACCTTTTGCGTTGAAAAACATGGTAGTAAAATCATTTTGTATTATTTTTTTTGCCCAAAATTTCTAAAGGTGGGGGGTTACAGAGAATATTCCTTATGCTATTTCTTTTAATGAGCGAAAAGCGATAAATTAAACATAAGGGGTAAAATTGTGTGTACAGTGTTATTCGAGAAGTTATGACACTTTGGTCTGCACGACATAATATAAGATGTGGGCAAATGACAAACAAACAAAAATTACTGTTCACAAATAAAAAAGAGACAAGATATGAGGACAGAATTTATTTACCCATAACCCAACACAAAGAGCTGCAAAACATTGGTAGATAATATAATACATGGCAGCTTATATAACACATGAGGTAACTTGTCTCTTGGAGGCCTTGTCTCTTGTATTAGATCACAATCCTTGCTCAATGTGGCGCCCTTCATTCTCAAACACCGCCTGCAGACGATAGATGACAGATTGGACAGCATTAAATAACATATCTGTTGAAATTGATGAAACGTGCCGTCTGATAGAAGCCTTCAACATGGCCAATGTGGTAGGCCGGCATCGATAAACACGCGACTTAATGTACCCCCATAGCCAAAAATCGCAAGGCGTCAAGTCTGGTGATCTTGAAGGCCACTGGTGTATAAAGTGGCGACTTATCACACGATCTTCACCGAACGTATCCTTCAGCAATTGTTTGGCACCGCGGGAGATATGAGGAGGTCCTCCATCTTGCATGAATGTTATTTCGCTCAGTGCTTGTCTGTCCTGCAATATGGGGATAACCTTTTCTCTCAAAAGTTGAACATAACGTTCACCAGTTACAGAAACGGTTTTAAAAGTTCTTCCATTTATTTCTTCAAAGAAAAATGGCCCAATAATAAAAGAAGAAGTGAACCCACACCAAACTGTAACTCTGGGCTGATGAAGTGGCATTTCTGTAAAAATCCTAGGGTTTTCTGTAGCCCAAATGCGGCTGTTTTGAGTGTTGACTTCTCCATTTAGAGAAAAGTGAGCTTCATCTGTCCACAGAACATTCGACAGCCAGTTTTCATCAATATCAATTTGCCGGAAAACCCATGCAGCAAATTCTTGACGCTTCTCAAAATCGCCGACTTTTAGCTCGTGAAATCTTTGAATTTTGTATGGGTATTTTTTAAGAAAAATTCTTAGAGCTCTCCAAACTGTTCCATACGAAATACCCGTTTGTCGAGAAACTTGTCGAGCACTTACTTCTCCATACGTGGATAACGTTTCAATAGCTTCAACACTCTGCGAAACCGTAACAGCCACTGACTTGCGTGTCGATGGTCTTCCACTCCGAGGTTTTGCTTCTAGAGATCCAGTCTTCTCAAAATTTTTTATCATTCTCCTTAGAGAGTAGCAACTCATGGGTCCTTTACCTCTTCGAATACCTTTGAAGTTACGAAACGCTCGTAAAGCTTCAGTGGGAGATTCTGAATTGCAATAATAAAATTTCACCAAGAGTACTTTATCCTGTAGTGACGGCATCCCAGAGTAAAATAAATGATCAGGGATAGTTGAATTTTTCAAATGAATTTGTGGCGACCGCACTTTGCTTCAGCGAACAAAGCTTCAAAACACATACGGGCAGAAAGATGGCGGCCCCACTTTGCCTCGGCAAGCACGTGTTTTAAGAACACTTCACTACGCATGCGCGGCGTCATCCAGAACTTTCTAGCGGCTGGCTTCTTCCGACACACTTGATCTGGCCACACTGCAGCGGTAAACATCTAGGGCTAAAACTCCAACGGCCGTTATTTCAACCGTTGCTTATTTTCTCTTTATAATGTCTTGCTTTAAATAAATTAATTTTAATTATAATTTTATCAGCAGCCTTTCCACAAGCCACACCAACAAATTAAAATAAACATAATCGATATATGGCTTCTGAAGCCAACTGTGCGGACGTGTTTGGCATCGCTTGTCTCGTACCGCGAATGGGATTTAACTCTGCATATCACAATATAGTATTAAAAGTAACTCCTAAAGTTTACCAAATTTTAAGAAAAATGGGTAATGAGATATACACCTATTTTGAGCGATGTTCTACACAAGACAGAATATTTGTAAGACAATGCCAAAAGTATTTTGAATTTAATCCGTACCACAAAACAAAAGACTGCCAAAACATTAAAATATGTAAAATATGCGGTGTACAGGGTAGCCACAACTGTACTGAAGCGCCAAATTGTCACCATTTCTCTAAGCACCCTAAATTTAAAAACCTTTCTACAAACCATAAATCAAATTCAAGTGAATGCCCGATTTACAAATCACAAATAGACAAAATTATCCAAAGGACACAATATTCACAAATACACGAGGGAAATGATGTAGCAAATACAATTTGAAGCTTAATCTTAAATAGATTAATATCCTATATGGTTGAAAATGTGAGATGTATTCAACAAAATGTAAGAAAAAGTTTTACTGCGATAAGTAAACTACAGGCCAACACTAGAGATGACCCACCTGACAAGGACGAGTGGGTAACACCCTCATTTCCAGACAGTCATGAACCGGGATCGAATCCCGCGTTAACATTTTGTTTGATATATGAATATCCTTCACCTGACATTCTTTTGATTCAAGAACCATATGTTTTACATGAAAATGTTATTTATGATATGGACTCTCAAATTATATGTTCGAATAAAACTGGGGAAAAATATACGGCAACTATAATTTTAAATAAAAATATAAAGTTCAGCAAAGAGGAAAAATTCACAAATTCTTTTTGTACAACAATATCTATTTCTACAGTTAAAGCAAAATTAATTATTTCTAATTTCTACATTCATCCGAATACATTTAACCCTGTTCATCAAACATTCATTAGAGATCTGCTCAAAACGTATATAAATCAACCTGTAATCCTTTGCGGTGATTTTAATTCAAGACATACTATATGGTTTGTTATAAACTCTATAATGGATATAGATTACAACCTATTATAGACGAATGTAACCTCTTTATACATAACCTGAAAAAACACCCACCTGCCGCGGAGAGTAAGTATAATTGATCTCACAATCTCGAATAAACACTTAGTTGAGAGTTCTTGCAGGAGCACGATGTCGGCCTGTGTCGAATTTGCCAAATTTGCAATTTCAAGAATGACAGTTGGTGATTTTTTAGCGTTCACCTGCAGGACACGCAATGGCCTAGACATTGTTTCTTGTTCGGGCTATTCTCTCTTTTACAAAGGGACAGGTAGATAATGTGGCAAAGTGGTTGTGGGAGATCCAGATTTTTTTTCTGCAGCGGCAGCAGCGGCTTTGGCTTGGCTCGACCGAGCATCGGATGCCCTCATGCTCTGCAGAGCCGCAGCGATAGCAGATTGGATGGGCAGCTGGACAGGCAGAAGCGCGGTGGCCGAAGCCACAGCAACGGAAGCATTGCTTTAAAGTATGACTGCGCTCATACCTGTGCACTAGACCCGCCACAGGAATACGTCCATGTTGACCGAGGATTTCGGCGACTTGGTTGTCCACTTCGATGAACACTGTACTAGTGCTGTGTGCCGCATTATTCGATCGATGGACTACCCTGATTTCACGCTTTTCCAGGAGTGACTGCACGGAGTGGTTGGAGCGGAAGCTCTCGCATATCTCATCGTCCCGCACCTCCCCGTCCACTCTGAAGAGGCAGTATCTTGGTAGGATAACCGGGCACTCGGGGCAGCTTAGGCCCGTTGGCAGGGAGGTCAGCCCAGTGGCCAGCTACTTTGCCATTTGGGTTGTTTTGGGGTGAAAAACCACCTCGCCGCTGGTGTTGATGGACGCCACCACGTGTTTTGATGACGCTAGGGAAAGATGAATCTTTTGAATTTCCCTCAAAAATTCCCTTGGGTTGCTTTGGGGTTAGCCGACCTGACGACGACATGCGATTCGAAGGAAGGAGCCAGATTCACAAATGTGGATTTCGCTTTGGCTTTCGGAGGTGCAGGCTTTACCGGCTTGTCTTTCTCTGCCACTACCGAGGCGAAAGAGGTGGAGGGAATCGGGACGTTGGCTGTGGGATTGGGTCTTCCTAGACTGGCTCCCTTGAAGGCGTCCTTAAGAAGAAGTTCTGCCTCTTGGACGAGAGTCAGTATCAGTCCTTTGGTGGCCATCTGTATTTTTTCGGGGGAGTCCAGGCTGGTGTCGGCAATGATCGCTTCGAAGGTTTGGCACTCAAAGTTGAACAAGTTCGCCGTGCTGTTGAATTTAAATTAGTGATGGGAAGACGGTAGGAGGTCTTCGTCCTCAGAACGCGGCCGCTTGTTGGCCTGCTGACTTCCTCCACCACCGCCATCATACTGGTTCAGCTCCATAAATAAAAACTATCAAAAAGCAAATCTACTCCAAAGAGAGTAAAAAAAAAGGCAGACCAGACAAAGAACATTATTCCGTTAACGAGATGAGGTGTGTATGGTTATTGGTTCGGCCAACAACAAATATCCAATTTATATACACATATATTTTTACATAATGAGGTTTTGAAAAATGCAAATAATCTTCATCTATTTACATGCACAACAATTTATTTTACCATCACTACAGCATAAATCACTCTTGGTGAAATTTTTTTATTGCAATTCAGAATCTGCCACTGAAGCTTTACAAGCGTTTCGTACCTTTAAAGGTATTCGAAGCGGTAAAGGACCCATGAGTTGCTACTCTCTAAGGCGAATGATAAAAACTTTGGAGAAGACTGGATCTCTGGAAGCAAAATCTCGGAGTGGAAGACCATCGACATGCAAGTCAGGGGTTGCTACGGTTTCGCAGAATGTTGAAGCTATTGAAACGTTATCCACGTATGGAGAAGTAAGTGCTCGACAAACGGGGATTTGGTATGGAAAAGTTTGGAGAGCACTAAGAATTTGTCTTAAAAAATACCCGTAAAAAAATTCAAAGACTTCACGAGCTAAAAGTCGGCGATTTTGAGAAGCGTCAAGAATTCGCTTCATGGGTTTTCCGGCAAATTGATATTGATGAAAACTGGCTGTTGAATGTTCTGTGGACAGATAAAGCTCAATTTTCTCTGAACGGAGAAGTTAACACTCAAAACAGCCGCATTTGGGCAACAGAAAACCCTAGGATTTTTACAAAATGCCACTTCATCAGCGCAGAGTTATAGTTTGGTGTGGGTTCACTTCTTCTTTTATTATTGGGCCATTTTTCTTTGAAGAAATAAATGGAAGAACATTTAAAACCGCTTCTGTAACTGGTGAACGTTATGTTCAACTTTTAAGAGAAAAGGTTATCCCCATATTGCAGGACAGACAAGCACTGAGCGAAATAACATTCATGCAAGATGGAGAACCTCCTCATATCTCCCGCGGTGCCAAACAATTGCTGAAGGATACGTTCTGTGAAGATCGTGTGATAAGTCGCCACTTTATACACCAGTGGCCTTCAAGATCACCAGACTTGACGCCTTGCGATTTTTGGATATGGGGGTACATTAAGTCGCGTGTTTATCGATGCCGGCCTACCACATTGGTCATGTTGAAGGCTTCTATCAGAAGGCACGTTTCATCAATTTCATCAGATATTTTATTTAATGCTGTCCATTCTGTCATCTATCGTCTGCAGGCGGTGTTTGAGAATGAAGGGCGCCACATTGAGCAAGGATTGTGATCTAATACAAGAGACAAGGCCTCCAAGAGACAAGTTACCTCATGTGTTATATAAGCTGCCATGTATTATATTATCTACCAATGTTTTGCAGCTCTTTGTGTTGGGTTATGGGTAAATAAATTCTGTCCTCATATCTTGTCTCTTTTTTATTTGTGAACAGTAATTTTTGTTTGTTTGTCATTTGCCCACATCTTATATTATGTCGTGCAGACCAAAGTGTCATAACTTCTCGAATAACACTGTACACACAATTTTACCCCTTATGTTTAATTTATCGCTTTTCGCTCATTAAAAGAAATAGCACAAGGAATATTCTCTGTAACCCCCCACCTTTAGAAATTTTGGGCAAAAAAAAAATAATACAAAATGATTTTACTACCACGTTTTTCAACGCAAAAGGTTGATTTAAAAATTATATTTATTAGAGGGGATACATTTTTAAAAATCGTGTACAGTATAATAAACAATGATAACATTTGACAAGCCCATAGGATATTTGGAATAAAGTACGACAAATGTATTTTGTCACTTCCATCTATATTTCATTTGTTGGATCATGACAAATTTCCAGTTAAATAGTCGAGTGTCGCCAATTATTCAAGAAATTACACATTCCTTATAGCAAGAAATCCTATTAGTAGTACCATCATAATTTTTGGTACTATATTAACATTTCAAAAAATCGTGTATTGAATTCAGCTATGTTTTTCAAACATTCAATATATTTGACAAAACTCTATCAAAAATATAAATATTTTTTTGCTACATGTTTTAATTTGCATATACCTATTTTACATATCTCAGATTGTATTTAAAAATCGTTAACCATTTCTTCTAACTTTTGGCGAAATGGTGCTTTATTAATTAACGATTTGATATTATTAGGATTCTTTCCTGGTATACAAAAAGGAAAAATACGTGTCGATCAGTTATATTTTTCAATTAATCAAACAATTTGGCCGCTGAATTTCTGATTCTGGTACAGCGCCATCTAGGGAATGAAATTGTAACTAAAATCAATTTCGAAATTTTCAATATTTGCCATAAAAAATCCCATTGCATTCTGAACACAATGGTGTTTACCGCATTGCTCTAGCGCAAATATTCGCGGAGTTATTAATTTTTAAAGTTGTGCGGGACTTTTGGATCACCCTGTATATGGTGAATGCGTGAACATGTATTGGGGGAAAAGATTGAAACTTCAGAACACATAATTGTATTATTCCAGAGTTTGATCGTCACAAATTACACAAATCGTTACACACCCAAGATAGTGGACATTGCTGCTGCTGTGATAGAGATGCATGGGGACATCTGAGGCTCTTCATTGGACACGACAACAACAACATCTTCACAAATTGAGAACGTCAATATGTCGTTGGACCCTTGCTAAATAGTCAACATAACGGGATGGTTGCAAACGTCTTCTCATCACGTCCCAGATGTGATTTATGGGTGAGAGATATGGCGGACTTGTTGGCCACTGAAAAGTTTGCGAAGATAGAAGACAATCCATAGTAACAAGTATCGTGTGTAGCCGGGCATTATCTTGTTGAAAGGTAAGCCCAGTGTGATTGTGAGAGTAACGGAAAAAAAAAACAGGCCGTATCATCTATGTACTGTAGTACATTAAATGATGTTAATTATAACTTCAACTGAGTGCCCATTTGGACGTGGAAAGCTAAGACTAGAACGCAGCTGATTCCACACTAGCCTGTTCAGTGATTCGCTAACCATGATGTATGCACGAAGGAACGTGTCGCCATTGGACATGCATCGGACCTGAAGGCCACCCTCGATTCTCGACAATCATGAACCGGGATTGAATCCCGTGTTCACTTTTGTTTAATATGTGAATAACCTTCACATATTATTCATTGTTTCAATTATCATAAATTAGGTTGCTCTTGTTGAGCGGTACCTAATAAAGTGATTTTTGACCCGGACCTGAAGGCTGTTGATGGATGCTACGCTGCCTGGAGTACAGGAGCTCCATCCATGATTCCTTTCTTCCTGTGGTAAATCTGTATAAGACCGGTGGCCTTAAAATAGCTTTGTGTGTATATATAACTTCAATTGAGAGAGGAATGATCACCTTTGCTATCATCATAACATTATACACTGAACACACATAATAGGTTAAAATTATATTCAATTCTACCTTTCTAAATTTTCACAGATTTTCTTACTCAAAAGGTTTTGAAGACTGGTGTCTAATTCAACAATACCTTATAGAAAATAGTTGATTTTTAACAATACAAAAAGATGGTTTTCAATAAATTTTATAAAGATTCATTCAATCTATAAATATTTCAATACAAATTTAAGTTCCTTTTTAAAAGAGGGTAGAAAAATGAAATATTTTTAAAAATTGAAAATTATTTTGAAAGTTAGAATGGTATATTTCGAACGACATTCTATTTATATATCTTACAAAGTATATTATTAATAATATATAATATTATTGTAATGCAAAACTTATTTAGAAAACTAAAAAAATAATATGTTACAATTTTAAAAGAATTCTAGGGGGAACTTCCATCTTTTATTTCCAATTTTTGTGTGAGATATCAAGGTATTAAAGTTCAAGAAATAAAATATCCCATTGAACGTTATCCTAGCTTTTCCACTGGCTTCAAAATTATTTTTCACTGAAAAATATATTTAAATATATATTACCTTGAACTTCTATATTTCACTTAGAACTTTTATATATTTTTAAATATAGAGTTGTAAGAAATCACAGTTATATATGAGAGTATTCATATTTATATATTAGAATATTATACTTTATAAAATAAAAAGTCGTTTTTTTTTTCAAATTTAAAAATATTTAATTTTTCTTCTGTGAATATATAATGTCACAGAATAATCTGCGGTGGTCTATTCGTTGAATTTGACCAGTCACGTGACTCCAGCGCTTGTAGATATTTTGCTTATCTGTGTCTTAATAAAAGAGTGTGAAATATAAATGTATTTAATCAAATGGCTAAACGTTATTTATAATCAATATATTAACCAATCAGCAGTCGGTATAAAGCCAACCTCGCATAATACTGCAAATATGTTCTATGCAAATATAGGATGTAATAGTAAAATAAAATATTTACTATAGATTTAGATGCATATTTTGCCGGGAGGAAATTGATCTAAAGAGACATGGGTCGCCTCTCCCGTCAAAATAGACGTCTATTTTGACGGGAGAGGCGACCCATGTCTCTTTAGATCAATTTCCTCCCGGCAAAATTTCCATCTATATTTTAGCCATAGATATGGCCCAGCCACTTTGCCAGCTAAACACCTCTTTGGCATATTGTCAAGATTCCATTAGATCCCGTGTGGATCTCATGGAATGAAGTCCGCCCTAGACTGACGAGGGCCATTAGCCCGAAACCATGGTCTCTAGGTGGACGCTTTTCAGTTTGCCAAAGCTGGTGTTGTGGCTTTGTCACCGACCCGAGGCCGCTAGTTGCGGCGACGGTCAATAGATGGCGTCTGGTGTTAGACGTCTATTTTGACGGGAGAGGCGACCCATGTCTCTTTAGATACTATAGATTTGTTAATGTAAATATAAAGATACATCACACTTGGTAGTTTAATTAAAGATTTCAATAAGATTTAATGCTATCATAATAAAAAATAATGCCAACTTAAATTCGTATTTCCTATTTTCTCTCATTCATACATAGGTATCAAATTTGTGACTCTTGGGAACTATCAGAAGTAAAATTGCCTTTGCAAAATTTGCTAATATGGGTTGAACATATCAGTATAAGGCCGTTTTAGCTCAGATATTGAATGGCCGCTTCTGACATTTAGCAGGTGATGTGTGCAACCGCTTCCTGCATGTAGAACAGACGCTTAGTACAGCCGCTTCTGACATGTGGAACAAGCGAAATGTACAGCCGCTTCTGACATGTATAGCAAGCGCTAAGTAGAGCCGCTTTTAACTTGGAATACATATTATCCTATGTACCTGGATCTGGAGTCCTCATCAGCCGATCTAGTTGAATCTAGTTTTTTTTTAGCATAATGGTTGCTTCTAATTTTCACAACCTTCCTTTTCTATCCGGGCTTGAGACCAGAAATAGCGGAATTAAAAAAATATATTTTTTTTTATTAATTTAATTAAAATTTAATTAATATTCATCTTCTTTGCTGCACCGCTTCGATATATTAAAATAAGCAAGTCACCAAAGCATTTTGTATTGTTGATCTTCAGATCACACATTGATGTACCTAGGTGGTTGAAATTTGATAAAGAAAACGTTAAAATAAATATTTTAAGCAAATTTCTAAATACGCGTATGTTAAATTAATTGTATTTTATTTTTATATTGGTATATTGCATATTTTTATGAACACGATAGTTAAAAATCTTCTTAATAAATCGGTTAAAAAGCTATTTTAGATTATATTTGTGAGTATATATACGCCAAAACCTTTTTATAACTTTTTGCATATATTTTGTGTGTGAACATCAAATAAACCCATGGTAATATTACCTATTTGTGTGTTTCAGCCCCTGCCAAGAAGTTGGAAGTAAGCTATAGCAAACTCTCTCCCGACACCATTGCAGTTAATTGCGAAGCAGACGAAGTCTACCCTGAACCTAAACTCCGAATATTTTTCGATCGCGAAGATTCTGCTCTATTCGACACCGATGAAGACTCCGGAGAAAACGGAGATAGCGTGTCCCATAGCATCAGCAGAGGAAACAGCACAAGCATGAGCAAAAGCGATGACAACAAGAAATCTCAAGTCGAAGATGAAACCAGCGAAGGAGGCGTGAGCAAACCAGATAGTCTAGCAACCAACAGCGCAACAGTGAGCGAAGATGGGAGTCAAGAGACAAACGAAAACACAAACAGCGAGAAATCGGCGGAATTGAACGCTAATGCTACCATTAAGGATACAAAGAAACAAGGGAAAAGCATTGGAACCTCAGAAAGCGTCGGCCCAGATAAGAGCGAGGGTACATCAGAGAGCAAAGACATTGTAGAGACAACCGAGAAGGAAGACGACACGAGCGAAGAATCAGAAGAACTTCCGTCCAAGAAAGTCATCGCTGTCAAGAAGGGAAAGATGTACCGGGTCAGAATCAGAAGCGAGATCAAGATGAAGCGAATGGACAAGGAGGCCGAATTCGAATGCGTCCTAAAGATTCCTGGCACAGACCATGAACAAATTCAGAAAATCAAGTACCGTCCAGGTAGGTACCTTTTATTTACAGAGAGAAACAAAGATTTTCCTATTTGTTACATTTCATTGAGGAACTGCTTTATGCAGAGAAAAACATTAGTGAATTAGAGAAAACAACCGCGGTTTTTGAAGAAAATACTCACCCCATATATCCTATTTTCATTCTTTTCATCATATTTCACCCTTAATGTGTATTTACATAAATAAGCCTCATTTGCGGCTGGCCTCCAGAATCCTGGTGACCGTCCAAATTCATCAATAGGTAAATCGTGTTAAATCGTTAAATATATTTACACAAAATGAAAATACTGCATATAATATATGCAGAGGAAAACTTAAGATAATTAGTCTCATACACCAATTTGTAGAATATTTACAAAGAAAATTAAAGGTATAAAAAGAATAATAAAGAATAAACACGGGTATATTTACATATGATACTGCATACAAAACCTTTTAAAGACCTTTCATATTGTTCGAATAATGATTTGAAACAGACCTGTGAAGAGTATTTTCATTCTTATAGAAAGTCAAAGAAAAAAAGAACCAAACAAAAGATGTTAATTTGTTTCAGATAAAGGCCAAATCTCAATTAGCGAGTTTAAGAAATTAAACAGCGTTTCACAATGCAAAGGTTTAAGTCAAACTGTTTGCATATATGGTGAAATTAAAAAAACGAAAGAAAAAAATAAAAGATAAAAAGATCAGGTGTTGAAATCAATATTAAAAATGGCATATCCTGACCAGGAGCACATGTGCTTTACAGAAGGCAGAGCGCCATCTGGTGGAACAGAAATCAACTAAACATTGCTCTAGCCTGTTCCCTGATATTTGGCCAACCCAATTTCTTGATAAATCTTCTTAAATTTTCTTGATTTATCAAGAAATTGGGTTGGCCAAATATCAGGGAACAGGCTAAATCAATGTTTAGTTGATTTCTGTTCCACCAGATGGCGCTCTGCCTTCTGTAAAGCACATGTGCTCCTGGTCAGGATATGCCATTTTTAATATATGGTGAAATACAATATACTTGCACTCATACAAATCATCTCTGCACTATGACCATCACGAGAATATTAATTATTTAAACAAGTAAAATTGAGCATACTACAAGGTATGTCCCATAAGTTCCCGGACTGGGTCCATAAAAGAAAAGGTAAGATTTAAAAAAAAAAATTTTATTAAAACTTTTCAAAGTAATCCCCCCTTGCTTCAACGCACCAGCGCCATCGTTTCTCCCAATTGTCGAAACAGTTTTTATAAGCCTCTTTTGGAATGCTCTTCAATGCTAACGGCGATTTTTCTATTATGTCATCCCTGGTGTCAAAATGTCTTCCTTTTAGAACTGCTTTAAGTTTGGGGAACAGGAAAAGTCATTTGGTGCGATGTCTGGGAAATAGGGTGGTTGAAGTAGGATTTGTGTCCCGTTTTTCGCCAAAAAGCTAGTCATCAAGTGCGCTGTGTGAGGGCGAGCATTGTCATGGTGTAGGATCCAGCCACCATTAGTCCATTTTTCTGGCCTTTTTTTTCGAATCGCTTCCCTTAGACGGCGAAGAATGCCCAAATACATTTCCTTAATAACTGTTTGGCCTGCAGGAAGATACTCGTGATGAACAATGCCCTTGTTATCCGAAAAAGCGACCAGCAACACCTTGTTTCTGGATTTTTTGGGTCTAGGCTCACCCTAACCTCTCCACTCGGCAGATTGAGGTTTGGTTTCAGGGTCATAGCCATAGACCCATGTCTCGTCGCCTGTGATTATCTTGTCTTTCCATTCTGGATCCGTTCTTGTCATTTCCATCATGTCCTCACAGGTTGCAAGCCGACACAGTTTTTGCTCATTGGTGAGGAATCTTGGGATGAATTTGCAGGAGTCTTTTTGAGCTTCAAATCTTCGGTTACGAGCCTTCCAATCGTTGTTTTAGAGATGCCCGTGTCTTGCTCTAGCTCCATCAAAGTGGTTCGAGGATTTTCTTTTATCAAATCGGTGATTTTTTGCACATTTTCATCAGTCCTTTGAAATTTTGGGCGTCCTTGACGAGGATCATCTTCAATGGAAATTCTGCCAGCTTTAAATCTAGAATGCCATTCAAAAACAGTTGTTCTCTTTGGGGCGTCATTGGGGAAGGCTTTATTAAGCATTTCAGAAGTTTTGGTTGCTGATATTTGAAGTTTCACACAAAATTCTATGCAAATCCTCTGCTTCAATTTTTGTTCCATCGTAAAATCGCCGCAGCGCTAGGTGTGACCTTTAAATAAATTAGAATAACCTTGGCGCGCGCGCAAGTACCGCCTCGATATTGGTACCACCGTGTAGCCAGATATTTTTTCTATAATAAACAGTCAAATTCATTTACATTTTTCATTTATTTATTTTTTTTATGGACCCAGTCCGGGAACTTATGGACATACCTTGTATTTCAGTGTAATATGGCAGCCGTATCGAATATATGAGATATTATCAATGTTTAGATATAGATATTTGAAACATATTATAATTTGTTAAATATATAATATATAGAAATCACATAATATTTCTTAAATTTTATATCTCTTTAAATATATATTATTTTTCTTAACTCCAATACACACAATAACTATTACGAAAATAATTTTCCATTGCAACTTCCAACATTTCATTTTTTTTGTGAATTATAGATAACATATTTAATTCAAAAGTTTTTATATGTTAATGGTTTATAAGGTTAATAATTTATAATACTTTATAGCCGTATAGCCAACTAAAATATTGGTAAAATAAATGATATTTTGATCCAATATATGTATTTTTAATTAAATATATCAAAGTATAATTATACGATATGTAAACAATACCTAAATAGAGAAATTTTGATACATTTATTTTCAATCAACTCACAAATGTGAGGTGAAAGATTTATATTTTCTGGAATATTATAGATACACATTGACGATTTTAAATCATAAAGATTTCCATATGATTTTATTTTTTATTCCTGATTTAAAAAACTCTGTAGAACCTCTCTAAATTAGAACAAAATATGATTTTAACTTTTATTTCTTTTTAAATGTTCACACACAACACACAAAAGCGGTACAATTTCGTTTTTTTATAAAAAGCGGTAATATTTTAGAATGGGCAGGTTTCGAGGAGAAGAATAAAAAGAAAGCAATATGTAATTGTAATAGTTAGGGCAAGTTTAAGAGGGCAGTTAACAATACCATTAATATTAAACTGGCCCCACGGAAACAATACCAGCGCCATTTTCAGAGATCTCATAATTGTAGAATTTCTGGGTGAAAACGATCAGTGTAATAACGCCTCAATTGAAGCTATTAAAGTCGGCAACACTGCCTGCCTATCGTTTGGCGACTTTTATTAATACATTGTTGTTGGCGGGAAATCTTTTAAAAGTTCGTCTGTTCGTCTTTTTTAGAGGTTTTATAGCTACAAATAGAATGTTCTTTTTTATTTCTTAGAGGTTTGTGATTACTTTCAAGAGAACATAATTTTTCATATATTTTTGGTAAATTTATTTTATTTAAATACTGAAAACATTTCTATATATATTATAATATTCTATATAAATTTTATTCATAATATTATTTTTATTTTATCTAAATAATATTGATATTAAAGTATATATACATCATCTCATACACATTTTCGTAATTTTGATTTAATATAAAAATACATGCACTAATATATATATCAAATTATATTAAATATATATTTAATGATATTTGATTAAGAGAGGAAACAAATATGTTTTTTTTATAATAAGAGTTAATATTTATTAAGGGCATTTTGACTTTAGAAGTTTTACATTTGTGTGCATTTACAAAGAATCTCCACTTTCAAGAAATATATTTTAAAGTTGATAATCACATTTTAAAGGTATAATATTAACATTTTAAATTTTAATATTGGCGTTTTAAAACTATTTATTCAAATCTATATAAAAACACAGTAGTTATGGGTTCTCACATTATTTCAGCATTGAATTAAAGAGAAAACGCACACACAACACACACATATGCTGGTTTTAAATCACAAAATCTTAAAAAAATTAAAACTTTTAAATCACGTTAATAAACATTTTTAAAATGTGGTTTAAAATCAAAAACATTTTTGTATCTTTCTTAAGATCTACATTTACCTTAAACAAATTAATAATTGACTTGAGAAGTAACTAAGACATGTACCTATTAAAATTTTAAATTTTGTGTTGAAAACATTCCATAATAATATCAAATCAAAAATATCCATAGCTATCACTGATATATTAGGCTTAATAATTAATATAATTTAAAATAGTCTCATTGTTATAATTATTTGAAAGTAATATCACATTTCCCAGATAAAATTGAAGAGTTGCATACCTCATTATTAAATAGATTAACCAGGCAAGCCAGACAAAACAAATCTACCCTAAACTAGTATAATCAGCTTATTTGATAGTTAGTAAGTCAATGAGACTCTAGGCCTAAACAGGTGTTCAGTCGAGCGGCTACATGGTATTCCATTTGACACAGAAGACCTTTTTAAAACTCACACTCGAGCTTCCCTAAAAAAAGAAAACGTCCATAAAAAAGAGAGAGCAATCTACTTTTAAAAGAGATTTAATTTAAATAGCTTAGAAGCATGATTATCATATTTTAATTGTTTTTCAGCAAAAAACCTAAAGGCGATTGCAGCTAAAATTTGCAAGATTTGCATTTGCATTTTTTTAAATTTGTGAAATAAAAGATTTATTTTCTTGAAAGAGAGGTATGGTGGAATGGTAAATTTTCTTTTGATATTCATTTAAAACACGTTGAATATAATAGATTGTATTTTTCCTTTATTATATTTGATAAGACAAAAGAGAGTGATTATATATATAATTATATATTTATTATACAATGGAAAAATATATTTTATTATATTGTAGCAAAGTATTTAATATTTTATTAACAGAGTATTTTATGTTTATATTTTGCTACTCTGTAAACTTCCTTCATTGCTTATCTTTTGTTTATCATTCATAGTTTGTTTTTGCCTTAAATAAATTGCTGTGTCATCCCGGAAATAAATAATTTGTTACAATATTATTGTGGCAAAATATGTTTTATAATAGAAAATTTTTAATTAAAAAGGCATATATTGAATAAAAATATAATTTATTAATCAATATTTCAGTTGGCTGAAAAGATATGTTTTTAATACCTTGAAAAAGGTTGGCGTTCAGCCAACTGAAATATTGGTAAATAAATTATATTTTGATCCAATATATGTTTTTTAATTGAAGATCTATTTATGGATTTCTCTTTATTTTCGAATTAATAGAATGTCATTTGGTATGATGATTTATATTTAAATATTAAATGTTTATAGAGATGTGAATGTGTGTGATTTTAAGAGTTTAGAGTAGCATTATTAAAATAATATTATTGTAATTTCATTTCTAATGATCAATGTTTGATTGAAATATGTATAATTGATTTTTTAATAACCATACAATGTAAAAGTTAATCTTACCTAAGAGAAAACAATCTACAATATAGAAAACAAGCTTCTTAAGATATTGTTCAGATAATAACTTATAAATATATTAATTATATATATATATATATATATATATATATATATACCCCCTTCTAAAAATAGTTTTTCATTTATTTTAATAATATTAACATGAAATTATATATTTTTAAAAATAATGTATGATATAATATGAATATTATTCTTGGTGGTGCCTTGTCCACTCTTTGGAAAGGAGGGGGGTGCCATTGCCCCGTTAGTCAGCTACATTTCAGAGTTCCCTGTTCACGGTTACCGTTAAGGATATAAATATATATATACCTTTATTAAGACATTCCGTCTTATACAGACGATTCTCAAGTGAGAAATGAATCTAAAAAGAAATGAGAAGCAGGGGAAGAAACTGAATCCTCGCTCAGAAAAGAGAAAAAGAAGAAAAGGAAAGATTCTCTATGTACGAAGTTAAGACTGTATACATCGTCTTTCGTACATAGAACATATATATGTATAAGGATATAACAATAGTATTGTTCAATTTTGAATAATGCCGTGGCCATTTTATCGCTGCGTTGAAAATAAACATAAGATATGGTAAATCTATAGTCTGGTAGAAAGAGAACTATTCCAATTCTATTCATTGGAGAATAAAAGTAATATATATTTTCAAATATTAGTATTTTTTCTGTGAGGTATATGAAATATAACTTATTATAATTCTCTTAAATTTGGAGTCACACTGTAGTCAATATTTCTAACCAATCAATTACACCCAATGAGACTTCTATCAAAAGAATTAAATTATGTTCCGTCTCAAAAGATTGATATACCTAGGAACTTAGCTGCTATTGAAAATTCTATAAAATTATAATTCTATAAACAGGCTAACTTTATTTATAAATTGAAATTATTAATTGTGATACCACAAATATATTCTTTAAATAGAGCAAATCATACTTAAATCATTAGATAATAAAAATGCATATATTGGATTGAATAAAAGATTTATTTGCCAATATTTTGGTTGGCTGAATGCCAACCTTTGTCAAGGCATTACATTTTTGTATAAACAAACTGTATAAACACTCTGTATAGATTTTTGTCAATGCATTACGTTATTTTGTTTATACAGAGTGTTTATATAGTTTGTTAATGCAAAATGTAATGCCTCGACAAAAGTTGGCGTTCAGCCAACCGAAATATTAGCAAATAAATCTTTTATTCAATCCAATATATTCCTTTTTACTATCTAAATAAATATATCACAAATAGATCAAATTCACAATGTTCTCTCTCTCTCTCTTACTACAATGAAAAGAGATAAAGAGAGGGCCTGACTCATCAGTATGGATTGTTCACCATTTATGAGCCAGGCTATCTCAATATTCATATCTCTTTGTAGTACTCTATAACTAGGAAAATGTTTTTTTTTTTTGGAAAAGATGTATATTTACGTTGTAAATAATGACTATTTCTAAATAAGACTAGTAATAACTAGTATTTGTTTTATATTTTTACCAACCCCCTCTCTTCTTTTATAGTTAAATGAATGTTTTCATATTCTTTATTCTCATAAATAATAATAAGTATTTATAATCTTGAATTTGTTGTTTCAATTTATATTCTATAGAGAGAAATAAGGATAACCCAGGCTCTTGGAGCGTAAAAACCGCCAACTCTTCGGGGTATTCTATATACAGTTACGAGCGTCATGCGTTCTTCATCTCTTAATTCTTCAGTTTTCATCTCTGTCACCGTTTGCTTTTTTTTTGGAATGGCGCTCTCCTATTGGTTGGCTACGATCACGCCACCTTTGCCCCCCCATCATGTCCCCCCCACTCGCTTTTTCGTTTTTTTAACTATTGTGTTGGAGCGGGTCGCTCCTTAAATAAATGCATATATTAGTTAATAACTAAATGGAATCCTCTCTTTCTTTTTCCCAGTAAGAGACGCCTACGGAAGCCAACAGTACATAGACAGATAAAGCACATAGGCTATAGTTATTAACTAATATATGCATTTATTTAAAGAGCCAATTTATAATTGCAACAAATAGTATTTGAATAAAAACATTCAATCGGGTAAAACACGGGCGTTGCCCGGGTCATTCGGCTAGTATTCTATATATACGTTTCAATAGTATGAGGTTATGAGTAATGTAATTCTATTTAGTGCACTAAACATATTTTTGAAATAATTATATATATTGATGGAATTTTTGCTGGGAGTATTTTGATCTAAAATGACAAAGGTCGCTTCTACCGTCAAAATAGACCTCAAAACTGGACGCCATCTATTGACCCTTGCCGCAAACT
>CP092864.1:72881322-73210750 GCA_030710605.1 Cordylochernes scorpioides | reverse complement strand
ATAAGAAACAACAACAATAAAGACCTTAAGGCTATTTATATGTTTGAAACTATATATATATATAGTCATAAGATAAATATGTTTGATATTATTATAATTACTTTTGATAACAGAAGTATAACCATATACAGATACTGAATATATATTACAAAACACTGTGAACATATGGTATGAAGGTTATAGATAGAGGTGGACACAATTTTGTCAATTATATCATCTTATTAACACAAAGCAATAACGCGCCATCTATATACATAAAATGAAAGGATTTAAAAGCACGAAGGTTTCTTTTATACATAATACAAACTTCTACTGTTCTCACTGCGATAATAAAATATGATGGCACGTTATTGCTTTGTGTTAATTTATGCCTAACTGACCTTGTCTTTATTGTTTGCGGAAGAGAATTGCTCGATGCAAATATTTGAATGTAATTCTACTGTCCTATAAGCTTATGTCCATAGTTTTCTTGAAAACCATTTCTGAGATTCCACCCTTAAGTGCTGCATATATAATCAGAATCGTCCAATACAGTATTAGAGCTCTGATAAACGGTCTGGTGGATTAAATTGGCGAATCCGCTGGGAGGGTTCACCACTGATGAGCCAAGCCCTCCCAATATATTTTTTCATCGCAGTAAGGACAGTAGAAGTTTGTATTATGTATAAAAGAAACATTCGTGCTTTTAGATTCTTTCATTTTATGTATATTATCTTATATGAGCTTCTTTTTTTCCTCCTTATATTTTATATATTTATAAAAATAAATTTCAAAAATGTATATATTTTTTTAATATAATGGTTTACTCGAATCATAATTACATCGATTTATTTGCGTTTTTTTAAATAAACTACTTTCTAAATATTTAAATATTTCACGAAAACTAAGAAAAGGAAAAATGTAATCCAAAGTTCATTAAAAATAAAATCCCATTTTAAAATATCTCACAACACATTTTCCTATTTAAATCTTAAATTAATGGAAAGGTCTGCTGCGAAATGTAACAATTTAAAACAAAGATTGGGCACTAATGGAATCAGCGATGTTATCAGACGATGGGTGCTAACAAACAGGGCCGTTTGTACAATATGGCGTCCAACCATTTCTGTGTTAATTTAAAGTAACGAGCCATTACACCTCGACATTTTTATAACCACCTCCATAACCAATGACGCATTTACCTTTACTTTCATATATATTAGAACATCTTTCATTATACCTGCGCAATGATTTAATGATAATGTTTTGCTAAAAGTTGTTTTCTATCTGGGTATTTGGTTATAAATTCTTTTAAAACATATTCTAATTGTCAAAACTCTCGTTAAGTAAATATTGCGAATAATTTTAGTTTTTTTTCTATATTGATTTAGTGCTTTCAAACGAACGTATTTTATGCAATTTATTTTCGAAATATTTCCTATGAAGTGATTTCACGCCCTTATTTCTGAAGATTTACTACAAGTTTTCATATATTTAAACCAGAATGTTAGCTTACTCTTTTTCTTTTTTCAAAGCATTAAATTTATCAATTGCGATTTTTAATAAATAATTTATATATATATTTTTAATAATATAATTTTAATAAATAAAAAGATCAAAAATATATCAAATTTATATTATGAAAAAATGTAAAATAAATTACGTTTATTGAATTAATTTTAGATGGAATATATTAAATATATAGAGTATATTTAAAATTACTTAAATTTATTAAAAGGTATAAAAATATTAAACTAATTATATAATTTTTTTTTTAATTGCAAATGATTTTTTTATGATTTCTAAAAAATTATAGACCATTTTAATAAAATTTCAATTGCTAATAATTCTCAAATATGTTTTTCTTAAAGTAAACTATTTTATTTCAATGATATTATTTTTCACAAACGCAAGAAATAAAGATATTTAAGAAATTAAATATATCTATATATAATATGCCGTTTTTAAAAATATCGTAAATTTACATCCGTTTAATTTTTCAAACTTAAAATTAATTTTAACATCTATTTAAAATATTTTATAGATGAATGGAGCCAGGAAAATTCCATTTGAAACTTTTTAATATTCATGTAACGCAGGAGGCCATTGTAAATTGCTTCTTTCCCGCCTTTTTTAGAATTCCAAAAGATGTAGTAAGAGATGAGCTGCATCTTTTGGTGACATTTATATTTTTGTTCTATTTTCTTGGCCTGGGATTTGTTCTTGGATATAGATTAATAAAGATTTTCTCGTCTGTGGAAACCTTTTTAATATGGATGAGGGTGTTAAAATAATATCGATTTTTTTTAAAGTGGAAACTGTGCGCTAGATTCTAAGTTCTTTATTATCTGTAAAATAATTTATAAAAATGCTATTGATTAATAAAAAATTAACGATTAATTCGAAATTTATACAAACATTTATAGATTGGTATATTTTAATAAATATAACAATTCTATGTTTGGTTTAGTGTATTCATTTTATTTTTAATTTAAATCAAATTTATCTTTAAATTTATAAGTCGAATGACTTTTTATAGATACTTTATTGTTGGATAACTGAATGCTACGACAGCTAGCGCCACACTGGACCTATCATCATCACAACTGTTTGTTTACCTTCTTCTCTATATTACAATAACTGTTCGCTACCATAACTTTGTCTTTCTTGCTAAATGGATAATAAAGATTATTATCATATAATCCTCAACGTCCTCATGCCTTCCTACAAGCTGTAAGTACCTAAATCTTACAACAATTAGATTATGAGACTGAATATTGCATGAAATTCAACTAACGAGTTAAGACAAAGAAAAAAGGCTTAGCAAAAATGGCGTCACTCCGAGCCACGATGTAACCCTAGATAAGCTCGACGGCTATAACTACTCACTATGGTCTTTCAAAACTGAAATGCTCTTGCAAAAGGAAGATCTTTGGGAAGTTGTCACCGAAAATATTCCAGATGAACCTAAAATCGAATGGAAAAAGAAAGACTCAAAAGCTAGAGCTATCATTAATCTAAGCATCGCCGACTCACAAATAGTGCATGTCAAAAACCTACTAACAGCCAAAGCTACCTGGGACACTCTTAAAAATATCTATGAAAGAAAAACACTCTCAGGAAAAATTTATTTGCTAAGGAAACTATACAGCTTAAAACTCGAAGAAGACAAAGACATGCAACAGCACATCACTACCATGATGGAACTTGTTGACAAACTGCGAACCATTGGCGAAACACTAAAGGACTCTCACATCACGGCTATACTGCTTTGCTCGCTTCCAAAGAGCTACTCCAATCTCATCACGATGTTGGAATCAAGGCCTGATGACGAGCTAACGCTTGAATTTACCAAGAACAAACTCCTTGATGAACACACACGCAGAGTAGAAAGCTCGAAAGACGAAAGCACCGCATCAAAAGCCTTAAAAAGCCTCCACAGAGCTTCAAGCCAAAGAAGAGAAAAAGAGAAGAAATTCTGTTCTTTCTGCCACAAACCAAACCACTCCAAAGAAGAATGTTGGCACTATCAAAAGCGAAACAACAGCAACAAAGAGTACAAATATGAAAACTTCAGAAGAGGAAACGTACCAAAGTACACAAATCAGTCGAGTGTCACCCAAGAACAACCCACAAATCAGAGAACAACAAAAGGACCTAACCCAAAAGCTCTCAATTGCACTCAACGAGAAGCAAGTGTACACAACTGGTTCGTCGACTCTGGAGCCACATCTCATATGGCGTACGATGAAAGCTTCTTCACTGAACTTAACAGAGAACAAACACAAAATGTTGTGGTTGCTAATGGCAATAAGCTGCAGGTCAAAGGGATAGGACAAGGAGAAATCAAAGTCATCACACCCCAAGGAAAGACTGACACCTTACTTCTCACAAAAGTTCTCTACATCCCGGAACTAACAGACAACCTTCTGTCAGTGAGTGCGGCCACCTCCAACGGATGTAAAGTGACGTTCAACAGAGATTGGTGGTACCATCGAAAGAGACAACACAGCCCTCGCGAACGGTATACTTGACAATGGAATGTACCGACTCCACCTGGATGACAACCCCAAACTCGCACATTCAAAGCAAATGTTGCAAAACAAAACCACTGCAAGAACAAAAATTGCCTCATGCTCTGGCACGACAGACTAGGACACAGAAATATAGAATCAATTAAGAAGATTCGAAATGAGAACCTAGCAAGAGGACTAAGTCTAAATAACTGTTCGCACAGCACAGACTGCGTTCAGTGCATTCAAGGAAAACTCACCGAAACCCCATTTCCAAAGAAGACAGAGTACAGAGCAACTGAAAACGCTTCAACTTGTCCACAGTGATATCTGCGGTCCATTACCAACTAACTCTCTCAGCGGTAAGAGATACTTCATCACCTTCACTGATGACTACAGCAGATACACGAAGACCTACCTCCTGAAAGGAAAAGACGAAGCCTATGAAAAAATAAAAGACTACGTCATCTCAGCACACACGGAATTTGGAAAAAATATCCAAACCATACGGACAGACAACGGTCGTGAGTACGTAAACCGACAAGTCGAAAATTTCCTGAACCAAAGCGGAATCAAACATCAGCTAACAGTCCCCTACTCACCAGCCCAGAACGGAGTAGCAGAAAGGAAAAATCGATCACTAATGGAGATGACAAGATGCATGCTGTTTGACTCAGGACTCCCACAATCTCTATGGGCGGAAGCGGTTACCACAGCTAATTACCTACACAACCGAATACCCTCGAAAGCTACAGACAAGACTCCATTTGAACTATGGACCAACAGGAAGCCCAGTCTGAAGCATCTAAAAAGATTCGGATGTAAAGCCTTCGCCTATATTCCCAAGATAAAAAGAAACAAGTTGGATAGCAAAGTTATCGAAGGGATCTTTCTTGGATACGATGATCGAAGCAAAGGATACAGAATCCTGCACGATACAGACAACATCACAATCAGCAGATCCGTAAAATTTATAGAAAAAGAAAATGGGTTTCACCTCGCTTCCACAAAAACAACTTCACCACAAGTACTAAGTACAGATCTAACTTCCTCCAATCATATTGGTAATGCAGAGGAAAGTCAGGAACCAGGAACACAACCCGAAAACCTTGAGGACTCAGAAACCGAGGATTACCTTCAACCCGGTACAAGCACAGGAACACAAGTGGTCACACAAAGAAGATCCACGAGACCAACAAAGGGAATACCTCCCATAAGAAATGACTACATGCTGTACAAACTGAAGCTCAAGACATTCAGACACCCATTGTGAAGCATTCTACAATTAGAGCCTTCCTAGCTGCATCAGTCTACAAAGGGATGCAAGTGATCCACCTCGATGTGAAGACAGCGTTCCTACACGGCGACCTAGATAAAGAACTCTACATGGAACTCCAGAAGGACTCCATACAAAACAAACAAACAAAGTCTGCAAACTAAAGAAGGCAATTTACGGTCTAAAACAAGCCGGAAGATCTTGGAACACAAAAATCGCAAGCACTCTAATTAAAAATAACTTCAAACAGAGCATTGTAGACCCATGCCTATTCACCAAGAAATGAAGAAAACCATTCCATCTACTTGATTCTATATGTGGATGACATGCTCCTTGCAAGCGATTCCAAAATAATCATCCAAAACACTGTAAAAACTCTCGAAAAGGAATTCGAAATAAAGAACCTTGGAGACCCCACTCAATTCATTGGTATAGAAATCTCAAGGAACAGAGAAGGTGAACTCCTTCTGAGCCAAAAGAATAAAATCCAAGAATTAGTTGAAAGGTACAATCTCCAAGAAGCGAAACCTACTTTCACTCCCATGGAAAGCGGATACCCCGGTATATCTGATGAAAAACTTCTACCAAACAACGTCCAATACCAACAACTGATAGGCTCACTATTGTACCTAAGCGTAGTATCCAGACCAGATATCGCAGCTCCAGTCTGCATACTTAGCAGCAGAAACCAGAATCCTAGAAATTGTGACTGGAATGCAGCAAAAAGAATCGTAAGATATCTAAAAACCACTAAGGAACTCGAGCTACGCATTTCTAACCAAAAACCTCCCACGCTGGAAGCATACAGTGATGCCACATGGGCAAGCGACAACACCGACAGAAAATCACTAAGCGGAAACTTGTTCCTACTGGGATCAAACCCCATCTCATGGATGACTGGGAAACAAGGTTGCGTATCTCTCTCATCCACCGAAGCGGAACTAATCTCCGCAGCTGAAGCCTCACAAGAACTGTTATGGCTTCTCGACTTGCTAAAGGATCTCGAACTGGAACAGAAAGCTCCAATCTACTTCCACCAAGACAATAAATCATGTCTCAAGATATGTTCATCCGAAAAAGTGTCTTCTAGAACCAAGCACATCGCGACCAAGATCCATCACCTGAAGGATCTTCAGAAGAAGACAGTGATAAAAATGATCTACTGCCCAACTGGCGACATGAAGGCGGACATTCTGACCAAGCCGCTACCAAGGCCGACATTTGAGAAGTTACGCTACAACCTCGTGATGTCTCCACATTCATGCCGGGGATTTGTTGGATAACTGAATGCTACGACAGCTAGCGCCACACTGGACCTATCATCATCACAACTGTTTGTTTACCTTCTTCTCTATATTACAATAACTGTTCGCTACCATAACTTTGTCTTTCTTGCTAAATGGATAATAAAGATTATTATCATATAATCCTCAACGTCCTCATGCCTTCCTACAAGCTGTAAGTACCTAAATCTTACAACATTTATATTTCTACTATTATTGAAAGTATGACTCATAACTTATGTCGTTTAATTCTTTAGTGGAAGAAGATAAGATGTTTTTACCTTTTTAAAAAAATGTATATAATAAATTAACCCCTCTCCTCTGTGTGTATTTTGAAATTTATTTTGTGTTTAGAGTACTAAAAACATTAAACTGATTCAAGACTTATGAATAGTATAATTGTTTAATTGCATTATTTTGTCTATTTTGAACTAAAAATACCATTCGAAAAATAATAAATATATTTATTTTGAATTATATTATAGAACTCCTCATACATTCGAAGTAAAATTTTCTAAAACATAAAGCTAACTAGAGTTATGTTTTCATTCAACATAAAAAAGCTATTTAAACAAATAGTTACGAAAATAGACTAATTTAAGTTGAAAGGCAGCTTGTATATATGAAAATATGAATATATAAATATGAAATTTCCAACGCCATACTGAACAGTGGTTAACTCTATTTGAGAAATTCTCAAATTCCTCATATCTATAATGTTAGAAAAAACGTGTATTAAAATGTCTGAGTAAGCTAATTATAATTAATATAAATATATATCGATGAAAAAGAATTATTAAAATATATCTAAAAATCGAAAATATCGATTAAAAATGAAAATATTATTAAAGGGTAAAATTTGTTAATAAATTTTAACATCTTGTTGTGATTAAAATGTGTAATATTTTCTTTAAAGTGCCAAGCAAATATATTGCCAAAAAATAATTATTATAAATTTATTAATAACTCATTAATTATTATTTAAAACATTTTGATTAGAAAGAGAGTGGAAATTATAAAATTTTGAGTTAAAATAAATTAAAGATAAAATGTGAAATGTATTGTATAAAATTTTTAGTTTTCAAGTTTTTAAAAATGTATTATGAAAAATACGCGTCTTTATATATATATAAAAATATATGTTCACATATATATTATAAGCTATAAATATTTTCGATATCAATATTATATTTATATATTCAAATGGGATTCTTAATATATAATTCTTAAAATGCAATAATTTAATTTATTTTAAAATATATAAATAATATTTAAAAATATATTGTAACAATTAAGTTTTTTAAGTTAAAAGTTAAACTTAAATAATTAAGAAGGTTTTAATTCGTTTAAATTTCAAACATTACGCCAAATCGAAACAAGTTGATTATTTTTCGTAATTATTTCAAATAAAAATTAATTGTTTCGACCAATTAAATCGAAGCGTCTGCTTTGGCATTTATCTCAATGAAATGGTTCATGGGAAATAAAGATGGATCGCGATCTAGGCCTAATTGTTAACATCTATCTTCTGCATTGTGAAATTTCCCGCCAACATTTAAAATTATTCTCTATTTGGAATTCTTAAACCGTTCGGGATTTGATGACCGATTTATATAAATTATTTATATGTAAATAGCATATGTATTTATCTGTTAATTCGTTTCCATATAAACAAACATATTATTATTATACTCCTATCGCAATAGATTTATTATGTTTAAATAATTGTTTGAACTATTCTGTATAATCATATTAAAAATGTATATATACAAATATTCTTAAATAAATATGTGGGATGTTTATAATTGTATATTTTTATATATAAGTATGTGTGTTTAGTGTATATGATAAATATTTGCACTAATATATTTCAAATTTAACAAAATAAATTCATAGAAGAGAATGTTTTCTATTTGAATAAACGATATAATATATAGAATAATAATACAAAATAAATTTTCTATAATGTTATCATAAAAAATATATCATATAAAACATTATATTACATATAGTATTATATATAATCAAAACATTTTATATTTAAAAATCTGTGTTTTGTCACTTTTAGAATTCTTGTTAGGAAAATATTTATCCTAAATAATTTACAAAGATTGAAAAATAGTAATATAACGTTCCTCTCACGATAGAGTAATATTAGAGTATTTGAGATTTTAAAATTTAGGGAAATAAACGTTAATCATATGGCAGTTTGGTCAAATCTCGCAATTTTATGTCGCACACTAATTTCTTATGACCCTATTAATTACAGTTTCTAATTAATTATAGCCTACTAATTATTACCCCTTAATTTGGCTGTAGAAATGGTTAGATAGTTTTAATTAGTTAGAGATGTGAAGCTAACAAATTTGTGCCAACCATTCGGATTCTTTTTAAAATGAACGTATAATGTAATATAATCTATACCATTTACAGATTCGATTCATATTGATATTTTGAGTGATTGGTTTATATTATATTTGATTATCCCAAGGTGATTACAAAATCACCCAGTCTATAACAGATTCCAAGTTTAAAAAAAGAAGAAATTTTGAATTATTCAGCTTTGTTTCATTTTTGAATTTAAAAATTAACATAAAACATATATGAGAGAATAAATGTTCTCAAATAAATGCATAGAGACTGTTCTAAAAAAATGAATTCTTGAAATAATTTTCTTGAATGTTTATTTTTTTCAATTTTGAATATGTGTGCATTAGTATTCAATAAAATGAGATTGTTTTCATGTATTCATTATAAAGCAAATATAATAAATATATATTTTATGGCGTAATATTTTCATAAATTTGATTCATATGGAATATATTTGAAAAAGAAAAGATATAGGTTATAAGTAAAACACTAAATTTAAATAGCACTAACGTATATACAAATAAATTTAAAATTAGAATTTTAGCTCTGCTTTTTCAAATTTGTTTTTATACCATAACAATTTATATTTTATATTTTTCAAATAAGCGTGTGCTTATGTGCTACATTGTAAGGAATTACAAAAAATAATATAAATATAGGTAATATTTGGGTATTAAAGAATATTCAATGTATATGATAAATATCCAATGATTTTTAGGGTGTAAAAATACTATTATTTTATTTCAACACACAAAACGGCACATACCCCGGCTAGGGATAATTGCGTCGATTTACATTTTTTTAAACAGAAACAGTTATAAACATATTATACAAGAAAAAGTAATCGAAATAAGAAGAGAAACAATAATATATATTAGGAACCTGAGCCTTTCAGGTTTGAAAGAAAATCATAAATATATCTACAAAAAATACTATTAACTATATTAAATTTTAATTATAAGCGTTTCTATAATATAATCGCGTTTCTATAATCTCTATAGTATTTTAAAACATATAAATGTCATATTAATAATTATACGTTATTATTTTTTAAAATCAACATAACAAAAGGTTCACCGTCCAAATCAATATTTGTTTATATAAGTTGAATATTAAATTAAAAAGAGTAATATTCACCAAGAGACAATACTTAACAAATATTAATTAACATCTAGAAAATTAAAAACAAATATTTGAAAAAAATTCTATTCTATTCTTTGAAGAATTGTGTTTAACAAGACGTTGTTTTAATTTTTAATAAGCATCGAAGGGCTGTTATTAAAATTTGTATCTTCTGAAGTTATTAAATTGGAAAGTGCAAGGTATTGTGAAGAGGCGTCTGCCATAAATAAAAGTTCTAATCAACTTTTTATGCAACTTTTTCCCATCCCGAATCCTTAAATTTGAAAAGATTAAAATAATGATGAAAAATCGTCGAAGGTTTGCAGCCCCCTCCTCCTCTTTATTCTCTTCATTTGTCTTAATTTAAGCTAAAATTAATTTTAGATAGAAGATATTCATTTTTTTGAATGAGTATATAGATAAATAATGATATACGCTTGATTTAAAATAGAAAAGTTTGATAAAGTATTTTTGTTATAATAATAAGTTATAGATTAAATTATGTTTTTATGTGTATTTATAGATTTTTGATTGAAAAATACATATAAATTCACAGAATTTATTAATGATATTTGTACTAACTATGAAAATAACTTTTAAGATTTATGAAAAATTTGAATATGCAATTATAGTTACCTATATTTCTTTATTGTAGATTAAAAAGGCATATCTTGGATTTGAATAAAAATGTTTATTTAAAAATTTTAATGAGCTTTTGCATTAGTTATATTTTTTCTTATGTATGTGTGTTGTAATATATTTAGAAACATATTATTTTATATTCATTATATATCATATTCTTTCTGAAATGTTTATTTAGAAGTGTTTTTAACAGGGAATTTTTCAAACATTGCACTTGTTCATATTTTATGAAATAAAAATTTTATAATTGGGTCATTGAATGGTTTTCTAACTTATCATAAACCTGAAAAGATTCGTGTGTAAATAAGTTTAATATTTTATGTTAGATTTGAGATTCTCTTGATCAACATAGTGTCCGTTTTGTTCGTCCACTGATTGACTCTCTCTTGTCAGGTGACCTTAATCAGCCAATCAACGTGAAGTTAATCAGCCAACCAGCGAACAATTTATTCTCAGATCAGTACCTACATCGAGGCACGATATTATATATATAAGAATTATTTAGAAAACATTTTATTTTGAGGGTTGTATTTATAAATCATTAATTTAATTTTCAAATTTTTGAAAATAGAACACATTCCATCAAGAGATCTTTATATAAAGAGGCATATATATTAGGTCGAATAATCAATTTAAATATATTTTACCAATTATTCAGCAAACTGAAATATTAGTAAATAAATTAATTTTTTATCTCCATATTTATGCCTTTTTATATATATCATATAATTCTATATATATGTCATAATCTGTACATAACTGGATGTAATCCCGCCCCAATATGTATGCAATGTATGTTTTAAAAGATTTTAATAAAAACAAGGCTTAGAAATCTGGGAGAAAGGTTTAGAGAGAAAGGCCATCAAAGAGGAACAATCATTAGCAGGTTTTATTATCCAGGAACTCATGAAACTGGGTTCAAGAACCTAGTATTTCCGGGATCAGGTCAGAACAAGCTAAGAACAAAGAATTAGCAGAGATCCAATCAGAGTCCAGGAGGATTAGCTGGGAACCAATAGAAAGCTTACACGAGTCAACCAACAACCAATGAGAACCCAGAGAGATTTTCGTGTTAAATCGCGAACTGAGTTTAGTTAGTCAGGAACGTGGCATCATAGAGACCAGTCCAGGAGCTCGCCATCGTGAGACCAGTTTGGAGCCAACCCCATCTTCTCAACCATCAGATAAGTCCAATCCTCAATAATGTGAACAGCCATGGATTAGTCCAATCCGAAAATAGCTTCAACCCCTTTCTCCCTAGATCGCTGGCCTATTTCAATACAACTCTGTGTCCTCGTTATTTTCCCTTGTGAATACCTTACCAACTCAGCAAATACGACTGCGCCCACCACAATTAACAATCAACTCAACCCATCTCAAAAGGTAATCGTCCAAACGTTACAGTGATAACTTCAACGTTACAGTGAGTCGATAGGATTCTACAGTGTAATACAATAATACTTCACACATATTACAGAGAGTCGATAGGATTCTACAGTGTAATACTTTCAATTATTACATATATGATCTTCTTTTTCAGTACTGATAAATTTGTGCACAATTTAAAGTATTAATTCTATTCAAATAAACATTATAGCATTTAATTCCGAAATTTTACATTTTTTGTTAGGTTATTCTTCGAATTCTATTAATACGTGCGACGAGAGAGCTAGTATTCTATTAAAAATATAGATTACAAATATTCAGAATAATTTTATAGAGAATATAAAACCCTTTATCCGAATCTCAATGCGAGAGAAAGTATATCTCCTACTCTAATATATATAAATATTCTTTTATTATATATATATTATATAGAATATATTTGGCATTATTAATATATATGTTATGATAAATTGTCGACTTGCTATTATAAAATATTTCTGAAATGAGATGGAAATTATTGGCTTGAGAGAGATTTTGAATTCATGAATATTTTGCCAATGGTATACAGTCGTGGATAATATAATAAAACAGATTCAATCACAATTTGCTTTAATTGTGCTGATAAAAATATATGAGAGATAAAAATATATATATAAATTCATGATTTGAGGAAATACCCGATTTAAGGCGTGAAGAATAAAGAGAATAAAAGATAACCTATTTACATATTTACAAAAAGATTTATGTCGGCCAAAGGATAACAACAACAATGAATTTATCTAATGTAAAGTGGTGCAATCTGGCGGCCGACTTCACAGAGTTTTGTTTTTTATAGAAAATATAATTCCAAATAAAATATAGTTTTATATAACCTATTTTATATTTTGAAAATAGAGCAATCCATAAATAAATATTTAATTAAAAAGGCATATATTGGATCAAAAAATGATCAATAATTTTTTAATCCAATATATGCCTTTTTAATTGAATATTTATATATGTATATGTGGCAATATCGTTGCGGGGTTTCTTGTTGTTGGATGCGAATGGTGAGATTTGGTTGAAGCGCAGTCGTTGAGTGGTGAGTGAAGCACACAGTTAGGAATAATCAGGACACGTGATTGGGTTTGAAAATAAAAGGCAACTGGGTTGGAGGGAAGAAAGCTTGAGAAGAGTTGAGCGATTTGACTTATTAATTAGTTGATCACATGGCGATGATGGGATTTAGATGAAATGAGCGGAGGGAGAGAGATCTCTAGAGTAGATGTTACCTTGTTGGAAGCGAAGGAGCAACTGTCCGAACTCGGCGAGAGCCGTGAATAACTGTAGGTGTTGTTCCTATGAGAGCGAAAACGTTACTGACCATTCTTGCTTTTCGATTTAACACCAAGACTCAGTTTCTCTCTGATTGGTCGAGAGATGTCACATGATCTTTTCCTATTGGTTGACCTACTTAAGGTGCTGTCTTCTGATTGGTCCGCGGCTCTCCTTGATGAAAGATATGGCCTGCCTGACAGGAAGTGTCGAGTGCCATTTCCACTTTATTTACTTCCGCGTTATCAAAATACGTCCTGCTTTGTCAGGAAGTATTGAGTGCTAGCTTTAACATTTATAACTTCTGGTCACTAGATACGTCCTGTTTTTCCAGGAAGTGTCGGTTTAAACTTAGCTCGCAGGGACCCGGGGTCAGAAGGTTAACTGCGACGTTATTAATAAATATGTTCTCCTCTAGATTTACTTCCTATGTCTTTTGTTACTTTCTTTCCTCCAGTTACCTTATTCTTTTATTAAATCTTTGAAAATCATACATGGTACATACATAGTGGGTCGGGGTTGCATTTAATTATATACAAATTATGACATATATGGTATATGTATATAGGTAGAGGAGTTATAGAGATGTATAGGAGGTGATAAGAGTGTTAATTCAGAAAGGATACCTCATAGAAATGTCCCCAATAGTGATGGCACCACCAACAATGGTCCTGTCAAGGGACGTAAGTGTCTATCCCATCGACTAAACCCAGTTTATTATTTGAATGTAAAGTCCCATTTGGGAGAACGCGTGAAATATTTTCCTCTCCTTTTGTGTTTTCTCTATTTTTAAATTTCCATAAAACCTCGGTGATTTGTTTAGCACTTCTCTCACTTTATATTCTTTCTCTATAATCGATGAGGTGAATTTTATTCAAAACTAATTCGTATTTTCCCCTATTATTTTCATATATTAATTATATCCATCGTAAATGGTAATATTCGGGAATAAATGATTTCTAAAATATATTTGTCTTTAGAAATATGAATAATTTAATAAAATCGTTTTCACTCAAATGAAACAATATTCTACTATGTGTCTATGTACTACATATATACATACTTTATAGAAATCCAATAACCTTCTTTTTTTATTTATCAATATAAAAAGAAGACTTGTGTCTTTTAAAGCAGGTTTTCAATGTAAAGCATCTTTAGCCAAATATTGTACAATGAATAAACCTCTACCTAAATCTAGGTAATTTTACTTCAAATTAAAGATAATTCGGCCAGTAAATATTTTTATGTAATAAATGGAGGTAATTAAAAAATTACTGGCCGAAGTATCTTTAATTTGAAGTACTATGAATGCCGGCCAGGCAGCCTCTATCTTTATGATAGGTAATTTTAGTTATTGCATATATAAGTATTCTTGCATTATGTGAACGTCTAGAAAACTTCATTATAATCTTAAAACAAAAGGATGAAAGCCTCCGTATTTGTGTAAAACTGAGGCTAGTAATTATGTCCTTAATTAATAGATGAATATAATATATCGCATCTTTACCTGTTTATGACCCGTTTACATGTTAATAAAATTTACACTAACATAGCTATATAGGAGCAATAAATTGTTGTAAGTACTTTGTGTGGCATGGCGTGTAGAGTTCGCATGTGTCAGAGGTGTGCACGCGAGGGAATAAATATAGATTTTAGAGTGAGTCGTGTTTTTGAAGACCGTGGTACAAGTTGTGATGTGACGCCATGTTGTTGTCGTGTCCAATGGAGAGCTTCAGATGTCCCCATGCATATCTATCACAGAAGTCGTTCTCTATCTTGGGTATGTAAGGCTGCTGCTCTGGGTCCATGTCTATTTTCTTTTGTTTTTATATCCAATGAAGAGCTTCAGATGTTCCCATGCATCTCTATCACAGCAGTCGCAATGTCCACTATCTTGGGTGTCTAAAGCTGCTGCTCTGGGTTTAAGTCAATTTTCTGCAAGGCTGTGGCCATTGCTGAGCATGAGAATATGTGAGTAGGTGTTAGTTCCACACCAGGACAGTTTTTGTATGTCCTGTAGGTTCTTGTACCATCTAGATGTATTGTCATTCCTTTATAGTGTTTGGTTCTGAGTGTGGCTGGACATGGAGACGGGTGAGTGTCGTACTTCTGTAGAAGACGGTTCGCCAGTAAGCCTAATCTCTTTATGTAACTGGAACCTCACTATGGACTATGCCGAGTTATTGATCTACGGCTAGATACTTAAGCTCTAATATTCTTCTATCTGAATTTATCCTCCTTAGTGCCATACTGATGTCTTGAGGACAGTGCTCTTTTTATACAACTGTTCTTTGAACTACTGTAGAGTAAAAGCTAATAGAATGTTGACATCTCGTTGTTTTCCATTCAAATAACGAAAAACATGTTATTCTGTAAGTATGTCACATATACACATATGTTATAAAAACCTCGACTATCAACTTAAAACTACTCTAAATACGTTCGTATATTATAAATATGTGAAAAATATAGAAAAAAAGGCCAGTTGTTGATATTATAAGAAAAAAAATGCATATCCTGACCTCTCATGTTCCACTAGATGACGCTCTGCCATCTAAATATTTCACGTGAGAGGATAGGATATGCATTTTTGTGCGTTTTCATATGTTCACATGTTCAATTATGAATGATTACATTTTAAAAAATATTTCAATGAATTTCAGATCAACGAATAATCAGATTATTTCTAAAAAAATATCAAAGTCAGAAATAAAGTATTTAACAATGATTTATATGTTAGAGCTTCGATACTTTGATTTTTTAAATATATTTTCTGAAAACCAATATTTCAATGAGAAAACGCCCAGCTGTTTCAAGGTTTTTCCTGTTATAACAACAGTGACGTCACATATAAAGCAGCTGGAAATTGATCTATTTCGTGAGAGAACACTTTGCCATCACAGGAACCAACACTCCTTGAGAATATATAGGCTATATTTATTTTTATAGTCAAAATATATCTCGATTCCAGAGGACTTCTCTATTTTCATGAATGGTGAAGCGATATATTTACAAATTGAATTATTATTCGAAATTAAATAAAAGAATAAACACTTTCAATATTTCTCTCTTCTTTTCTTTTTCAGCACCTGACCACACTATGAAACATGTATTGTAAAAATATCGAATTGTATTAATTTCTTCAATATAAACCTTCCACTTTTGTAACTATACTCATGATCAAACCTTAAAAAAGTGGAAATTCTTTGATGTCGCCGGTCGTTTGTTTCTTCTTTTGAATGAGACATGGGGAAATTTTGTTTACACTTTTGTCTTCAAAAAAGATCACTGTGTATAAAAATCTCTCAGAGTTTTTGTATGAATCTCAATATTAATGCTAAAAGGGAAAGTTTCCCTAGTTTTGTCTATGAGTGTTTGTATATGAATATTTGAAATGACGGAATATAATTAAATATTTACATTTATTCATCATACCAATTAAATATTTCTTCCAATATTCTCCATCAAGTTTAAAAATGTATAAGCTAAATACAATTTTTCCGAGACTTTTTAGAGCGTTATCAATTATTCACAAATGCAATTAAATTTGAATTATAGAAAAGTAATTTAAAATATTCAAATATCTACGCTGGAGAGTATATTGACATTAAATATTTAGTTAAATAAATCTCAAGTATAGCTATATAAAGAATTTAATAAATCCAGGAAGTGTGTGTTCATTTAGGGTACGTGGAAGTCATGCGGCTTTGAAGTGGTGACAGTTTCAAGATGTGAAATGTTTTCTATAAAATAATACATTATATCAATATTTAAATGTGAAAACCTTAGATTTCTAGGAATATAAGTTACTTTTTAGTACATTTTATTCATATTTATAGCTTTTGGAGATGGAAGCTAGAGATCTGAATTAATAAAAAGCAAGAAATTGATCCATGATAAAAATAGTACAAAAGTGGAATTGTACTGAGAACAAGTGGCATCTCCTGATAGTATAACTTACAAGTTGCTGATGGCTTGCGTCATCTGTCGGAATAAATATCAACAATTCATTGCTTTTTTTCAATTATTCCAGAATTGTCCAAATATCCATTATTGATTATTCAAGAAAGGCTAATCTTGACTAATTCTAGAATAATAAAAAAGTCAATAAAAAGTTGATATTTATTTCCACAAATGACACAAGTCATCAGCAACTTTCAGTTGCACGATCAGATACCTTTTCTCAATTTATCCACCTGATCCCAGTACAATTTCATTTCTGTACTATATATTCATATTATCAATGGAAGCCTAATATTTTCTCCTTAATATTGTGATGTCTATATAATTCCATCCTTGGAGAATACTGATGAAGCCTAGCTATAATGGCCACACTATTTTAGACGTTTCAACTACTAGTGAAAGCGATTTTTGTTAGCTATTGACACCATGGGCACTAAATATCTTAACGTTTATCAAGCATTCCATCGATATACTTAATAGTTTCAAATTTGTTTGGTTAAAGTACATTAAATGTGAAGAAATAGTACAAATGTGAGATTGTAGTGGGATCAGAGGTAAAAGTAATAAACGGTAATGGTAAAAGTTACTGATGGCTTGCTTCATCTATCGGAATTATATATCAACTAATAGTTGATTCAATAAATATTCCAGAATTGGGCAAACATCCATTTTTGATTTATGAAAAGAAAAGCTAACCACGTACGCTTTGGTGGCTGTTGGTTCTCTTCAGCGTGGTGCAAGTTCAACGATCAAAAAAGCTGGCCTTTCGATCTTTTTGAAAAAGGTTAATTATATGGTTATGTTCAATCGTGAAAGAATGGTAGAGATACTATGTGTGAAATATGTTCAAATCACCATATGTATAAACCTGAGGAGAAATCATTGAAGAATTAATAAACTCCAAAATCATTTTATTATTAACTCAACAGCAATAAAAAATAGTAATAAATTCCAACGCTTCTTATATAATTAAAATATATATTTCTACATAAACTTTGTATTGAGATTTAACAGGCGAAACCGCTGGGAGGATCATCACTTATGAGCCATGCCATCCTTTTTATTTTATATCCAATGCCGTAAAAGGATTGTAGAAATAGTTTTTAATTATACGCTTTTTTAAAAAGGCATCGTTGATAATAGATTCAATTATTTTTCATCTACAACTTAACTTGGTACTTAAACTATCTGACAAGATTGTGTACCATATTTATTTAAAATATACTTCAGGGGATGTTAAAATACCTCAGGCAATAAACATACATGATTATATACCGACATATGTTCAGAATTCAAATGGGTAATAAAAACGGGATATATTTTAGATCCTTTAACATCAGAAAGAGCAGATTCCGATTAGGGAAAATACCACTTCAGCTTTGTTCCAATATTAATTGTATGGAAATTTGTTTTCAAAATTTGGCAAGTGCACTCATGGACAAATCTTAAGAAAGTTATACCTTTTAGTATGTATATCGATATTCAGACAATAACTCTGAAAGAAATACAGTGTCCTTTATTGAAGACACACGATATAACTAAGTTTAAACAATATTGCCTTTGTATCCTTAAAGAAAAGACTCCCCACTTCTTTAAGTTCTGTCTATGAGTGTATTTTGCGGAAATATATATTATTTTCATATAACAAACTAATATCTAATATGTAAAGATAGTTTCACATGGAATGAGTTTTTGTCGATTCATACTACAATAAATTATATGTTTGAAATGTATTCATTGAAGGTGAGAAGTGTCATTTTGTGCTACAAGATACTATTCACATTGTCCTAAAAAAAACTGGTTAATGGGTAAGCCCAAATATTATCTATTTCATACATTTTGTAAAACGTGAGCCGGTAGTTATGTTCCATAGGGTTACTAATTGATGTGTAATAAAGATGATGTAGGACATGTACTGGAGGTAGGTACACTACAGGGTTTCCTATATCCATACAACCCTACCAGCGTAGATGATGTAGGACATGTAATGGAGGTAGGTACACTACAGGGTTTCCTATATCCATACAACCCTACCGACGTAGATGATGTAGGACATGTACTGGAGGTAGGTACACTACAGGGTTTCCTATATCCATACAACCCTACCAACGTAGATGATATAGGACATGTACTGGAGGTAGGTACACTACAGGGTTTCCTATATCCATACAACCCTACCAACGTAGATGATATAGGACATGTACTGGAGGTAGTAACACTACAGGGTTTCCTATATCCATACAACCCTACCAGCGTAGATTACGTAGGACATGTACTGGAGGTAGTAACACTACAGGGTTTCCTATATCCATACAACCCTACCAACGTAGATGATGTAGGACATGTACTGGAGGTAGTAACACTACAGGGTTTCCTATATCCATACAACCCTACCAGCGTAGATGACGTAGGACATGTACTGGAGGTAGTAACACTACAGGGTTTCCTATATCCATACAACCCTACCAACGTAGATGATGTAGGACATGTACTGGAGGTAGGTACACTACAGGGTTTCCTATATCCATACAACCCTACTGACGTAGATGATGTAGGACATGTACTGGAGGTAGGTACACTACAGGGTTTCCTATATCCATACAACCCTACTGACGTAGATGATGTAGGACATGTACTGGAGGTAGGTACACTACAGGGTTTCCTATATTCATACAGCCCTACCAACGTAGATGATGTAGGACATGTACTGGAGGTAGGTACACTACAGGGTTTCCTATATCCATACAACCCTACTAACGTAGATGACGTAGGACATGTACTGGAGGTAGGTACACTACAGGGTTTCCTATATCCATACAACCCTACTGACGTAGATGATGTAGGACATGTACTGGAGGTAGGTACACTACAGGGTTTCATATATCCATACAACCCTATTAACGTAGATGACGTAGGACATGTACTGGAGGTAGGTACACTACAGGGTTTCCTATATCCATACAACCCTACTAACGTAGATGATGTAGGACATGTACTGGAGGTAGGTACACTACAGGGTTTCCTATATCCATACAACCCTACCAACGTAGATGATGTAGGACATGTACTGGAGGTAGGTACACTACAGGGTTTCCTATATCCATACAACCCTACTAACGTAGATGATGTAGGACATATACTGGAGGTAGGTACACTACAGGGTTTCCTATATCCATACAACCCTACTGACGTAGATGATGTAGGACATGTACTGGAGGTAGGTACACTACAGGGTTTCATATATCCATACAACCCTATTAACGTAGATGACGTAGGACATGTACTGGAGGTAGGTACACTACAGGGTTTCCTATATCCATACAACCCTACTAACGTAGATGATGTAGGACATGTACTGGAGGTAGGTACACTACAGGGTTTCCTATATCCATACAACCCTACCAACGTAGATGATGTAGGACATGTACTGGAGGTAGGTACACTACAGGGTTTCCTATATCCATACAACCCTACTAACGTAGATGATGTAGGACATATACTGGAGGTAGGTACACTACAGGGTTTCCTATATCCATACAACCCTACTAACGTAGATGATGTAGGACATATACTGGAGGTAGGTATACTACAGGGTTTCCTATATCCATACAACACTACTAACGTAGATGATGTAGGACATGTACTAGAGGTAGGTGGTGCGAAGCTTATTAAGAATGGAGGAAGGAGCTGGCGGACTTCCAGGTTAAGGTAATTTTAAAACAGATCGCCCCCACTACTCTCAGTGGTAGGATTCCGCAGTCGTTCCCCTCTGATACCGCGGTAGTCTATCCATAGGACACTTAATTCATCCGTTCCTTCCTCGTTTTTGGGCTTTTCTCATCATTATTTTAACATAAGTAATAATTATTGGGCCATAAGTAAAATACTGAACACATTTAACGGTGAAATATGATAATATTTATGCATTTCATTATATATTTTAGCAGAGTATAAATAATATCTGTAGTGCCTTAAAAATAGATTCTAAATAAGTAAGGTTTACCTGTATTTATTATATATACTATCCACGCATTTTATAAAACTTTAAAATATTTATTTATGGTGCTTTCTTTATATATACGCATTTATATCGGCTTATTTTCTAACCTTTTAAAAAAAAAAATAGAGATTCTCTTTATAAAAAAATAACTTTTAAAATTTAATATTCCATGAACACAGATTTTCCATATTCTAGTATTTCTATCTTTGCATCTCCCTGGTAGAAATTATTTCCATTCGTACATATAATTAGATAGTAAACATATTTTTAATAATAAATATGATAATAAAATTATCTAATGTTATAAATAATCTAAAATTATTTTTTTAAATAGATGACAACATCATTGATATATATTTTGTATTTTTTTATTAAAAATTTAAAAAAAAGGTCCGTATCAAATAGTTTCAAAAATCATTTAGAAGATGGCGCGCTATTTCATTATATATTTTCATAATTTCTTGGAGCTATGTACATATGTAAATTGTATTGCAGTTGCATCGTGTCAGAGAGAGAACTGTGTAAATAGGTAAGAATATAAAATTAAAAGAGAGGGTATATTTAGAAGAAGGAAGGAGCCCTGAGAAGCAAGCTAAGTGTAAATAAATGCCAGGACAGGTACCGGTATTTATCTCAGTGTCCCTCGGGGATGTACCACGCCGTTCTCTCCTCAGTTACCCAGATGCAGGCCAGATCTCAATTTCAAATATTATCAACACGCCTTTGCTTCATTGATATAATTAAATGTTTTTCAGACTCTTTAGACTCGAGTTCTAATTTTGCAACACTTTGTCCACATGACCTATGAATCTATAAATCCAATTATATTCAGGCCAGAGGAGAATCTCTCGCCTTAATAATTCTAAGACTGCGTTAGAGAGTGTCTACAGATACATAGTGGTCTATAGTATAGCTAGTAGGATCCAGGACACTGACAAACCTGCAGCCATAATGCCTACAGTACTGGGTAAAACTCTGACTACATTATCATGGGTCTTTATAGTTGGTATAATCCAGCTTAATGTCAAATCTCTCTTCAATACAACATTTTCGACCGTGTAGAGTTCTATAGACAATATTTATACGTCGCTAAAATACTTCATAATAGCAATTAAAAAGATCCTGTAGATTTTATCTATATGACTTTGCAACCACTCGGTTCTAAGTCAAATAATTCTCCATAATAAAAATTCCAAGAATGGTTCCAAGAAAGACATGATCTTTACAACCAGGTGGTTTCAGAAAACTATATTTAAAATGGTTAAAATAATCGGATGAATCAGTCTACATGGCCAATATGTTTAGAGAGCCTGTTTCAAGTCATTGGCACATGTCTATTTACAGAATAGTCTCTATGGAACATTCCGTCCGTGATCCATATAGACCCGTCTGTCTACCTTTCATCCATCATCTTATTTCACCCTTTCTTCATCACAGCCCCTATGGGGATTCACAAAATATATTCACCAATATAATCCGAGCCTCTGTGCATCTCGCAAAGTGTAACTATATCTTTTCTCAAATCTTTATTTTAATTTCACTATTCACTCTCACCTCTATAATAATGGATTTCGTAAATTTGGGGACTCAATGTGTGAATCTTTATTTATTTGTTTTTATTAATGAAGATGAGTTTTTTAAAAGAGAGTTTGGATACTGATGGTGTTATGGAGAGGTGATAATGTATATATGAACGGAGGTAATTTATTTATTCTAAGAATATGGCGTATATGAAAATTGTAATGGAAGATTTGTGCTAGCAATGTGGTTGCGGAGTGCGCTAGTGATGAGGTTGCACGGTAGACTGGCTGTGATAACGGGGTGTTTGTGCAGCGGGGTGATAGATTAAGGTCTTGCAGTATGCAGCGATCTGGAACGTGTTATCCTGCGGTTCTAGAGTATGCCAACGATGCCCGTGTGTAGGTGGTACTATCTAGAGCATGTTAGCGATGTGATTGGAGAGAATGCTAACTTGGTATCTGCGCGGGAAGTGAAAGAATATGAAGTGTGAAAAAATGTGGTTGCGGAATGTGTGATATGGAGGTCCAAAGTGGACTCACCTCGAGCCTGTCCCCAGACCGCCGCCACGGCGGCCGCGAGGAAGATAATCCTGGCAGCTGGCATCAGCAGCACATAGCACCGGAAACGTCGCTCGCCGTCCCTGCCTCAGCCCGAGGACTGGAATCCCACCAGGTGGCGCGCCCAGGTGGCGCTCGGCACACTCCCCGGCACAGCCATGCGGAGTCCGCCGCTCTGTGTGGTTTTCCTCGCCCTCCTGGCCCCATGTAAGTTTCTACTTTAAGTACTGTACTCCCCTGAACTCCTCGCTACTTGTTCCCCACCATTGAACGGCCGAGAGCCTCGCCACCCTCTCGGCACAAACCCTTCATCTCACTCGATCGATAAACCAGAGACCGGAAACTTTTTATGTTCTCTCCACTGTACGCACTCCCTTTAATTTTATGGGTTTATTCGAGATGTATAGAGTACAGATGTGTGCGTCTTGGTATCTAGTTATCTCCATAACACAGCTTCAACATTGAATCCGCCTATTCCTGCCGATAGAAAGATAGTAATTCACTAACTAAATCATCAAGTAACTATTTAATTAAACTCTCTTTCTTTGTCATATAAATACAGTAGTAAGTTTACCTCAGTTGAAAACAAAATTTCGTGCAAAATAGTTTCAATTCGTATATCACTATTTCATTGCCAGCAACACATTGCTAGTTACACATATATTCATCAAATCGTACTTCTTTATTCCTAGCCATTTTATAGAATCCAAAATTTTCTAACGAGATGCCCAAAATTCCCAATATATATATATAAAAAAAAAAAAATTTCCAAAACGTTTATGGTCGAAATTTCGTTATTCTAGAGAATAATGCGACTATCAAATTATATCTAACATTGTGATATATCAATTTTATACTATGATACAATATATGCGTACATATATCTAATTAGTACAATATAGTTGAGAATTATTGAAAAATACATTTTTGCAGATTAGATTATCTCAATCATAAATATTATTAATAATTCAAATAAAGGAATAAGAAAAATGGTTAAAATATTAAGAGAGATTGATGTGATTCATTAACCCAATTTATTTAGAGATAATAATTATTTAACCTAAATACTCACTGTTTCTATCAATAGTTATATTTGAATTGATTTTATGGTCTGCAAAGATGTATTCACACAAATTACTACTACAATAGAGACTACCACAAAATAAATTAATACTAATTCATACTATACAATATATACAAGGTAATATAGGGAATTTATATGTGTTTTATATGTTTTTATATGTGTTTGACATGTGGAGATAATTCACATAGTTTAGATCCACTACGTCTACAAGAGAGGCTTTATATTACATTTATTTATTATACCCAAATATTTGCAGTTTTAAGCTACCCAGATTTCTCAGATTGGATTTCAAGACCCAAGTAGTTTCCAGTTCTATACATGTATGATGTGTAAAAGTTTCAATATTTGGAAATAAACGATAAAAAACATTTGACGTATCAAAATTATTTTCCTTAATAAATCTAATTCGTTCAATTAAACAGAATGAAGAGAAGAAAGTATCAGATTGATTGGTAGAAATGAAGGTAAAAAGTTGAGTGTGCACAACTGACATTACTGATGGTTTGTGTCATTTATCGGAATAAATACAAACCAAACATATATTTATATAAAATCCACACAGAATATTAGATTAAACACAAGTTTTAGTTTATCAAGCTAAACATATACGCTTTGCGGGCTATTGGACCTTAGCCAGGTGTACCTCAATATAGATTATTTCTAGACTCTAATTGAGTTTATTCCTTAATTCACCATCGGTAGAATATCTATTTTCCCGCAAGTGTTTCTTTTCAACGAAAAATCTAAATTTATTTTAAGGAGAAATAACGATTATTTCTAACCTTATGGATGAGGTATGATAGGATAAACTGTGAAGAGTAATGATAAACGGAAAAATAAAAGTGTCCAGGGATGGGAATCGAACTCACAGTGTTCTGCTTACCGGGCAGATGCCATGTCCACTGTGGGTTCGATTCCCATCCCTGGACACTTTTATTTTTCCGTTTATCATTACTCTTCACAATTCATCCTATTATACCTCATCCATAAGGTTAGAAATAATCGTTATTTCTCCTTAAAATAAATTTTGATTTTTTGTTAAAAAGAAACACATGCGGGATAATTTTCACAAGTCGTTTTACAATCACAAGCCGCATTATATTATATTGTATTATAAATATCTATTTTGTTCAATGCGCACAATATCTTCAACAGTTTTATGTAACCAAAGTTAAAGGAGACAAAACACAAGTCGAAGTTGAGCTTCTTTTATAGGAGAATGATCGTACAAGCTTTGGGGCAAGACGTCCCAAGAGTATCGTAGAAGGACATCTTGCAAGAAAATTTGTAGGAAATTCCTCTTATTAAAAAAGGAAATTTTCTTCAACTTGTGTTTTTCTTCATTAGCAAATAGGGATATTAACGTTATCTTAATCAAAATCAAGTTGAACAAGATACAAATTCAGAGAGAGAGAGAGAGACACCGACCCACTTTAAAATCTTGTTTTCATATCGTTAACTGTATAACTGAACAAAATGGTTGTTGAAAACTGGTAAAGTGAAACTCTATGGAGGGTAATGGTTAGGGAAAAACAAGTTTCCACACACTCTTTCCAACACTTTATAGATAATGTGTTAATGCCACACACACACAACTTTATAGCTTACACTATTCCTCTCTCTTTCTACACATTTTTTTTTTATTATCATAAATTTATTTAATTTGATAAAGAACTATTTTTGAAAGCTTTCTTTTTTTTTCAGATGTTAGAATGAGTTACTATACTTATGAATACATTTTTAACAAGTTCAAAAACCTAATAAATATCCTTAGAGAAGAGATAAATAGAACCCGATGAAATGACATATATTCATAATAAAGGTTTATTCCAGCGATGTACAAGGAGGTTTCCAAGATAGGAGGTGAATAAAACACGGTGAAATAACATATATTCATTATAAAAGTTTATTCCAGCCATGTAAAGAAAGTTTCCAGAATAAGAGGTGAATAGAACACGGTGAAAAAACATATATACAAAATAAAGGTTTATTCCAGCGATGTACAAGGAGGTTTCCAAGATAAATGTGGAGTACAGTCAGCTTCAAACCTTTACAAGGGATCGGAGAGCCAAACAATCCTGGGATCAGGTCCAATAACAAATATACTTCCAGTGTGAACATCACCCCACATGTCTACAAATACATTCTACTTAATTACTGGAATGGATATGCCCAGGATAATTAGCTATAATTTGTATAATTAACACAAAGCAATAACGCGTCATCTATACGTATAAAATGAAAAGATTTGAAAGCACGAATGTTTCTTTTAAACATAATACAAACTTCTACTGTCCTTACTGCGATGAAAAATATATTGGGAGGACTTGGCTCATCAGTGGTGAACCCTCCCAGCGGTTTCGCCAATTTAATCCACCAGACCGCTTCTCAGAGCTCTAATACTGTATTGGACGATTCTGCTTATATATGCAGCACTGAAGAGTGGGATCTCAGAAATGGTTTTCAAGAAAATTATGGACATAAGTTTATAGGACAGTAGAATTACATTCAATTATTGTATAATTATAATATATAATTAAAATTGTATAATTAACAACATATATCAATAATTTCCCACAATGAGCTATTCTTAGTTAATATGCATATACATATAAATACAGATATATCCATTTACAAGCCATTTTATCTGATATTTGAATCCTAAATATAATAATTATAAAGTTGAAAAAAGAAACGTTTCTATTTGAGCCGTTAACAAGATTATTGTGGCCATATTCTTCCTAAATTTAAAATATTCAAAACGGACTCTAATGCGACTCGTAAAAATACTCGTATTTCTCATATAATTTTAAGATAATTATTAATAAATCAAGAAAAAAGCTTATATAAGCGATAATAATATGCCTATTTTGTATTCAATATTTACACACCTTTCCTTTTTTAATATATATTTTCCCTACTTTTTCGCATAATGTTAATTATAAAGAGAATTTTTATAGAGAAAATCATATATTCGCAGGGTGTATATTTGATATATTGATTGAGCTTTTAGAACATTTTACCTTGAAAATGACGACAGTGGGTCGCGCCGAAATGTCATTTAGTATAATCGTATTATAAAAAGTTAAAGTGGGTATCTACATCAAAACAGGTATGATTCTATCTCCCTTTAATATTATATCGTCTTTAAAAGTTTGAAATTTATGACAGATATTTTTTAACGATACTTTTTAGAAAAATAAATATTTCTGTGTAGAGACCTTATACTGCAACGATTTGAATTATATTGGGTGGGCTTGTCTCATCGAAGCTAAATTCTTTCAGTAGTTTTGCCAGTTTTACGCCTTTGCTACTAACACCGTTGATACAAAGTCTGAATATTCAATGTACACCTATCCCCCGATTTACACGATACTTGTTTTACACGTTTTCGCTTTTACACGGTTTTCCAAATAAGTTTTTTTTTTGTTTTTATCGCACTATACTAAATGCTACTGTGATTGAACACATGCGCTGTGTACACATCTCACGAGGAATCCCGAGCTTATGTGCTGACTACATATTTTAACCTGTCAATGCATTTTATTTTTATTTCTGTGTACACCTATCCCCCGATTTACACGTTTTTCACAGGAACGTATCTACCGTGTAAATCGGGGGATAGGTGTATTTTATTTTATCTATCCTTAGTTAACATGGTATAGATCATGGTAACAAACCAGATTATTATTCATATCAAATATAAAGATGAAAAATTCAGAAATGTGTCGTTTATACTTAACTTGGCTTAAATTTATAATTGTTATGTTATAATGTATATAAATATAATCCAAAATGTCTCTCTTCATAACATTTTAAAATTTAATTATTTGATATAGTCTTGAGAATATATTTAATTATCATAAACATGTGAAATAATTATAAATATGTATATAAGATGTATATATCTAAAAGGTAATTGTTGTTTTCTACAAGATAAACAAATAAGATTTGGAGATTTGTTACAATGGGGAGAAGACCTTTTTGGGAAATGTTTCTAAGAGAGATGAGCTCCATCCGAATTCCCCCTGGAGAAACACTAATGCAATGGACAGAGAAGATGGTCTAAGAATGGAAGAATAGCTCCGGGTATAATGGCTGTTAGGAAAGAATAACACAAATCCATTCCTCAAGCCTTTAAATCCTTCTAATTTTGTTATGAGATCTTCCCAATATCTTCAATATCTTGATTCTTTTCTGCTAATATAAATGTATCTCACAAAAACATATAAATTATTTTACCTTTCTCTAAGTAGGATATTACATGAAAGATCGTCTAAAAAACATAGATACTCCTGGACTTTTCTGGAGGTGGTCGTCTATTGGAGGTTGGATTGAATAAGAGAATACGACATTTTCAAATAAACAAATACAGTCGAACTTGGATAATTCGAACCCCAAGGGACCATAAAAAAATTCGAATTATCCAAAAATTCGAATTAAAGATGTTTTGAATAAAGGCTTAAGGCTTCTAGGGACCAAGATAAATATTCGAATTAAAGAGGTTTTCGAATTAAAAAGAAGTTCGAATTATCCAAGTTCTACTGTATTGTCTTTCTAGGTGGGTTTTCTCTATTTAACTATGTTGAAAGAGGTATAACAACAAGCTTTTGATTTGATGTAGATACCCACTTCAAATTTTTATAATAGGATTATACTAAATGACATTTCGGCGCGACCCACTGTCGCCATTTTCAAGGTAAAATGTTCTAAAAGCTCAATCAATCAATCAAATATAAACCCTGCGAATATATGATTTTCTCTATAAAATATCTCTCTATAATTAACATTATGCGAAATAGTATGAAATATATATATAAAAAAGGATAGGTGTGTTAATATTAAATACAAAATAGACATATTCTGATCGCCTATAGAGTTTTTTTTCTTAATTTATTAAGAAATGGGTTAGTCAAATATAATGGAACAAGCCTAAATCAATGCTTAGTTGATTTTTATCCCTCTAGATGGCACTCTGCCATCTAAAAAGCTCATGCTAGCGGTCAGGATATGCCTATATATATATTCATTTTAATAAAATTATTATCAATGATAACCTTTTTTACGGTTTATCATGAATTTATCATATTTTATCATTATATGGCGCAATAAAGAGTTTTCTTTTTTTATGATGAGTCAAGGCATTAGAACTACTAGAGTTGGCTGGTTAAGTTTAATTGAATTTATTGATCACAACAGTGAGTTTTCGTGTGTTACTCTAGATAAATCATATTTTAAAGATATTTTAAGATATTTTTCATCGCAGTGAAGACAGAAGAAGTTTGATTGAGTTTAAAAGAAACATTCGTTCTTTACATTTTTATATCTTATATATATATAGATGACGGTTTATTGTATTATGTTAAAAACGAAATCATTTAAAAGATAATATTTTAATTACATAATAAAAGTACCAATTTTGTTTATATACAAAAGATCAACCTAATAGGTATTAAGAAAGTAATAGGAAAGATTACATTTATATTTACTTGTGATAATGCGAGGGGATGCTATTCATAGGTAAAAAAAGGTCATTTTATGCATTTATTTTAAGGTAGAGGTGCATTTTCACGCATATTGTAAAAAAAAAAATACCGCATCTTTGTTTCTTTTATTTAAAAAATGCTTATAAAATTCTTATTATTTGAGATATTGAAAAGATATACATATTTATTAATAGAACGAGATCTCGTGATATTATGATGATACTTTTTATTTTTCGAAAATTCTTTTAGAAAAAAAATTTGACAAATTCCCCGAACATTTTGATCATACCTTGTATGTGAATAGAATAGTTACACAAGCGGTTGGAACACACATCACTAAGCTGTGACGGAAACAAGGAAAGAGAAAGTTCCAATCCTTAAAGAACAGACTCTGAACTAATTAATTTATACCCCGGAATTAAATGTCTTTCCAACCAACTCTCTCGAAATTACTCTTTTTTGAGGAAGTGACTTGTGATCTTCTTTTTTGGTACTTCACTGAATATTTGTACATGTGGTGGCTTCTTAGCATTAAATATGGTTATTTAGGTATTCGAATATTTACTGAATCTTAATAGAAATTTTAAAATCTCGTTCTATTTTTAGATTTTATTATAATTAAAATACAATTTAATATTGTGTAGAACATACAGGTGCGAATAGTTCTTGGAATATTATCGGCGGATAAGAAACGAGAGTAGTCAAACACACTTGTTTTTATTATTATCTTTATATAAATTGTTTTAATATTTTGAAAAATATTCACTCTCTCTCTCTATTCTTATATATATATATTTGTATATAAAACTATTTTAGAGGCATAATATTCTTTTTTAAATAAAACAATTTCTACTGTCCTTACTGCGATGGAAAAATTAAAGGGAGGGCCTGGCTCATCAGTGGTGAACCCTCCCAGCGGTTTCGCCAGTTTAATCTACCATACCGCTGTTATATTGCATTTTTGGAACTTTCTTTTATAGGTGACTGTTGTAAGACTCTTGGAATGGGTATTTTATATTTATAATTATATTTAATTCTGCTGTCCTAAAAGCTTATGTCCATAGTTCTTCTAAAATACCCATACCAAGAGTCTTACAACAGTCACCTATAAAAGGAAGTTCCAAAAATGCAATATAACAGCGGTATGGTAGATTAAACTGGCGAAACCGCTGGGAGGGTTCACCACTGATGAGCCAGGCCCTCCCTTTAATTTTTCCATCGCAGTAAGGACAGTAGAAATTGTTTTATTTTAAAAAAAGAATATTACGCCTCTAAAATAGTTTTATAATTTGATAACAGATGGCGCTCTAGTACATCGTAACATATTTGTATATAATTATACTGGAGATATATTAAAAGTAAATATACAATTATAATAAATTAATTATTTTCAAATATTTGCCTTTCTCTATTTATCTCGGCAACAATGCGATCAAGGTTTCCATGAACTACTCATATGATGGACGACCATAACTCCAAGCAATCACTATGTATGGGTATTTCTTTTGGAGCTAAGTCGGCCTGCCACTGTGTAGTGCTCCCAGTCTTAATGACAAAGGCAGACGCATTCTACTTCACCCAATCATGATGGTTGTCAAATCTAAACCATCAAAGTCTCAAGCTTTACAAGCTTGACACCCTAATATGATTGAGTGGATATAAGGTAGAAGAAGAAGACAATGTATAGGGAAATAAAGACTTATCCAAATCTAACTCACCATTTGTATTGATAGCTTCGTACTATCGACAACTCAATTTGTTGAGTCTCTCTATTGAATATAGAGATTGACAATATAGAATTTGGAATCAATCTACCGAATAATAGAAATTTGAAGAAAAATGCGAATATATCTGAACGTCTTTGCCATTTTTTAGTATATCATTTATAATTAAATATATCTATGAATATCATACACATATATATTTATCCATTTTGAGGGATATAGCGCAATACTTAGGTTGAAATATGCCCAATAACGAGACTTATTTTTGATTTGATAAAAAAACGTATTCATTTTTGAAATTAGGTTTTTTTACTATATTCAATAATCGTCTTATTAATATTCATGCATATCTCAAAACTATCCATATTTGACACATATTATGATTAATTATATTAATACGATGCATCAGGGCGCCATTGGTTACAAGAAATATAAACTATTTTCGACGCGTACGATTCTTTTTAAAATAGAGCAATATTCTACTGCCTTTACTACAATGATAAGGGCAGTAGAAATTTGATTTATTTTTTTAAAAGAATTAATTATATATTTACATATTATCTTGAATATTAATTTAAAAAGGCTTTGTGATTACAATATAGTTATGAAGTTCAGTTTTCTTTAGTTTCCCTTGTGAGAGTATATCTTGGCTCTAACAAATAAAGTAAAAATTAAGATTATTTGGCAACAACGGATTCTATAAAAAGAGGGAAATATCGAGTTAACGAGCAAACTTTCTCCTGGTCAATTTGGTCCAATTTGACCAAATTGATCGGGGAAGGAACCGGGCCAAAGTAAGACGTGGTGGAAATTTCAGGCAGGCGATTTCCTGCTGTATGCTTCCTTGTTCCCAGAACCTAGTACCCTAGAGACGTCTTGGCGTACATAGATAGCTTAGACTCACGCCACATAGGTATGACCTTTTCTCTGACTATCTTATTCCAGAACATATTATTTGAATAATTATTTCCACATGCTGTTATATCAATTATCCTGTCATTTGTCAGGATGTCACATATAGATGACGAGAGAATATTTCAAAATATTATTTCCACAAGAAATAAGAATACGGGCAATGGAACTTGAATGGTTTAAACAGGTTTGATGGATACAATATGTCTGTCCGGTAATTGAGGACGTATTCCAACTAGGAATAATTGATATAATGTGGCGACAACTGGCGCAGTAAGTCACCAGATCACGGCCGTCGTCACAATGGAAGACCATTCTGGATCTTCTGCCATGACTCACGTTCTATCTTTGTTCTTCTGCTTCCCTGGCGGTGGTGTTGCTCTCGCGTGGGTCAATTTCCACAGTAAATATTCTTGGGAATTTGGGAATACAATATTAAACTAATCCTATGTAAACCTATGATATTGGTATAAATTATCTCCATCACACAATTACAAATATTGAGTACTTATTTGTTCATTTCATAGACATCCAGGAAATAAAATAAATCAATGCTTACCTGATATTCATCCCGATAGATGGCGCAAACAATCACCAACGTTCAGTTGCTCGATCAGGAGATGCTCTCTGTCAGAAAATTAACATTATTAGTACTAAACACGAAACTCACCCTATGGATTATAATGACATGGTATTTTATCCTACATCTCTAAATATCACCGATAATCTAATGAAATAAAAACTCACCAAACCATGCAAACATATCACGAAACGCTTCCTAAAGTAGATAATATCAAATATAATGTTTCTCTAACAGGATGATTTGATTTAATAGTTAAATACGATAAATTACCGCGACATTAGTTATAAGAATTTGAAACTATTTTAGAATCGTATGCTACTTTTTAATATTTTATAATAATGATAATTAATCTTCAAAACGTTTTTACTTTTTTTCTTCTTTTGTTAAAGAATGATTTTTACTGCATTTCATGTAATATTGTACTTAAAAAAACTCCACTCATCCTGATCATTATTGTCTACACTCTGGAGAATCTGCGTAAGACCAATGGGGTCTTAATAAAGGCTTTGTGTGTGTGTACCTTTTGATATTAAACCATTTCTAATGCCCTTATTACGTTGATAAACTAATGGGAGGGCCTGGCTAATCAGTGGTGAATCTTCCCAGTAGTAGATTAAACTAGCGAAACCGATGGAAGTGTCCACATTGATGAGCCAGGCCTATTAATCTTTCAATGCAGTAAGGGCAGTATAAAATTGTTTAATTTAAATATTAATGAAATGTATATACAGGGATACTTAACTGAGACAATTAATAACAGAATTTTAGAGGGAAATATTATATATTTATAAAAACAACAATACCAAAATTTGATTTTCAACATGTGCTTATCTGAAATATATAAATATTTATAGCGTTATTTGCATATTAGCTGAATAGAATGAGTTGCATAAGGAGCGGGGAAGGAAGCAGCCATGTTATACGACGGAGAAGAAAGAATCGATAGAGGGCGAATTAATGAAACCTTGGATAAGCATCTTATCTAGATGTTCAACGCCCTGCGCCTGTAACAAGACTTACCCTCAATATGGTTCTTTCTTTGAAGAGATTCCTGATTTTTTTTAGCTTTCTTCAAATCCTGTGATAGTGTGAATTCAACACAGTTCCTATCTAGGAATTATCATGTGTATTGTTTCTTTTTTTTTTTTTGAGAAATTCACGATACTGTAAAAATGAAGCTATAGAGTAATACATCACAATCCAACTATTGAAATCATCTACCTTATAGATAAAGATTTTTACTCTAAAGTAATAAGTAATAATAGCGGAATTGTAAGAGAATGCGTCAACAATGGGCATGTTTAAATTGTTTGCAAGAGAGCATTGATTGATGCAAATATTTATTTATGAATTTTCTGTCTTCAAAGGCTTGCTGTCCATAACTTCCTCAAATACTATAACCAAGATTTCTCTCACAGTGTCGCATATAGAATCTTAATCGTTCAATAGATAAGTAATGCTCTATATGGTGATATGTTTAATTGAACTGGTTAAACTTATAGGGGAGATTTCAATATTTTAAATCGCAGTAAAAGGACAGTAGGTTGCTTGCTTTATTATAAAAATAAAATCCATGCTTAATAGTTTCAATTCGTTTATAGTATATTTTGACATAGTAGGTTTAATATATGTAGTTTTGGGAAAATTGATGGAAATCTCCTTTAGAGATATAATATTATACAAATCTTACAATTCGGTAATAAAGTTAACAAACGTTGTGAAATATATCTAATATATTTCCCATAATATATGCTTTTTCTCACAATTAGTTATAAAACTCCCCAGTAGATGGCTCAAAACACGAATAATCTCTAGGGGTCTATTGTTATAGGTTGGGTGACCCAAATTCGAGTTTATAAATTTACCATTGTTATCGTTCATTGAATGTTTCAACATAAATATATTGGCTCTATAAGACCGATGGTCTTAAGAAAGCTTTGTGTATGTGTAAATATATCGGATCATTATTACAATGTATTCTGGACTGAAATACGATCTAACAGAGGTAAACATTGATGTCGGCTGATTCTATAAGTCCTCCCATAGATTATCATGAAATCGTAGAAGCTCCTATACCAATAATAGCCATAGCCCCCGAATACAGGTCCTTATCTCTGTGCTCGAATTAGTCTAATCTGATGGTTCTTACTGATCAGAATCTAGCTGAGCGTTCTATATAACATTGTGATTTATGTTTAGGCATCTTTTTTTACACACGGTTACCTTACTCCCTCATAATTTAGATTATATATATGTTATTAATAATATCACTATTTAATAATAATAATGATACCAGTATATTACTGAGATAAATACTGCGGGATTTTTTGAAACCAATTTTGTGGCGATCGTATAGGCTGTGGTTATAACTGATAGTAAAGATAAGGATGCGGCAAATAATTGGTGGCAATATGCTAGCGGATATTAGCAGTTCACGTGGTTTAATTAGTGGAGATAATTAATTAGAACACTCTCTGAGTGATGATGAGAGAAGTCTGGGAGGTCATCATAACTCCAGTCATGGGTTTTATACAATAGTAGAGCAATCCCATCTTTTAATTCAGTTTTAAGTTGAAAATATATTTATTATTTAGAATATTAAAAATAAATAAGGCATCTCCTGACCACGAGCACATGTGCTTTTTAGAGGGCAGAGCGCCATCTAGTGGAGCAGAAATAAACTAAACGTTTATTTAGCTTACTCCGTGATATTTGGCCAACCCAATTTCTTGATAAATCAATAATTCTATATTTAGAATATAGAAGTTGGAAATCTGTAGACAATTTTGTAAAGAGAGATCAGGTATCATAAAATTTACATTAATTTACAAAAAAGAGAAATTCCAAACAAGTTTTTAAAACCAACTATATCATAAATGAGAAGTGTGACTAGAGAGTCTAGAGAAATAGGTTTTATAAATGCTATGTATTTGAATCTCCTAAATATCAATTAAACAAGTCAATAAATCTCCGCAGATGAGTTTCTTTTTTCTTTTTATTGCCAACTCTAGCTTTCGTAGCCCTTCTACAGGAGTACAAATATACAATCACACTGTTATACACAGTAATATCACAGGCTATATAACATTAACATTTATCGTAAATATAGAGGCTGCCTGGCCGGCATTCATATTTCTTCGAATAAAAGACACTTCGGCCAGTAAAAATTTTAAAAGTATAAAGATTTATTTGCCGAAGTGTCTTTTATTCGAAGAAATTAACATTTATATTAAGTAATTTGATAAAAGTACAGTGTTGTTAACTAGCAGCGAATTCTTGTCGATATATTCACCAATCTTAGGATATCGCATATAATTTAGAAGACAACATCACTATAGGCAAGTAGTACCTAATCTTTGACTACAAATGGAGAATATTTACAATAGATAGATACATTCTTAATAACACAGTATTCAGAAACCATTATAGCCACTACAAGCAAATATGTAGCGCTCTATTATATATAAACAATAGGTATTATAAATAGATCGATATGGTGTGTTTTTTTTTGTTTTGTTTCTACCTAGTACTGTAGCGTTACTCTGGCGTTAATTACTTTGTGTATGTGGAATTAAATCTTCTACAAACATATATCTTTAATGACCTGAACGATCAATGTTATTAGGTGTCGACAGGGGATTTATACATTGGAAATATATCAGGATTGTGGGTGGCTTGGAGGGTGCTATGTAAAATCTTTGCCATAGAAAATTTGGGTGAATATAAAAGAAAATCGCAGTTTTGCTATTCTTCGCAAAATAACAAGCTATTTGTTACAAAAGTTTGGAAATGGGTTAGGAATACCACATACAATTTAATCATATAGTAATATATATCGAAACTATGACAGAAATTTATTAAAGTAGAGGACTTCATCAAACGTTTTATAGAATTATAGTTATTTTAACGTTTCGGCGACCCACTGTTGTCTTTTACCATTTTAGGTCGCCCCCGAAACGTTAAAATAACAATAAAATTTCATAAAAGGTCGATATATCAAGCCTTCCAAATTTGAATCAATCAAAATACACACACAACCTACAATTATGATATTTTTAATGACAGAAAAGTCTCGGCCAGTTAGAGATCACAGCCCGAGGGGGCAACCACTCAGAGGATCTATAAAGGTTCAGCGGCAAACTCCAGGTGTTGTGGTTCACCTCCCTCCACACCTGTCCCTATACTTAGTTCCTTCACGGCGGTACTCCCTCAGATGACCCCACTCTGGGCTAACTATAAATATATTGTCTAGACGCTATACCCGGAATAAACAATACTGCATTCTAACATTTTTTTATGGCGAATTTTAACTGGGCCTTTATTTTTCATTGTTGTTAGCTTCAAGTTAGATTTTGATCTCGTTTTAACATGTCTCGTTTTCTTCTGTTTTTTTTTTCTGAAAAAAAAAAAGCGTTCTTCTCTAAAGGACGAGTTTTAATAAAGAACATTATTGATGGATATAGCATCTGGTAATATGCTGAGTTTACTACATTCTATATTATAGCTCATAGAACATGGTACAGTCGCGACCTCCATTCAAGACTGAGTCACCGTTTCTTAGAACATATTGGTCTTAAATCCGAAAGGGACTTGCACCCACTATTTATTATCATCATCATTTGCCATTAACTTTTATAAAAGTGTCAACACTCTTTACTTGCGATCTTCTGACAAGACTGTGAGAGAAGGTGGATAAATATTCGTACAGTACATCAAACCTCCAAAATATTAATAATAATAATAATAAACATATATATTTATATTGAAGATAAATAGATATATACCCATTAATAAAAAAAATATACCATTTTGGTTTAATTTACGATTAATTGAAAATATTAAACTGAATTTAAGACTTTAAAATCATGGTTTTAAATAGAATTCTCTCTTAAATGCGATTGTCATTTTTCATTCATAATTGGGGAGGATGGGTTTGGTCGTAATTCGATAATCGACCTTAATAGAAGTAAAAAAAATGACAAAACATAAATATTTATATTGTATTCATTCTATTTAGAAATCAATTACCTCTATTGAAAATCACTTTAGCTAAAAGCGTTCAAATAAACAGTTGACCAATTCAGCCCAGTCTTATGTCCCATCCTCAATCATTATCCTATAAAGTACACAAACCTTCACCTACATGGAACTGTTGATACGTCATTGGATATTAGCCATTAGATAAGTTTACAATTCTAATTCAAAGAAACTTGCAAATACACAATAAAAGTGAAAAGATAAATTTATAACAAGATAACCAAACTTATATACCTATCTTTATTTTAAAATGTCTTTAAAAAAAGAAACTGAGCGTTTCAAGTTTAGTTCTCGGGTTTCAATGAGCATCAACGATTTGTGATTTTAATTGAATAGAATAATACCATTTATCGATATTAAGGTAAAATCATCAGCCTTTTTTCTTCCCTCGAAACTTAATGTTTTTACCTTAATTTGTGTTTCTATTAACGAAATGCAATTGACATCTTTATTATAAATTTGGTTAGCGTCATCAGGCCTGGGAAAGAAATAATTGACGTTCGAAAAAGACAACCATATTGAATAATAAATTAGTCTTTTTACTTTTATTATCAAATAGGTCTATACGGGAACTTTTACATTGTTTTAGAAGCGATTGTACAAAACGTAAGACAATGCTATCGTCGATTGAAAAAGCCTAATTGCGTATAGAGTGGCTAATGTCTAACACACCAAGAGAAAGACTGACGATAAACAGGAAAAAAAAAGAAACCGACAACTTGGAGTTCCTCTAAGTTGAGGTATTAATATAGCTGTATCGGTGAGTGAGTTAAATTGGAGATAATCCTTAAATGTTTCAAAAAGGATTAGCCAAGCTTTCCCAATTTTTACTCCTTCGTGATTCTAGGGAAAATTTTATATTTTAATTAATAATAAATAAATAAGAGGATTGTTATGAGTTTTATTTTCAATATGTTTCACTTACCTAGACGGAACTATTAAGAATTAGTCTTGAACGGAGTCATTATCATATCTTTAACGGCGTAATATGCAAATACGTCCTTTGTTAGATCAATATAGGTTGGACAACCATAGACTAAGACAGAACGAAGCCGGGTCAGTTCTCTAGTTAAAATAAATTAATTAGTATTTAAACATTTTATTATCTTTATACTAATACCATACTTTCGTATAGAAATATAGAGAAATATATTTCAATAAAACAACAAAATCCATAAGTATTTGGCATTTGTTTCATACCGCAGTCTAAGAAAACCAGACAAAGGAAGATACCAATAAGTATGTATGGCTATATTTATCTATGGCTGTGTACCTTTTGTTGGAGAGATATAAAAAACACCGCGTGTCTTTTAAGGCCATCTTATTTCTCATTTTTAACGATATTTACAGCTTTATGAACATCTATATCAATGTTTCTATCAATTAAATATTTATCTCACATTTGTTTGCCACTATACTTTTATTATAAGCTTATACATAAGCAGAGAAATCATTTGTGGCACATGGTAATACGGAAATATAGGTGTTGTTGTGGTGTCAAATGAAGAACTTCAGATGTCTCCAGGCATCACAACAGTCGCAATGTCCAATATCTTGGGTGTGTATAGCTGCTGCTCTGTGTTCATATCAATTTTCTGCAAGGCTGTTGCCTATCTGGGTATTATAATATGTGGGTAGGTGTTAGAAATATAGGTGGAAACACACTAAAATATTATAAAACTGCAAAAATATTTTGAGGGAAGGCATTATTACCCTTTATTTTAAGATTTTTCTTTTTGTAATTTAAAAAGCCTATGATTATTGAAATCCCTGTAATTAAAATAAGTAAAACTATATAAGAAGATATACCTAATAAACGTGAAAAGTGTGATTATATCCTAAATAAAAGTGTAAATAGAAGAAGGACAAGTGTAAAACAAAGGATGGGCAAACAATGCTGAAGTGGCTGACAAAAGCTCTAGCTGTTTGTTCTATCCATTTACAGATTGTCGGTGTTGCCAGCTTTGTTTGTACTTACACTTTGTTTAGCCAGTAAAATTCCTTGTATTGCTATGTATACACCATATATATACGTCTTAAGAAGATTTTACATAAATCTTATAACAAATACTAACCTTCAGAATATGCTGATTCTTTAATACATATCATAGCTACCACCTTAATACTAACATTGATTGGTAATATAAAAGATGAAAATATTTATGTTCTCAATATATGAAGTTAATTGTTTTCATATAAAATTATTATTATTTTTAATATTATATTTTTTATATTTTTTTCTATCATACGATTCCATTCATTTTTTTTCAAATCTATACGTTTTTTATAAATAAATGAACGTTAAAATCAGTTGATACCTGAAAATAAACCATATTTGTTCTGAAAAACATTTTTTGTTTGGAAGTAGATTCAGATAAAAAACACAGCCACAAGTTTACTTCAACTCCCGACGTTTCAGTCACATTCCCCTGAAGAGGTTACAGGAAGTCACTGGAACATTCAGGAGTTGAAATAAACTATTAGTTGACGTGGCTGTGTTTTCCTTTACACCATATTTTCTCCATAGAAATGAATATACAACGATATTTCTGTTTCCATAATGAAATGTCTGGAATTTAGTGCAAATGAATCAACTTTAGCTACAATATGCTTCTTTTTATTCATATAAAACGTAAGCTTTCAAAATGTGACCTCTTTACATGATAAATAAGACAATATATGTGGAATATGTAATAATATTTGAAAAATAGCTCAAGTCCATACGACCTTAAATACCTATTCCCTGATTTTTCAATAAACTTCAAAGAGACCAGCTTTTTATGTTCATTGAGGTACAGTGTTCAACGCGCTGATGAAGGCCTTAAGTCTGAAACAGGTACGTAGTAAGGCTTATCTTGATTTATCAAAAAGTGTATGTGGCCAATTCGGTAATAATTAAAATCAATAAGTGGTTGATATTTATTCAGACAGATGGCGCAAGTTATCAGCTACATTTAGCTGCAAGATCGGAAGATGTGAAAAAGTGTTTTGCAAGAGGATACATTGTAAATATTTTGAGATCAAGTTAAATGTTTATTTTATCAAATATAGCTTCATTTGTCTGACAAGGAGTTTATAACTCTAAACTGAACGTTTTATGAATACAAATAAACGCCTTAAAGTTGAAATATATTTATTTTAAAAACACAAATATATATAAATTGAACCCAGATATAAAGATATACTATTAAATTACTTAAATATGAAGCCTATTACAGAATTTAGTTTATGTGAAACCCCATTAGTTAAGATTTTTATCAGTTTTAAGTTCGTTGACTTCAGATTGCATGGAAAGAATGTTTTATTATTCGGATTCACAGTGTGACTTGTGAATGAAACAAAGTGATGGAAATAGTTCAAACTTGTTTCAGATAGAATAAAGGTTTTGGCTGGGTACTTAGATTCAATTATAAATTTTAGGAACTTCACATTTTTTTACATACTATTTTTGAAAATACAGTAGTATTTATCATAAAAACAAAATCGCTTTGAAATTCACAATTCATAATTAGCACGTTGGAATTGAAATCGCCAAGAATTAGGCGTTTCAAAAAATATGCTCAGTCATTTACCTATACCGATACAAATTGAGAAAAGCGTACAACTTATAAATTGTCAAAAACTAATAATTATAAAGTAATACTTAAAGCCTCCCCGCATAAGTTTCTTTTTTTGTGAAAATCAATATTAATTTCAAAGAGAAATATGTACTAGTTCTAACTTTTTGGATGACGTATGAAAAGGTTGAATATATGAAGAGTAATGGTCTATATATGATTGGATGACGTATGAAAGGGTGAAAATGTGAAGAGTAATGGCGAACGGAAAAATAAAAGTGTCCAGGGGCGGGAATGCGGGGAGACTTTAAGTATTACTTTTTAATCATACACCGCAGTCCTTTATATTGTACTAATAATTATATAACTAATACAACAATTTTCTGTAATTGTGAGTTTCATTTTAGTGTTGTTTTCTCAAGCTTTCATGCATTATCGCGCCTCTACAGAATTCCAAAAAAAGGAGAATAATGAACGTCGTTCGATACTAACAAGATCTAGTTAGTATCTAACACAGAGCGCTTAAATATTGATCATTTTGTACTTCTGTAGAAGGGCGGAATATCCCGAAAGCTTGAGAAAACAATACTAAAAGGAAATGTAACTCATCTCGGAAACCTGTTGCATTATTTAATTAATATCTAGGATATTCACACCTATTGTAAAACCAATAATATTGGAGAGAATTCTTTATCGAAGACACAATGATGGAAATATTTAACAAAATCTATAGGTAATCCAGGGCCAGGTTTCTCTAACTATTTTCTATTGCTCTAGCTTTCGTGCCAACATGCCTTTCAACAGTAAAACTAGAATAATGACTTCTAGCTAACTATGTACAACGAAAATATATCTAGATCTTTATAGCTGGAAGTCATAATTCTAGTTTTGCTGTTGAAGGACATGTTTGCCCGAAAGCTAGATTGCTTGCTAGAAGCTAGAAAGCTGATTGATAATTAACTTTGTTAAATTGTAAAGGAAGGGGGTCACCCCTTTACAATATGTATTAATGATGAAATTATATTAGATGATCAAGGACAAATAATTAAATTTAGTATTTTCTAATTCTAATTCATTTTTCTTTATACAAATCTATTATAATATATAAAAATAGAATGTCGGTGAACGCGGTATCGAAATACGCATAATTGGGAATTGATTGCCCCCTAATTAGCAATTTTGAGTATAAATGTATCTATAATTGGCTCACATGGCTTAAACATTCATATTTTATCTATTTCACTGAATATTGTAACCTTATAAACTTTAAATCTAATTCCTCACTCTGATATAGAGATGGCTGTATATTTGTCTCCTTTAATCTTTCAATTGATTAGCAATTTAGTTAGGTTTGAAATTGAAATTACCATGTCTCTTTATCAGCACAATTCTTTTTTCAATTTAATTTTGTGTCCACACTAAACGGATAATGAAAAATGTTAGGAGGGTCTGGATTATCAATGGGGGAACGTGCTGGCGGTTTTTCCAGTTTATTCTACACGATGGTCTGTTTTTTTTTTTTTAGAAAGAGGCAATCTTCTTCACACTTGTTGGTTACCATGTGTCTCCAATAACGGTCACTGTGTATCAAATATCTTATATCCATATATACATGCTAGAAGGTGCAACTACCTTAGGTTTTGTCCATGAGTGTATCATATTGTTGCTAGTGTTGATATATAATTTGTTAACTAGAAGATTCTGTCGAGAAGTAGTTTATTTTATTTGTCAAAAACCATATACCTTACGTTATTTTTACTCCATAAATAAAGGTCGACAATTCTTATAAATTTTACAATTCATCTCTTTTTCATGAAAAAGATAATGTTCCATATAAACATTGATATATAATTATGTTTTAATATTGAAAATTAAGTTTTATTGTTCTAAATACAAATGTGTACGATCGTGGATAATCTCAATGTACGTGTATTTAGCATATATGCCCCATGATACAAAAGATTAGTAACTTAAAAACAAGTATAATATATTAAATATAAGGTAAAATAATACATAGAGAGTGTATTCATAAATATGTAAGCACCTAGTAGACGCTTCATTTATCCAATAAAATATATATGCATATTTGCGACAAAATCTTATATTTCTTCAAAATGAGAAAGATGTGGTTTCGGAAGGGTTACTTAACGTACATCTACATTCTCTAATCTATATCTTGTGAACACTATGGAAATGTATTGAATTTTCAGCCATATTGTCCAGAATAGATATCGATTAAGGAGGTTTTCCGAAATTTCAACTTTTTCGTTTAGAGGCAATGTAGGAATTTAACCTCTTAAGGAGTCAACCTCCGTTAACAATATAGAGCTATAGAATGGAAGTATGACAGCATAGAAAGGTGTTATAGAAAGTGTTATAGACTGTGTATCAAGGTGCTTGTTTATCTGTCAACAACAGAGTGACGACCTTGCAAGTTAATTAATTAGTTACATTGTCAACAACCTTCGACACGGTGACTTGCCTGAAACAATAGCGACTACACAGTGTGTTGTTAGTATTTCTCCTATTTCACTAGTAAATATTTATAATATATATAGTTAGCATATTCCATTATTGAGAGTATTGGTTTCGGTTTGATAGCTTCTCTAGGCTACTGCAATTTTAAATAAAATTTTCAATCGATATCAATTATTTTTATGAGAGTGCTCATTATTTATAATTTAGAAAAAAAATAAATTAATAGGCTCCCTCTCTCTATATATATAAAATAATAAAAACAATAACAAATCAACTTCTCATCAATAAATTTCTTAGTAATTTATTCTCACCTGATTATGCAACTAAAAGTCCAAAAATGGAACTCAGATTGTACCTTAATCAAGGAGAAGAGGAGAAATATAGTTTGAAGAAAGAAAAATTCTCGAAAGGGTCGGATAGAAACGAAGTCATTTTAAAGACATTCTTGATATTGAGAGGGAGGATTTAAATGGAACAAATATTAAGATGAAATAGATTGACGAGTAACTACTGGAGAGCAAACTGAATAGAAGGAGAATGGGTGAGGAAATGAAAGATAACATAAGATAGATGATCAAGAACGTTACTAGAGATCAGAATATACTTAAGGGGATCGGTAGAAGGATGGTCTAAACCGTTGGTTTTTGACCGCTACGACCCAGGATCGAATCCCGCATTTAGCATTTTTTTCTGATTAAAAAAATGCTTCAATGGCCCCCGATTCTTGCAAAAGTCCAACTCCACCAGCGAGTGCAAGTATATAACTTAAGGGGACTCAGGCACATTTGTAAGTGCAAAGTCGAACTGCTTTTCACATGTGTAGACCTGTGGTGCGCTTAAAGTAAAAGCAGTCGCCTACTTCTACCCACCATGATTATCATGGCCTGTACCACGTGTACTGAGGATAAGCAAAAAAAAGGATATACTTAAGAGCAAATAAACTGGAAAAGTCATTTACCTTTGTTTAAAATATTACATATCAATTTTAAGGCATTTTATCAAAATATAAATATAAATTTGATACACTCTTCAAAAAGGCGTTATTGATTTATCTATAAATATTTAACTAAAAAGTAGATGTTCTAAATACCTTGAAAAAGAAAAATCCGGAGTAAGCGATAGGGGTGAAAAAAGCGTTCATCATGCTTGGATTCCTGCAAGTTTTTCAGCCATGTTTTTTATTTTGTTGTTTCACAGTGAACATCTTTGTTCAGGACGAATGTCCGAGAGAGTAAAGGACAGTTTAGGCCTAATGGATATAGAATGGACTTTCCTTTTTTACATATTGTCTCTGAGACGGTCAGGTTACTTTCTCCGTTGTTTTTGAGGGATTTGAAAATGGAAGTTGTTGATATGTGAAATATTTAGCATTGTATATTGTTGACTGTGTTTTATTCATATACTATGGTTTATAATAATTATATGGATTTTAATATAGTTGTGTTCTCTACCTAACAAAAAAAGCACTTGACGAACACTATAAGGTATAAACCATTTAATTCTATAAAAAAGATACTTTCACTCTCCTCTTACACTCTATATATATCCAATCATTTTACATATTCAATTTTCTATCAGAAAATTAATACATATCTACATATATGCTGCATTTTTTCTTTAAGAATAAAATTTGCATATGGAATCATTACATATATTACATGGTTATATTTTTATATCGATTTATGTGAAGGTTGTTTGAAAGATTCTTCTGTAATGACTCAATACTTCTGATAGGTTTATACTTTTGACCATGAACTACCATATCTATGTATATATTCTGTTATACATTTTAAGATATGTATACTCTATAACTCAGTTTTATCATCAGAGAATATCAATTGGGTGGATTCCTTGTCCTCTACATTGAAATACTGTAACCATTGAAACTGGTTTCTTTATGCTGGCAATATTTTGGTTTTGAGAAGTGTTAAAAGTCATATTTCATGCCATTATTGGAAAGCACGCAAATATTTGACAAAATTTTACATATTAAACATTAAATATTATTTTCGAATATTTCATCTAAAATATTTCTGAAAATCATAAGGTTGTCTAATAATTGAACACTTCATGAATGTCGTTGATTCTTGCTATTCTACCATCGCATTAAGGTTGTAGACGCAGTTTGTGAATATTTATTCAAAATAAGGTATAATCTAATGTCAATAAAGTGTAAATCCCATTCGATAGAGAATATCATTTCTCTCTCTCTCTCAAAATACAATTTGTCGTTTATAAATAAAAAAATAATCTATGAAAATAGGAACATATATTCTTTAAACTATATATAAAATTAGGTATATATTATATTTTAAATATTGAAATTTTATAACCTGCTGTTGGTCAAAAAAATGTCTAAACCCACCATACACAAATAAGTAGAAGGAATCAGAATTTACAGTACACACATTTTTAGTCTATTTTATCCTTCTTCTTTCATTATATATTAAATGATCGTGTAATATAGGTATTGGTTTTTTTATATTTTGTACGAATATTTTTGTAACATGCTTTGTATTTATTTATGTAAAATATTTAATTATTATTTGATTTATCTTAATAGTTAGGCAGTCGGCAACACTGTACTTTTTCTTTTTTGTAATTTTGCATAAGTTTTGTTGATATATTATGGTTAACCTTGTTGTAAATAAATTAAATATTAAAAAAAAAAGTATTGTGACTATCCCTTATGTTTAAAACGTTACAATATTGTAAATGTAAATATAAATATAAAGATTAAACTGGCGAAACCGCTTGGAGGGTTCACCACTGATGAGCCAGGCCCTCCCATTAATTTTTCTATTGCAGTAAGGGCAGTAGAAATTGTTTATTTTCAAAAAGAATCTTACGCCCTTAAAATAGTTCCGAATTTTAATAAATATAAAGGCAACGATAAAAGGGGTAGTTATATAAACATCGATTAAATAACGTTGATGAGGGAATTATCCAACACTATTTCTTTATTCATATTGGAGGAATTTCTACAATTATATACTAAACTTTTTGTTAAAAAGATTTGACAAGGTTTGGCTCATCCGTGGCGAACCTCTTAAAGATTTCGCCAATTTAATCTAACAATCGCTACACAACTAGTGTATTGTTCAACAACAACAACAAAAAGGCTTTTATTATGGCCCATTACCCTGTATGGATTCGCCATACAACAATAATAAATAACACAGTAATCTTTTACTCCCTTTCTCCATGTGAGCCTTTGTTTGAAAAGGGATTTATTCACACATCTGTTGTGTATTGTTCATTCCTCTTATATAGCCTGTGTTGCAAACGTTTAATTTAGTTAAATCATTAGGAAGAATCATTACTGATGAGCCAAGTCTTCTCAATTCAGACTTCTAATATCAGTTCACTAATTGCACAAATTCGTCCTCACTGTCGTCCTTTTTCAAGGATTTAAGTAGGTCGTTAAAATATCGTAAATAAATTAGTTTTTTCTCTAAATACGCGATAATCTGTTTTTAACAATAATTCAAGTATCACAAAGTTTGCTTTAAAACAATAATGTACCATCTATATTGCCACGTGGAAAATTAGGGAAGACCAACTTCGGGATGAGACAGCAATTTATTTCAGTCAAGAACAAACTATGAGTGATAAATGATAAGAAAAAGAGGGAAGTGTACAGAGTATAGCAAAATATAAACATAAAAAATAATACTTTGCTAATAAAATAATAAATACTTTGTTACAATATACAAGAGAAATAAAGTAAAAGAAAAAAAAAACCCTTAACCACAAATATCTATTTTGAAAAATTATATTTACTTGACTGCGATGATAAATATTTGGAAGACTTCATACAGTGTTGAATATATGATCAGAATTTTCAATACAACGTTAAAACTCTAAAAAGCGGTTTGCGGTATCAAATTGGCTGGAAGGACTCACCACTGATGAACCAAGCCCTCTCAATATGATTTCATCGAAGTAAGTCGATAGTTTTTTTTTTCATTTAAAAAGGAAAATTCCTGCTTAATGGTTTTATTTATTATGTGAGAAAAGGTTTTGATATTTTCTAGAATTAATATCATTACAAACAAACAGATAACTATTCAGACCCAAATCAACACTAATTGCCATCCTTAAAGAACGAGAATGTTTAGAAGAGAATTAGCGATAATTTAGCAGCGATGATCACGCCCCTGCCTCGTGTAATTGCCGCTACCCAGGAAGTAGTCCCTCCGCTATTATACCACCGTCAGTCAGCCTGGCGTGGAGGAGGTGAAAAGAAAGAAGTGGAAGTTTCACCCATGGCTAGAGCTCCGGAAACATGGAACACCCATCCGCTCCTTGGTAGCTTCTCTCCTTAGTATTGTTTGTCTTGTTTACCTCTAAGTACTGTATTGACCTAAACCTTCGCCAGAATTATGGATTTAAGGAATTTGTAAAATCAGGTATATTGGTAAATTGCATTGTTCGTGTATGCAACCTCGATATGCACGTAAGGGAAATGAATATTTTAGCACGTTCATATTTATGTAAACATTGTTCATAATGGAGATTATTTGAATTATTGAAACTTAATACTTATAATATAGTCTTATGGTGCTTTTAAAAATTCTAAAACTAGGTATTTTGACATATTTACACATTTTAGATTTGAAATAAATGGTCTATTGAATTGCAGAATTCTTATAGATCAATTTGCTTCAGGAAAATGATCATTTTGGCTATATATTCGGCCTATAGCTACTCTAACAGCTAAACAACTCTTTGGAAGATTGTGAAGATTTCATATGATCCCTTGTAGATCTCATAAAATGAAGGCTGCCATAGACTCTCTGACGAGGGCCATTAGATCAAAACCATGGTCTCTAGGTGGAGGCTTCTCAGTTTGCCAAAGCTGGTGCCGTGGCTTTGTCACTGACTTGAGTCTGCTAGTTTGCGGAGACACTCATTAGATTTCTCTTAATTTTAGCGCCTATTTTTCTAGGCGAGACGACCATAGGTGATAAGATAAAAATCGATGTACTAATGTATTTGAATATGATCAGTAGAAATCCATATATTTAGTGCCACGATTACTATTTAAAATATCAATTCAACAAATTTACTATAAATATAATAATATGCAAAATTAAGAAATTTTAAAAATTCCTCATTAATTTATTTTAGTTCTTTTTATATATATATTGTTTTTCGAATTTTGTGATTTTATTACACACAACTAAAAATGTATTGGCATATCTGTAATTAATATTAAAATAAGAATCCCATATCACAAGATATAGATTATATGGTTGAAACTAATACAAATAAAATTGGTTAAATAATAGTTTAGTATAGTTATACATCCCAAAAGACACAGTGTCATTTAACTAAAAGCTTTTAACTTTCTAAGCCGTTAGAAAAACTGAGAATTTTTACAAATAATTTCGAGTCTTTCTTTGAAGGAATGAAAAAGTATTGGATTATTGAGACTGTGTATCTCTTTAGTTTTGTGATAGAGTTTCTTTAACTTATACTCTAATATCTCCCTGTAAGAACTCTAATTCTTTCTTTTGATGGGGGAATACAATTCGAAAATACTTTCTGAACCCAATCATTATATAATATATATGATAACAGAAAGTCTAGAGCTCTTTGTAGTTTATATTATTTTCAAGAAAGATGGAGAAATAAAAGTAATTATATTTATATTTTTATCAAGGAAATAATAAATGGATTGTTTATGTTTGGTCTGCCTACATTTCCACAATATTGGAGTTATTTTAATGAAATTTTCTGTCCATATCAGAGGTGGTAGGAGTCATAATTTCGACCGGGGAACATAAAAAAATATCCCAATGCATATATCGCGGTATGGTAAAAAGTGATAATAATACTATATATTGATAAATACATATTTACATTTCTCACTACTAGTAATCCCTACTAATGATAACACATAATAAAATACTATTTAAATTACAAAATGAATAGGCTTTTTAATGAAATAATATTGTTTGAAGGTATTCACTAGGGTAGAACAAATGGGTACGAAATTGTAGTTGTCAATGTTAACTTTGACTTTTTAAAATTGAATATATATCTAGATGAGATTTGTATAGTACTTCGGTGGAACACGAATCTCTTAAACCTCCTAATTTCTTTTGAATAAAATAAATTAGAAAAAATTTGAATAAATATTTGGCTGGTTTATGAAACAGAGCAAAGAGATAGCGGTACATATATTTTGGCCATTTTGAACAATAAATGGGCCCTTCTTTTATATAGTGAATCTTGTCTATAAAACTCTTACAACCAGTACAAAGTAAATAGGTTATCATGAGTTCTATTCCACCCGATACTTGGCGTGTTTAATATGTTAAGTGCCTTGCTCCCTTCAAATTCCACAAGCCTTGCTACGTACACGCACAGAAAGAAATTAGAAGAATAATGTCAGGCGTTTAAGGCTGATCTTAGTTGTTTTGCGCAAATTATTCCGCTCAGACTGACGTGTTGAGTGTTAGAAAAGTACAGAAAGCTACGGCACAGTTCTTTTGTCAGTTAGGTTAGTTAACAGGTCAGTTAATGGTAAGTTTTAAAGAGAATATTGCCCATCTACGACAAAGAATAAATGACTCCACAATCCATATGTAAATGGTGCATTCAATTCGACTCAATCAGAACGTCACTTGGAAACTTACGGCGTTCTGGAGGACCAAGGTCTAATTCTGTTAAGAAAAGAAACCCGAGTTAGAGATCAATAAATGAAATTGCCTTATTTATTAGTGGAATATAGCAGATGCTGCTGTGTTTCTAAAAGTTCTGTAATTAAATTCGCGAAGCGGAATCTGAAAATATCAAAGAAAACCTGCATTTGAGTGTCTCCTGATTTGATCGCTTCTCAGAAAGAAAAACTGATCGAAATTTCTCTTCGGAAATTGTAATTTCTGTGGCGAATCGTTACTATTTTTAAATATAAATTATATATTATATAAATTGTTTGTATGTACCAGTATATACAGTCTAACAAACGAGCCAGTTTGTAATGGTGTCTATGTAGAAAAATCTACCGCCAAAACGCTACGTCAGAATCCATATTCGATAAAACTCATGTCAACCATCTTCTCTTTGACTACAAGGGTTTACTGAAATATTATTGTAGTAATTGAACACGAGGTTACTTGAACTAATACCTACCAAAGAGTTCAGCCCTGCCCGCTACTGCCAGACTCTAACAGTTTGCGTAAGGCTAACAAAAACAAGCGTCTTCTCTCTTCCGGAGTGGTGTTGTTTCAGGACAAGGCAACACAGCCGCAGTTACGAAACACCCTAGTGCTGTGTTTGGATTCTGTCACTTCCATCCTACAGTCCGGATATAAATCCCTGTGAACTATCACTTAAACAGGAGCTGGCGAGTAGGAGTATTCATCTCGGACTATGAAGGCATATAGGGATTAGCTGCATTAACGGCCAATTACTTTCTTTAAGAATCTAGAATTGAGATTCTACCCAGATTGTTTGAACATGTTCTAATGCTAACTAAGATTATATATAATATATTTTCATTTACATCTATGATATTATTAAACTTATTGATCGCACCAAATACTTGTAAATTATAATATTGCACTAATCATCGATTTATTTCAATTCGCTATCTATGTCGCAAAATGTGTTATTACTTACAACTATTGGATAGCATCATTTGCTATTACATACCTCCTGTTTAAGGGCAATTGGACCGAAACAAACACTAACTAAGCAAATTCAATTTTTAAAAGGTATCTCTCCAAAAGGTATGTAATCATTTGAAATTTCATCTTCTACCGCTTGTGATGAAATTATTATGAATCTTCAATGGACTATCACAAATATTTATGCGATACTAATAATGGAAGAACGAAAGCTATTCTTAGTGTTTATTTGAATTGGTCATCAATCCAGAAGAGGACATCCATACGAACAAGGCACCTTAGTTGGCCGGTATTGTGATCAGGGTGCACGGACCGATCTGATCTTACCATGGACAAGACACCACCATCATTTGAATTGGTAAAGGATATCAGTCATATATATTGATATTATTTGACCTATATTCAAATATCTTCTTCCCTATGTAACTCTTTTGGTCATTTATAAAATACAATATATGTTTAGCTAGCATATTTTAAACGCTAAATATATCTATACATATGAAAAACAATAGAAAAAATAAAATATAAAATGAAAAGGTCAGGTGTTGATATTAAAAATAAAGTAGGCATATCCTGATCAAGCGCACATGCGCTTTTTTAGAAGGCAAAGCGCCATCTAGTGGAACAAAAATCAACTATTCATTGATGAAGAACCTGTTCCCTGATATTTGGCCAACCCATTTGCTTGATAAATCAAGAAAAGCCATCTACGAACGCATTTCGCGCTGTTGGCGCTCGTCAGCGTGGAGCAGGCTGTACCACTGCGACCAAAAATATTTTTGGTCCCAGAGGCTTCTTGAGAAACCAAGAAATGGGTATTTAAGGCCAAATTTGCGTAAATACGCTTAACACATGAGAAACAATAGAAAAAAATAGTGTTTGTTTTGGCCTTAAATACCCATTTCTTGGTTTCTCAAGAAGACTCTGGGACCAAAAATATTTTTAGTCGCAGTGGTATAGCCTGCTCCACTCTGACGAGCACCAACAGCGCGAAAGGCGTTCGTGGATGGCTTTTCTTGATTTATCAAAAAAGTGGGTTGGCCAAATATCAGGGAACAGGTTCATCATCAATGAATAGTTGATTTCTGTTCCACTAGATGGCGCTCTGTCTTTTAAAAAGCACAGGTGCTCGTGGTCAGGATATGCCTTCTTTATTTTTAATATAAATATGTATATGCCCTCTTTTTTATTTTCAGACGAGCAATGAACAACCAAGCTCTGGAACCTATATGATGAACACATAATTAATGAAACATATATTTTTTAAATAAATTAAAATAAATATAAATAATTTAATAATTAAAATATATCAAATAATTTCTACGTCACACCCAATAACATAATAAATGAGACAAAGAAGTGTGTATAGATGTAGATATGGGCTAATGGAGAAAGTATCGGGCCTCTAGCAATAGATGAAGTGAGAAGCAATCATAATGATAGTAGGAGATTCAAGTCCTACATCCATCATTACATTCCACCTGCGCCAAATAGCCATTTATAGCTTCTGTATCGATATATTAGCAATATTGGTTGGCTAAATCCTGTCTTTTATATCTGTCAGCATTCAATAGGATATTGTATCCTGGGATTAATTTTTGTTTGATGAAAGATGGTTGAAATAAACTTGGTGGAGTACGAATTCATTGATTAGGTTTTGTTTTCTTTTATCAATGAGATATAAAATGCAATATTTTTATAAAATAAAATGCTATTACTTGGATTAGTATCTAGGTTTTATTTTACGTGCTCCAATATTGCATTAACAAAATATTTTCAATTTTTTCTACATTTGAGAGGAAAAGAATACAATTTTGGGTTGGAACCATTAATTAATACATCCATCTTTATTTCCTTATGAATACCACAAAGGACCACCTGAAAAATTATTAATTTTAATTTTTGTATTAATTTTATTAATTGTATAAATTATTTTTTTTTTGTATTTCGTAATATTAATCAACATAGTTTTGAAAAATCAACAGTCTTTTCAAATTGTGGAACACTGTAAGGTTGAAAAAACTCCAACGACAACCTTCTCTTCATTTGATAAAAACAAACGTTCTGAAGTCAAAGAATGTCTTTTAAAAATGAGACAGTCTGGAACCACTGCAATTCAGACTTCCACCACCATTATATATAGATCCAAAAAAAAAACATAGGTCTGGAATAGGTCCAACATAGGTCCGTTTTTTGATCTCTCTGCAATTCACGGTATACATCATACAATCCTTTAATAACGATCTAGAAAGGATATGGCCTACTGGAATCCATATTGAAAAGAAAACCCAGCATGCTCGGACATCTTATTTGACATTCTCGGAGTGGTGAATGATTTTTCTGAAGCGATGTATGGAATGATTACCATAAATAGGATGGCTTTATATAGAATTCTGGACAATCTCGGGAAAATAGCCTACGATATCATCAAAATACTAGCCATAGAAAGAAAGCACTAAAAGGAAAAGAATACTGCTCACCAATATATGGGCTAAGATGAAATAGAATAGACGAATATATGAACTATATTCTTGGCATATGTAATATATCAGCTAGTCATCAATCACTATCATCCATATATTATATTCTGAGTTCTTCCTATGTTGTATAATATATTCACACAAGGGTATTATTCTATGCATTACTTTATATGAATATAGATGTGTGTGTGCCTATTTATACACTTCCATTATCTTTCCATATCGCTCTGTGACTTTGGATATATATTCGCCTGGGACAAATTCATAAATGCAGGAATTCTAAGGCGAAAAGTTATTTTCAAAGTTTTTTATTGTTTTTTCCGAGCTTGGTCGCTATTATACGGTTTTGTCCTTAGTTCAATTTCTACTAAATACAATTTTGCATATATTCACTCTTATAATTATATATTTCTATCGTTCCTTTTCTTCAAATGCAAATCTCTTTATATATTTAAATATGCAGATATGTTTGTTATATTGAAATATCATTTTATTTAAATTTATATTTCATAGATTCAAATACTCTGCTAAATCAACCGCCAGAGGTCACGCTTCCCCTATAAAAACTATTGTTGTCGTTTCCCGATGGCCGGCTCAAACCTTTTGTACATTATGTAAATAAGTTTTTCATTTTTTTATTCTTACGCCCTAAGCCAGGAAGTACTTTTATCAAATTATGTTTTTATATATTTTCTTTTAGTTCAATTAAAGCTATTTTTGATAACTAATTTTATTTAATTATTACCACGACTGCAGAACAATGTCACATGCTCAAAAATGTTCTCTTTTCTCAATATAATCAAGTAATAATTCTATATGGCTCTAATAATCAAAAATCAACAGAAATATCATTTTTTATAACATGTATATAAACAATTCTTATACGTTTTCTATTTTTCTCCTGTGGAAGGGCATTAATGTTCGAAATCTCGACAAAACAATAAAAAACTTTGAAAGAAACCAGAAAGAGTTCGCGCTTCTATGAATATTGCTCAGTATAAGCCAAATAGAGATATACAATATCAGCAGATTACAACAATGATGAGTCAGACATTCTTAATATTTGGTTTTCTCATCTCAATAGAAACTCTAATATTATCTAAAATGACAGAAGTAGTAAAGGTTACAATTTTAAAAAATATATTTTAATTTTTCCATATTTTTTATTTTTATGAAATTTATACTTCTGTCTTACCCGAGGGATCTATTTTGTGTGGTGATATAAAACAGGGTTATAAAAGCTATATAATTCCTGGGCTAAAGAACTAGGAATTGTTATAAAATATTGTACCCCATTTTCAAGATGCCTAACCCATCTATAACCTTGATAGCCTTGGAAATGGAAAAACACAACTAATGGGGTATGCAGTATCTCGTGGTAGTAACTTTAGACCTTTTTTCTTCTTTTTCAATTTGAAATGGAATCTTAAGAGTGTAATATTGCATAGTGATATAGTATATATGTCCTCATAGAATTTTATTAATATTATATTAAAATATTTTAAGAATTATTATATTCTCTCTCTTCGTAAAATTCATTTCTACTTATCTTTATTTAATATTTCACATTAATTATTTGAAGTTTATAATATATGAATAATAATTTTGCAACAACCATAATTGACTTATATTATATAATTTCAAAGGGACATTATGAAATTAAATAATATTTAATATTCATATATCTATTAAAACATTTTACAAAAAAATATAGTTTGGATTTATTTCATTTATCGTGAAGTGAAAAAATTAAAAGGGTTAATTTTATATATTCGTTACTATCTAAATAATGTAAAATATATATATTATGAATATTTTTGTTGTTATTGATAAAGGGTTGATAAGACAAAGGATCGATAAGATAAAGGGTTGAGGTGCAGTCGTGATAAAAAAAAGATAATTATTTACCGTCAAGTAGCTTTTATTTTCAATTACTTGAGGAAATATTACACATTAGTTAGTTTCACATTATATAGAATTTATAAAGTTAATCCTTTATTAGTGATTTAAAAGGATAGATATATTAACTACGCATATTTACAACAAAAACTGAAAGTCTTTCTAAAAACGATGATAACCAAAGTAAAATTATCAATGAATAAAATAAAATACAGTAGAACTCCTCAAATTCGGAAAGCTTGGGGCGCAAGGTATTCCGAATTTGAGGATTTTCCGAATTTGAGAGAGTTAGATTTGTGAATATTTATGTGGCATAAATAGGCATTTAGATGACTGAGACAAAGATTTTGAAGCATATGAACAATTTTAGGTTGAATATTATATGTACATTACATAATTTTAATTACGATTTTTAATCAAATGTTTTTTGACTTTTATGAGTTTTGAGCATGAAACCGATGAAAAATAGTAAAATATTTTATTATGTATGTAATGCAATTGATGGCCAAGTAAGTTATGGCTTGGCAAAGAAGTTGCTGATTGTTGTCTGTTTCTTTGGCTTGTTTAACAAAGCTTCTTCTTCTCTCATAAGCATAGTTCGAAGACTATTGATGGTGTTGTAGCTTGCAAGCATTTCTGGTTCAGTGCGCTTTTCCAAATATTTTAATGCAACATCCAAACTTTTCAACGCTTCGCATCTGGGAACATCCGGCTCCAAACTGTCTTCAGAAGTTGAGGAACTATCATCAGAACTGCTGATTTCCATTTTTTCACTCAAAACAGCTTCAACTATATCATCATTGCTAAGAACATTGTGACCTGGATCTTTTTCGGTAGAATCAACAAACTTTGTAAGTTTAAGCTCAGACTTTTTTATATCATAAACAGTTGTCTTAGAAATTTTATACTTTTGCATTATTGTTGTATAGCTTAATCCTTTTTTAATGTCACTAAGAACATCTAACTTTTCACCAAGCTTAAGAATTCGGTACTTGCCTCGTTTTTGCCGCTCCTCTTTGGATGCCATTTTGTTGAAGAACAAACTTGTAAATGCAAAAAAATTGAGAGTTGAATAAAAGAATTTGAAACTTACAATGTCTGAAAATGTTTGATAACTTGAACTTTAGGTGAATCAACTTTGCAATAAAAAATGCGTGAATGGCTTATGACGTAATAATGCTGCCTTCTTATTGGACAATATCCTAAACTAAGCACAAAGGTCAAATGAAACTGTTGATTTATTTAAGCTTTTAAAAAAGGGGATAAACCCCTAATTAGCGATTATAAATAATCGGTAAAAGTAAATTAATTAAACACTTAAATTAAAAATAAATTACTAATAAAAATTAAATTAAATAAAATAAAAGCAAAGCAAAAGTAAAAGTAAATAAAATAAAATAAAATAATGTTGAAATATCAACAAAATAAAAGCATGTGAAAATTGATTTTTTGTATGTAAAAAAAAACATTACAATACTTTCCGAATTTGGGAGTTTCCGAATTTCAGAATTTCCGAATTTGAGGAGTTCTACTGTATATATTTTTTAAAATATAGAAATATTTGAGTTTTTAGATTATATAATATATATATATATATAAACTATAATATATTGAGTATAAAACCTCTTTATTCTAAAATATTTGAAAATGTAAAAAGAATTGAATTTCTAATTTTAATACATTTTATATCTTACAAAATATATATCAAAGCATATTTCATAATTTTTAAAAATATCTCTCTAGTTAATATTATTTTATCAAAGTAAAGCATGTCTAAATAAAAAAAACTATAACGAACTAATATAAAATATGAAGTAGTGAAATATATTTTTGTAGATTCATTAAATTATAATATTTTAATATCAAAAATAGATTTATTAAAATATACAGAGGGGGTATTTTATTTTAAAAAATATATATACACATTAATAATTTCATTTAAATGTATATATACATTTATAGGTTTTTAACTTTTAATTAGACAATTTTAATTTATATTTAGACATATTTCATATTTTAATTTAGACACTTTCATTTCAATTTAGACACTTTCATTTCAATTTAGACATTTTACATTTTAATTTAGACACAGGGACTTCTCTATAAAAAGACCATGTGTCTAAATTAAAATGAAAAATGTCTAAATTAAAATGAAAAATGTTTAAATTGAAATGAAAATTGTCTAAATTAAAATGAAAAATGTCTAAATATAAATTAAAATTGTCTAATTAAAAGTTAAAACCTATATATCAATAGGAGAAATAACGAAATAATATAAAATATGAAGTAGTGAAATATTTATGGGGAAATTATTATATTTCTATATTTTTATTAAAATGTATTACTGTATTTATATATGTATTTTAAATTATTAAAACCTATATTTGATATAATGTTACGCGACATAAACTATAAAATAAATTAAATCAATAGGAATTAACGGAAAAATAAGAAATGTGAGAAACAATGGAATAATAACTAAGAAACGGTGTTAAGAACAACAAAGCTAAGTTTAGTATGATGGAAAAGTATTAAGGGAAGCGTATTAGGATACGCTCGAGTAGGTAACAAGTCCTTTGTGAGTTGTGCGTTTTATTAAATATTCATTAATGGCGCCTCATCAATATGGATTTGGCGCCTTTAGAATGTTCGTCTGCCATGTCTGGGCCCTTCAGATATCTTGTTGCCCTCAACAAATCTTTTCCTACAGATTACGTTTCGGAATTTAATTATGTAAATTGTAAATAATACATCCTCTCTCTCCTTGTGGTGTCGATTATATATATATATATATTTACAGTGGTTATAGACTTATTAGTAAATATATTCTACAAACATTTAATAACAGAAGATATATATTTGTGTATATATTGTTATATCTCTCTTATTAATTATTCCTAGTTATAAGATATTGATTAGAATTTTAGATTGATTAGGGTATAATATTTTATCATATATATATATATATATATTTTAAGAAAATCTCCTAATTGTGAAACCGAACATTGCTGATTACATACGCCAACTATCGGAAAACCTTCACCGCCTGCAATACGCTAACAAAGGATAACAGCCTGAAACGTGTACGTGATTGGTGTTTCTTGATTTACCAAAAAAAATATAGCGACAGCCATTGTTGTAGGTAGGATAATTGTTAGTTTTAGATAGAGGGTCAGAAATATATTTGAAGGTTGTTTAACTATATTTCTAATTTATATAAAGAAGGGTATATTGACCAAAATTCTGTTATATTTTATATTGATTATTAGCTGATATTTTCCGATATAAGGCGCAAGTCATCAGCAGCTCTCAGTTGCATATTTATTCCTTATTTTAACATATTCTAAACGGTCTAAATCGTTGTTCGATTTAGTATATTTTACTAGAGTTTCTTTCACGGTCTTTTTCGCTATGTAGCAATCATGATCAAAAAGGATTCGACAATAGTTTAATCAATCTGTTTGCTGTATTGAATTGTTCTGTTATATCCGTATAAAACCGTCGTTTTTTAAATAAATATATTCAATAAATGTGGTCTCAAAAGTTAGTGCCATTTTTCATTGATAGGAGGTAATAAGTTTAGAACGTAAATACAAAACAAAACAAAAAGCCTTTATTGAGGACCTCTCGTCCTATATAGGATTCGCCAGTTTACAGAGTAAGAGAAGAGAACTAATAATATAGAGAGAAACCTATAATTAATAGGTATAGTATAGTATTTTTTACACTGTGACAATATACAACAGCAACAACAAGCCTTTTACTGGAATCAAAGTCCCATACAGGATTCGTCATTCTAATCCTGACATAGATTATTTGCATATAATTATTTACATCAATTAGATTATGTATATAGCCCCCCCTTCTTGAAGGTAAATACTATTTGCCATAGTTTCCTCAAATACTCTCACAGATAATTCCCGAACATTAACTTCTATAAAGCAATAACGTGTCATCTATTAATAGGAAATGAAACCATTAAATCCCGAATATTTCTTTTACACATAAAACAAACTTCTACTATCCTTACTGCGATGAAAAAATAACTACACCAATAACTCGCTTTGCGTCGTTTCGTTTTGCGTTTTTTTCGAAGTTGCGTTACTGCTTAATTTTCACTGATTTTCACTGTGCGTCGTTAGATTTTCGAAGTTGCGTTGTTTTGGATTCGAGTCTTTAATTTTTTATTTTTTTTTTTTGAATTTTTTTCCTAAAATATGGCAACACTTTGTTTTTGATTGCTCCTTCACATATTTTCACTTTGCGTCGTTTCAATTCGCGTCGTGTTTTTTTTTTTTTTGGAACGTAACCCCGACGCAAAGCGAGGTATGGGTGTATATGTAAATTCTACTGTCTTAAAAGTTTATGCCCATATTTTACTTGAATACCGTTAGTGATATTTTATTTTCAGTGTAGCATATTTAGGCAGAATCGTACAATACAGTTTTAGAAGTTTAAGAAGCGTTCTGGTAGATTAAATTGATCAAACCGCTGGGAGGGTTAACCACTGATGAGCCAAGCCCTCCCATTATTTTTTCATCGAGGTAAGAAAAGAAGTTTGTTGTACGTGTGAAAGAAACATTCGCGCCTTATTGCCTGCTATATAAGTAATTAAAACCCGAAGTGGTCTTGTGGATTCAATCAAAAAACCGTTGAAAGGGTTCAACACTAATGATCCAGGTTCTTCCAATATTTTCTATCAAAATAAGAACAGTGCGGAGTTGTTAATTCAGAATAAAAAAAAATATCTCCCAAAATAGTTGATAATATTTAATAGTTAGATAAAGATGATATATGTAATTACATATTAGACTCTGAAAAGTATAAAAATTTCTAAAAATAAGGAAAATAAATAGAAACATTTGGAAGTATTGAATCCCATTTTTTTTCAGGATAGTTCTCCTTGCTACTTTATGGTTATTTTCCTATTTTTTCGATAGTTCGGTTTTTTTTTCGGCAGAAAGAGTCATCTATCTTTGTGGGAGGTGTTGAGTTGGGATGTAAACAGATTTATCTGTTTGATGAGCAATGGTTCTGTGATAACCAGCCTCCTCCTTCCTGTGTTGCCAGTCGATCGATGATATCTTTACTCTGTGACACCATTCGGCAACATTGATAAAATGTTTTTTTTTTCTTCATCTCTCTCCGATATCCTTTACCTTGAATGAAACTTTTTACATAGAATTTTTACTTTATTTCTTTTTTTGTATCGATTTCAGAATGGTGTATCATATCCCCAATAATTTATAAAGAATATTATTGGAAAATAAATATATTGTTTTATATATATAAATATTTTGGAAGGAATTCCTTCTCTATTCTTTATATCAAGTTATTATATGTGATCAGTAGTTTTGAATAATCTTGAGAAATATTTGTTAGGAAAAAACATCTTTATATTTGTAAAGCTTAGTTTAATCGAAATAATGGATTTTTTATATATAGAAAATCATTATTTTGCATTTGTCTCAGAACAAAAATATTCTCAAAATATATTTCTGATTATTTTTCAAAATATGATATAAAGATATCAATATTAATCTCTCATATAAATAGACGTTGCTCGTGACAGAGGCTCCATCTATTGGAATAATTATGAACTAAACTTCATTTTTTAACACAAAGCAATAACGCGCCATCCATACATATAAAATAAAAGGATTTAAAAGCGCGAATGTTTCTTTTTATACATAAAACGTACTTCTACTGTCCTTACTGCGATGAAAAAATATATTGGGAGGGCTTGGCTCATCAGGGAGGGTTCACCCTCATGGGAGGGTTCACCACTGATGAGCCAAGCCCTCCCAATATATTTTTTCATCGCAGTAAGGACAGTAGAAGTTCGTTTTATGTATAAAAGAAACATTCGCGCTTTTAAATCCTTTTATTTCATTTTTTAAGTTCGATATGGCAAAATACTCTTTCTTGATTCAACAAATAAATTCTTCAAATAGAAATAGATATTTGGCCATTCTCGGCAATAAAAATTTCAAAGTCTGGTTGATTATTATCACACTATATGACACTTTCACACAGATCTTCATCTTGTCTACTTTTAACGTACAGTAGCTCGAATTTTGTTGATGGCTTCCTGCCATCTATCTGTTAAATTTCATCTGAATATAGATTTTTATCAAGAAATAATCAGCTTTTCACGATCAGAAAAATTTCTATATATATGTTTCCATTCAGAACTTCTATATTTTGGTCTATTAAAAGGATATACATGTAACTACGAATTAGCGCTATATTTAGTTGTATATTTCACCCAGAGATGTCGCTGAATGACATTTAGGAATAAAGAATGTATGACTAAATACCATATTTACTAAACGAAAATTGCAAAGGTTTGGTTAAGCTGGCTCATTAATCTCCCAGAAGTTTCTAAAGCTTATAGAACAAGATCGCTATAACTGTTCAATTCCACATCCAGTTAATATAGTAAGTGTATATACTTAATTCGCAAAGGTGTTGTTTAAGTATGTATTTAAACTCATGAACAAAAATTAACGTGGACAGACTTTTTTTCTGTAAGGAGATAAAGGCAATTTAGTTTACACTTGGTTATATAGTCTTCAATAAAGGTCACTGTGTATTAAATATATTTCATAGTTATAATCTGAATCCCGATATACATGCTAAAAGATACAGGTTCCTTAAATTTTCTCTATAAGCGTAAATGTATTCTAATTAAGGTAAAATATCAAAATATAGAAACCCCATGTAAGACTTAAATTAGATTTACTCCTATATTTTCTCATGTTTAATATTTTATAACCATTATTGTATTAAGTGATGCTAAAATATTCATAGTCACACGTTCCTATCTGCATATTTAATGGATTATATGCAAATTATTTGTGATACCGATGAAATTGCAGCTATGGAGAATTCTGATCGAGTAATGGTGTTTCAGCATATGTTATATATAAATATATATATAGCTTTTTTGTAAATTGAATTATATTTATTGAAGATATACACTTTTACATTTTTTAAAAGTATTCATATCCTAGATTCCTCGAAATATTTCAAAATTCTATTTGAAAATAATCAAATTATTCTAATAACCTTTTAAGAATTTTCTTAATATTAATATTTGAGTATATGTCTGTTTTAAGTATTTTACTGTGATAATATAAAGTGTTTTATAATTCGTGAAAATCTTTTTATATATACTTTATATTCCTTAATAAAGTTTAGAATAAAGTAAATAAAATTAATTTTTATCCAATATTTACTGTTTTGATTTAGCAATTGAATATGGATCTATATATTTTTCAAATGTTTTTTTAATTTATTTATTGTTACAAAAGCACGAAGTCCAAAGGACTATTTTGCTGTGCTAGTATTATTTATATATATATATGATTAATTATTTACACGATGGATTAGTATTGTTTTGTAAATTATTTTACAAATAGTTCTAAACTTAACAAAGTTCTCATAAGATAGAGTATATACACATAGAGAATTTGGTAATGTTTCAAAGAATCTACATACAATTTGATTAGTCAGAGGGCAAGCTAAAAGAAGATGCTCTGGTGATGTTAGATATATATATATATTAATGTTATTTTTTAAAAGGTATGTTCCCTGACGGCTAACATGAGCACTTTAGATGGGCAAAACGCGATCAACTAAACGTTGATTTAGAATTGTTCCATAATATTTGGCCAACCCATACTCTGGATAAATCAATAAAAGCCAACGTTTCAGGATGTTGGCATCGTGGTACATGTTATGCCTCAATGGCCAAATATTAGTTCCAAAAGCTTTCCTAAAAAATCAAGAAATGGATAGGTAATACCAAATGTGCGTAAACACACTAAAGATGTAAAAAAGTTTGAAAAATGAAAAAGAACTGGTGTTGATATCATGATACGCCCTTTTTATTCTTAACATAAACACCTGACCTATATATTTTTTTTCACATGTTTAGCGGAATTACACCAATTAGGCCTTAACTACCCATTTCCTGACTTCTTAGAAAGCATCTTGGACCATATATTTGGTCATTCAGCCTATGCCACGTTGAAAAGAGTCAACAGCCCGAAACCCCTAAGTGGCTGGCTTTTCTTGATTTATAAAGAAAATGGGTTGTGTCCAAATATTATGGGACAATCCTAAATCAACTTTTGTAGGTATTTATTCCACTAGATAACTTTCTGCCATCTAGAAATGCCCATGTGAGGGGTCATGATTCGCCTTTTATACTTTGAATATCGACATCTGACCTTTTATTGATTTTTCTTACTTTTCTCACTTAATATATTTATATTTTATATAATTGTTTACAATAATTATAAAGACAAATATCGACGATACTTAATATTATACAGTTACAAGATAGTAAAATGCCACATTGCAACAAAAATATGTCAAAAAAGAAAATCCATAAAAATTATTTTTTTCTTGAGCATATTCCCAATTTTTGAAGGCTTGTACGGTATCGAGTATTCGACCACTCTGTTTTAAATATAACACAGCCAAAACTGTATCATCTTTGATCATCTGTGAACTTTGGTATCTAAAGAGTGTTAAAAATTCTATGAAATATTTTAAGAAGCGTAACTTTTGACATAAACAACAGTGTGTCTTGCAATGTGTTTAAATTTTAATAATATCCTCAAATATTATCTCTACAAACCTTATTGCTATGATATAATTTTTGAATGAGAGGGTTCACCATTGTTAGCCAATCCCTCTCATTCTATAACTTTTATCATTGCAGTAAGGTCTGTAGAGATAATTTTTGAGGATATATATTATTAATAAAAAATAAAAACATTGCCAAAAACATTAAATTATTACAAATTTTATCGAAAGATGGAAATTGAATATATAAACTGTGTGTTTGATAATCAAAATAGTTTACAGTCGCTTTTGTGACGGAGAGATTATATATAAATCAAAACTATATAAACTGATTTTTATATCTTATGAATATAAAGAAATGACTTTTGACGTTAGAAATTATAATCCTCCAGACCTATTCAAATAACAATTCAAGGTTATACATAATCTTTGCTGATTCACTACCTGCACTATACCAGTTCATCAATTCGAAAGAAAAATATTGAATATCGAAGGAACAAAAGGAAAGATAACTAAAAAACATTCAATTATTATTAGGGCAAGTTATTGATGTAATGGATTTATTTTATTGAATATTCAATTATTGTTAAGTATAGAGAGGACTAATAATAGCTTATTACTCATTTTTAACGCTCTTGCTTATGTTTTATTCATTCACCCTCTCTTTGTACTCCGGAAGGTGTCTACATAAGACAAAATGCCTTAATAAAAGAGACGTTAATGTATGAATTTAATTTTATTAACCCCGCTTAACTTCATATTCGATTAAATATTAGTTCTAAAACATAATACTTCTCATCAACAGTGCTTATCTGGAAAAATCACCGAGTGTTTAGTCATAAGTTCGCGCATGCGTTCCTTCGACCAATCAACAGTAAAGGTTGTACCTTATTATAAGCCGACAGATATGAGGGATCTAACGGACCGTTCGCTCGGACGGTAGAAATGAAATGAACTGCGCATGCGTCATTTATCTGATAATAGGAAAAGGAAGAGAGCCAATTAGAAGGCGAATGACAAAGACATCCTATAATTAAATATATTAACATATAATCCTCTTAACATATATTATAGTGATAGACATTAGAAGTTACCATTATAATGTATTAGAACAATTAAAGTAATTCATTAAATGTCACCTAAGAAATACGATAGTTTCAAATCAATAAAACATTAAGTGCAGAAACCAGGAATTTAAAAACTTCTTTAATGAGAACATTTTAATTTGAGGCAATTGGAAACCAACCATTCCAGAAAACAGAGAAGCAGTTTAAAATAATTATTTCAAAAATTTTAATGAAAATTTACGATTTCCAAAATGAAACATAAATAATAAGCTAATTAAAAATATCCATTTTAAAATTTACTTAAATGCCAATTAGCCCAAATGGAATTCGTGACAGGCATTTTGAAATAGGCTCATTTTAATAAAAAGTCAATTGGGCTTAATTATTAGTTGTAACTATTTAATTAAACAAACATCTTACTTACTTAATATAATAATTAACTTATGTTTTAACATGCTTTCTGTGTTTCACATGTGTTCGTGGAATTCCAATTTTAGACTTTGGGATTTGTGAAAAGTAATTTTAGATGTTTAAATGACTTCTTATTTATTAGTTTGAATTTTATTAGCTTCTCATATTAATTTAAATGCTTCGAAGTATTTTATATAAGCCTTAATTGAGAGAACCTTATTTATATATATTATGAATATTTTGTTTTTTTTTTTTGTTGTTGAAAAAGATAGAATTGGAGGTGCAGTCGTGAAAAATAGGAAATACATTATTTATTTATCAAGTAGTTTTTTTTAATTACTTGAAGAAAATTACACGTAAAATTATTTTTCACATTAATATATAATTTATAAAATGAATACAATATTCGTGAATTAATAAAAGGTAGGTTAACTATACATATTTACAACAATATTAAAAAAAAAAGTGGTATCTTCTAAATCTATGATCAAAAATGTAGAACAGTCAATGATGAAAATAAACTACATGTTTAAAAAAAAAATGAAATATTTGCATTTTAGATTATATAATATATATGGTAAAGAAACATCTATTACCATTATAATTTATAAATATTATTATGATACGCATATTTATTTTTTACGGAAAATGGAATGTGTGATAGGCAGAACCTCTACAATCAAATATATAATGTTTGATGTATTCAATATTAATGCAATTATAATCACATATGTGTTTGATTGTTTTCTTTATATTTTTATTTTATATTCTCTCTAATCTATTTACATAAAAAGGGAGAGTTAAACTTGTCAACCAATATTTACAATATGCCGACCTTCAAGGACAAATTTGTTTTGAAAATGTTATCCTTTCTATCACCTTTTATTATATATATATATATTCTCACAAAGGCCTAATAGAAATGATCAGAGCCCAGGAATTATAACGGCAGACTGAATATCTGAATAGTTTGTGTTCTCAGTTATAAACATTTATAGTTTTATTATCATTAGAAAAATAAAAGCTATCAAATTCACAATTTCGATATTATTATTATTGTAAATAAATATTTTTTCTATTTTTTTTGGAAAATAAGTTTTCCAAAAATAAAAAAGTTTCCCTCTTTCTTCTAATCTTCTTCTTCTATCACACTGATAGATAGGCACCGTCTGCTGAACAATATTGGAACAGAAGGCTAGAGTGGGGAAATTATTTTAGTTATTTGACCATATTTACAAAAAAAAAAGAATAATCTGAAAATCAAAGAGTTGATACACGATGTGTATTTTCATAAAATTGTATTTATGTATCCTCAAAATTCTATAATTTTTCAATAGAGATGAATATAAAATATATGGTCTTTATTAAAAATTCATACTACCTCTAACAGTGGAAAACATCAGTTCCCAAAACTGAGACAAAATTTTGAAAACATTGGCGCAAATTCTAAAAAGGAAAATATCTGGAAAATTTCCAAGAAGTTTTTTTTTTTTTTGCATGGATCCATTGTGTAAGAAGATGTGTTCAAATGTAACTATGTAATGTAGTTTTACATTTCGTGATTTGCATAGGTGTTTAGTAATTATAACATCGATAACAACATTTTGATGACATTTATAGAGTCTTTAAGTTGTATCGACCAAGTGATAGGCAAAATTGATATTTTACATTACTTATCCTTCGTGAAATTTAGATGAATATGGATGTATATAAAAAGATGAAATAAATTAGCCGAGTTTTAGGTTAGCATTAGTTGGTGTCTTTTTCCCTCTACTGAACGCATATTTGAGCCTACTTTGAGGGTAAAAGCTTATATCATGTAGAGTAGTTATGAGTGTATATTATATTGCTATATTTGTACATACAAGCTATAAACTACAATGAATACAACTTCACAGTATTAACGCAATTTTAACATAACGTCAATTGCTGTGGTCAGTCCATAATCCATTCGGACTGTTTGAGAAATTCAAATGTTGCTCACTAAATGCTTCCTTGTTGTCTTGGGTAATGTTTGATAGTTATATCCTTTAGAAATGTAGGTTTAGCAATTTCTCGATGCTACCAATTCAGTTTGTTATTGGCCTTCCTCTTGTTATTATCAATCCTCTAAGATTTAATACGGGAGGTCGCATTGGATCTACCCACATGGTATCCATAATGGCAATGTTTCATTCAGATTCTTTATTAATGATGTTAACGCGGTAGCCACCAATTATATTCACAAGTATTATACGCATAATAAGTATATATATTTCTTTTATATTATCCTTAGTACTCTTCGTACAGACAATGGCATTCAAGGTGGTTTTACTGTAAATATCCACATGTCTACACACGCGAAAGCAGTTCGACTTTTGAACTTACAAGTGTGTTATAGCCCCGTTTAGTTATTTGCACTTACTTGTGGGTTTTAACTTTTGCAAGAATCGGGCCTTATTGAAGTAATATTTTCTTCAGAAATAAAAGGGACAAACGCAAGGTTCAATTCCGGGTCGTGTCATACCACCTTTGAGATATCAACTTTCTATTAGAAAAAATAAGTATTATCCATTCTGGTATTGAAATTTGATCAATAAGAAGACACAAGGTCAGACAAAACCCTTAGAGCTCTCAATAACTTGATTTTAATCTAATTTCAAATAAAGTAGCTATTTTGTAAAGTTTAAAGAAGGTTGGATCAACACAACATAACATTAGCAAATATTTCTTAGGAATAGGTTATATTCATTTAGAATATGTTGTATCCATCTTCAATCTTTAAAGTTATTTTGTAAATTTATCTTCAAGAATTTAAATAACAAAATGTAACTATCTACTTGGTATAAAATAATTATAAACATTCATATACTTACTAGTTCTGGCTTTCCCAGATTTTATATGCGAAAATCTATGATAATATATAAAATGTATATTGAAGAGAATGTATATGCAAATCATATGTACGGATCAATATATGTTCCTGATTATCCGGAAGTAGATGTCAAACAAATGACATGAAGTTTGTTGAGAGTTGAGTTTTTCCAGATAATCGGGGAGCGCATGTCAAACAAAAGATATGAAGTGCTGTGAATTCAAACAAACAAACAAAGAAAGGTGAAAGGAAGCAGTGTTGACAGTATAAAGCATGTGCATACTGATGTTGCGTTACCCAAGTGGGTCAGACGTTCTGTAAATAACCGCGGATATCTTTAGCGCGTCACAAGTTGCGTAACTCGGGCAACTTCGCCAGACCTCCACCCTGGCTTCCTCTAGTTGGCATCCGTCTCTATTGTCCTCTTCACAATTAGCCCAATTAATACAATTAATACTCTCTGAAAAACAGCCAAGCCAGAAAAACAGGTGATAGCTGAGATCAATACAAATCGTATTCGATGGAGACGTGCTACAACTTTGTTTGGATGACATAATATTTTAGAGTTTTATTATGATTATGGGGGTCGTTGGAAGGATGGTCTAAACCATTGGTTTTCGACCGCTACGACCCGGATTCATTTTCGCATTAAGCACTTTTTTCTGATTTAAAAATAAATGCTCCAATGGCCTCCGATTCTTGGGGCTCTAGCACATTTGTAAGTTCGAAGTGAGCTGCTTTTCACGTGTGTAGACATTTGGTACATTTACAGTAAAAGCAGTCGCCTACTTCTACCCACCATGATTATCATGGCCTGTACTACGTGTAATAGGGATAAGCAAAAATATATATATTATGATGAATTTTTACTTGGTTTACACAGAGAGGTTCTTGGAGCTTACATTTGCTGTTAACTACATAGTTAGTTCAGATCCAAGTTTGCTTTATTTAAACGCTAGGTGGAAGTTAAATTCATGAGTTGAGATCAAAGAAATTCATTTTTCTTTAAAAGGTTTCCAGAGATATAGTATTTAGATTGTCAATTCCCACCATAATGGCGTCCGCTTATATATTTTGGTGTATATAAAGCTGGACAGGTTAAGAGGAGATGGTCCATGGTTCGTTTTTGGCAATAGAGGCAAATTGGGTTTACTCTTAATACCATTACATTGTTTTCTTATACGTAAACATAATCAATCAATATAGTCGTTGATGTGAATCCATGATTGATGTTTTGAGGATTTAAAAACCTTTAGAAAAAAAATCGCAAATTTCGTTAATGGTAGAATCGTGCACGAATATTCCTCGCTCAACACGGTGAAGTCGTATGACAACAAGAAAAGCATTGAAGAAAGTGTAAAACTCAAGAACGGCGTAATTTGGAGCATTAATGTTTGTTCATCTCTTACTTAAAGATAAACAGATTGAATAATTAATTGTATATACGATTTTTCAGAACATACTCCATTCCAAGCACCACGATGACACAGGCTAATAGCCTTAAGCTCATACGTGGAAATTTAGCTTTTTTGGCAATATTGATGAAAAGATTCATCCCCGCTCTAGTATTTTATAAAACCAATACAGCTAATATTTTTATTTACTAATTCTACTATGTGATTCTTAAGGTAGATCGTTTGAATGTTTTCATAGTCATTTTACGGTTATAAGAAGTTTAAATAATTACATCGTCATCATTAATAAGTAAGTGAAAACACCTCTTTCAAATGATCAAATATATAATTGTGTGGTGATGATAAGTCAGTACCCGTAGTTTCTCTTCCAACTTGCAGTCTCCAGCCAGAGTTAGAACGTACTGCCTGATGGAAAAAGGAAACCACACCAGTTGAAGTACAGTTACCTTGGTTAGGTCTGTAACCGGGAAGGTGAGAGGGGACTATAAGGAATTCCTGGAATCACTGGTCAAACTGCAATTATGAGAATCTGACTGATCTGAGAATCTGATTTGCATATAACTCCTGGCAACTTTACCTTCTGGGTCCAGAAACAATCCAGCTTATATGCTAATGAGGACGTCAGAGAAGGCGAACATTTTGAGCGTTCATTTCCAATCAAGAACTAGCATGGCCAATATGTTTATATCCTACCTTAGGTTTTTGGAAAATGTTAACGACCTGTTTACGACCTTTTGGAGTGCCGTCCTGTCTTTTCCGGTGGTACATTTATTGACGCTATTTTTAAGTTACATCAGGTTTTTTTTTTTTAGTCAAAGGCGATCTACATCTGGCTTGTTATTTCTATAAAAACATTTCTCTATGTACAACATATATATATTTCAAATCTTTAAAATAAACTAAATAAGTACGCATTAGTATATGCATAAAAACGAGGCTGTTATATGGCGGCACTCTCCATGCATATATTGAGTGAATAGGTCAAGTTTTTCGCGCTAGTTTACATTAATTGTTATTCAATAAAATATTCCTTGTATCAATATTCAGTAAAATATATCAGGCCTCCAGGGAAAAGTAACTTTTCATGAAAAATACTGATATATTTTAGTCAACATTAATTGTTATTATGAAAAAAGGCATCTCCTTATCGTGCAACTGAAAGTTGCTGATGGCTTGCGCCATCTATCGGAATAAATATCAACTATTCTCGTTGATTTTTAATTATTCCAGAATTGGCCAAATACTCATTCTTGATTAATCAAGAAAAGCTAACCACGGACGCGTTTCGGGCTGTTGGCCCTCATCAGCGTGGTGCTAGCTGTACCTCAACGATAAAAAAAACTGGTCATTCAAGGCATCCTGAAAAATCATGAAACGGGTAGTTAAAGCCAGAATTGCGTGAGACCGCGACACAATGTGAAATATTAATTGTTATGCTATAGAAATAATAATAAGAAATTCAATATGAAATAGCTATAAATGCATACCTACTTTATCATTTTGCTTCATTTAGGTGAAATAAAATAGATGTCATTATAGACATGTTCGTTGAACGGGAAAATACTCTAGTTTTTATCACTATTTAAATATGAATAACCAAACAGCGCACAATATTGGAGGCAAAGATCTATTATTATTATTGATAACATATTTACATAATATAAAGATGAGCTATGCAAATTTTCAGTTTAGAGTGGGTGGCAAACATCCGTGCAGAAAGTAAACATTATTAGCGTCAAAACAACCAAATTGTGGAAAGATGGAAGGGGGGTTCGAGGTTATTAAATGTCATGCCGTTCCATTACTATTATTTATGGTTAGATGAATGGTCCCTGGTTTCGAGGATAGATGTCTTTGGAGCGAGATTAAACTATGTAACCATCATCGTACACAACCTCCCTTATATTCTCTCTCTCTCTGTAGATTTTAATTTGATTAAAATTCCATTTCCTCTTCTAAAAATATAGCGTAAAATACATTTTGGTTATAAAATATATTATTTCTCTTTTAATACATATTTTATATTCAACACACACACAAACAAAATTATTTAATTCACTATTAAATTTGCGTTGGTGATAAACCGAAAAAAATATATTTTCAAACTAATTTTATATTAAGGCTATATAATATTTTAATTTTTTTAAAAGATTCTAGACTTTGAGAGGTATCCAAAATCTCGAAAATGTATTCATTCTATTACTTAATGTGATAAAGATATTATATAAATGTGAAATATTTGTATATAAAGACTGAAAGGATTGATTTATAAATATATATTTTTATAGGCTAAATGTACTCGAGATCAGTAGAAAATATATCTATATTTATATAATGATGCTAGCGGACGTACACGGCTTCGCCCGGGTTTTACCCGAGTAAAGGTTTGTCTAACGAATCTCTCGATAAAGTGAACATTTTTTCCCGGTCCCTTGAAAAATACTCGATAAGTTGAATAAAATCAATATTAATTGGTTCCCTCGGTAATTGGAAGTTAAAGGAATAGTATCTTGCCTTGGAATTGTATCATTATTCTTGTATGGATGTCCCCGGCTTCGCCCGGGTTTTACCCGAGTAAAGGTTTGTCTAACGAATCTCTCGATAAAGTGAACATTTTTTCCCGGTCCCTTGAAAAATACTAGATAAGTTGAATAAAATCAATATTAATTGGTTCCCTCAGTAATTGGAAGTTAAAGGAATAGTATCTTGCCTTGGAATTGTATCATTATTCTTGTCTCAAATAAATTGCTGTGTCATCCTGAATTTTGTCTTTCCTAATTTTCTACATTACAAAATCATCGTATCATCATGATAATATTTAGAGCAGATTGTTGAATTATAACAGATAAATTCGAATATTTATCTTGATTATTTTTAGGCGAAAAGTTATTTCAAAAATTTTATTTGCTAGAAACCTTCCCAGTACTATACTAAATAACTTCCCAAAGTTTCATGGCGTTCCAATGAGTGGTTTGGTCAGGCATAAAGGACACACACACACATACATTCATTTTTATATATATAGATGATATATAAATCTCTAAGACATACATCAAATCGATTGGTAAAAATATTCAATTCTGATGACACCTGTTCATTCAAGTGACTTATGGAAAATCCCTAACTACTATTGGTTGACTACATAACTTTGAATCGACGACTGACAATCAACAAACGATATATTATCCCCCAATAACATTCTCTATTAAACCTCGGTTAATATTCAGGATGAAATCTCTTTCTAATAAATATCAAAACATGGTATATATAAAACGAGAAAAAAAAAGACTTAAGCTAAAACCAAAGTAAATGAAAAGCGAAAAGTTAAAACTATAAATTAAAATACAAATGTAATTAAATAAGAAAGTCGTCAATTTCTCGTTATTTTTTGCGATTGATAATCGTTCTATGGGTATAATTTGCATTCTTTTATCCAGTGTATTTGATGAATAGCGAAAGAGCCTCCTACCAAAATATATACCGCTGTAGGATGAGGTCGCTTGGGCCCAAGAGGGATTTCAGTGTAAAACCCGACAGCTTTCTATTTAAATGTGTCCCATGGGTTATCGAATCCTTGGCAAGGCTACATATTCCATACCAATGGGTATAAATACACGAACTGGGGGTTACTTGGAAGGTCGTAATTTCTTTTAACGTGTTTAGAAATAGGGGAGATAACAGTTCAATCAGTCTAAACCCTTTACAGAATAAAGTCATATACGCCATGGACTTTTCTAAATAACTTCATCCTGAAATAACTATTTATATACAACATATAAGCCGTTAGTGCATCATCTGAATAGAAAAATAATATATATTTCGCGATTTTAGCCTTTTTCAAATAAATATTTTTCTTCTGTCCTTACTGTAATCAGAAAAATATTGGAAGCCCTCACTATTGATAAGCCAGAACTTCCCAATATTTTTCTCCTTAATAATAAGAAACGTAGAAATTTATTTTATTTGGAGAAAAAAAAACGCAATATCGACGCGGTTCAATATCACCCGTGTTCAGAATGAAAACGAAATTTTTCTCCAAATCGAATTAGTTATATTTCAACGTAATACTCGTTTAGGGATATACACCTCTCCTAACATCTATGGCATTTATTCAACCCCTTCAAAAATGAGATTGTCAAAGTCACCAAAAAATGCATCCTCATAACCAATAAGTTCCTAATTGAACAGAATTTCTTTACCGATAGCTATTTCTTCAAGTTGAGGGGTGCGTAAGCAGTTGATAACGCAATTCATTTGGTTTAGCTGCATAAACACTGGTTAAATGTGCTGGTGTCTTGTCATTGTGAATCACTTTTTATTCGGCCAAATAAATGTGTCTGCTTCAATGTCTTGTCGAAGCGATCTAGTAACTCACTGTAATATTTTCCAGTAATAGATTTCTACTCTTTTAAGAATCCTACTTTTATAAGAATGACGTTTTTCGTATTTTTTCAAAAATCATTGCTCTAATTTTTCCGATAGATGGCAACATCTTTACCTTCTTCGGAGGAAATTTTTGGGATAAAATTGTTTTATTTGTTTCCCGCTATCCGGTGTATAATATATCTAGGTATTATTGAGGGGCACAACTCGATCCTAAAATCCTTTTAGGTCTCCACTAAAGTGTTTCCAAACCCCACTTTAAAGTCGCATCCACTTGTCAATCTTAAGCAATTTCGATACTCATCGGTCGATAACTTTTATCTCCAACCTTTATGTGAAAATACTAAATGTCGTCTCTCTCTCCGTTGACAAATTCATGACATCTCCCAATTTCGTTCGTCTATTTTAGAGAATCATGTCGTCGACCTTTCCAAGGATTTCATTTATAATCATATCTGAAGGACGTCTTGGGCGATCCTAATCGAATTCCTATTTTCGATTTCTTGTAAATTCATTACACCAAGGTATGACTTTACTCGTAATGGAAAAGGGTCACAATAATTATCTTCCAGCTTTTTAAAATTTATATTCAAGTTTTCCCATTCAGTGTGAAAAAGCGTATTTTTAAGCCAGGAAGAGTAACAAAGGCATATACAAATTTAGTAGAGAATCGAGTCTATATACAAGAAGGGTTAAAACGGCCAAGTAGATCTTGAAATGATGCGAACATATGTAAATTGGGGAGTTCCAGAAATCTCTACAATCGATAGATTCAACTACATAGATTCCTCCGTGGTCCAATCACAGCCGAAGAACTTTGTTCCAGCAGTCGAGACTGGTTACAGCTAATTAATAGAAGCATTAATTGATTCATTATCTGCAACAGCCTGGAGTGAATAAATTAATGAAATTGTTTGAATTTAGGCAGTTAAGCCTTCCCAATCCTCCCTCCGAAGGAATTATACGGGCTTATTGGAAAGTCCCAGACATTCCGCGAGTGAATGTGAGGATTTGAGTGAGGCCCCTCCTGAACACCTTCCTAATCTCCAGGATAATTAGAACCCTCGCTCCTGAATGTTGGACGTATGTAAGAGAGGTACCTTTGATTTGCATATCTTTGAGTTCCTCTTTTAGGCCTATAGCCCAAGGATTTCTCTAAATATTCTAACCCTAAAACTTAATTATCAACTAACTACAATATATTATGGCATACATACGTATTAATATATTCTTTAATTATTTATTCGGTGTCACCTTTATTCTAAAAAGAGTTTTCGTTCCTAAGAACGCATCATTCAAAATAGCTGGAAAACCAAATTCTATAAGGAAGTATGGAGGGGGAAGGAGAATAAAACGACATAGGAAAAGATAGATGGAAAGATAAGACAAAGATGTGGCTGGACCAACCCCGGGGTAAGCACCAGAGGCTGGATGTCCTAGACTGTCATGGCGGAAGGAGATGTGGGGGGGACATGAGGAAACCAACAGACGTTATCATATTGCTCCTGGCTGCTTCTTGTTTTTAAATGCCAGACGTTTTCTAAACGGGTTTTATATGTTTTTTCATTATTTCAGGAAATCTACATGGTGACTTTAAACAAGTTAAGCATTTTTCCCTATGAAAACGTCTGAAAGGCTATCGTAGTTAGTTTTTCTTTATTAATCAGGAAAGAGTATTTGGACCATTCTGAAATAATTACAAATCACGTAGAATTGCTGCAGTCAAAAACGACAGTTTAACGTGCAGATAAGATAGTTATACCCACCACAAAGACGGATCCATCGCCGTCTTAGTTGCTCGTCTGTGAACAATAAAGGAAAGATGATGATAAGGCGGTATAATAACCAGTGTTGCTGGACTGAATGACAGATTGTTGCTATGATTTGGGGCTGCCAGTGTTGTCAGGCAAATTATGGGTTATTCTCCAAGATGGCAGCGTTTATTTCCTAAATCACTGGCTTCTGTTGTTCCACCACTTAGTTTGATCAACTCTTTATTTACACACACCCCTTATTTATATTTATAGCGTATTTACATGTGTTACACTTATTGACAACAGCGTTTTTTTTCATATTTGTCCCGCATATTACTATCCAACACCTATTTACATATATTACTTAATTACATATATTGATTATTTATATAACCACATATATATATATATATATATATATATATATATATACCCTTTGTTTATTCCTTTATTAAATCAAATCATCTATTTATTCACCTTTTTTCATATTTTGAATTCATTTACTTACACCATCTCTTTATTTTCACGCAATTTGCATATCCATCGCTCATTTACCTTTATAACTTATCTAGCTCCTACTTTTTTCCCATCTAATAATTATTTACATCTGTCACTTATTTACATCCACACTACCTATTTACGTTCATCATAAAATTTATATATATTATTCTTTTATATAAATTTATATTCTCCAACAACTTTTTTCTCTTATTTTCTTTGTACTATAATCACAATAAACACTTATACTGGTGTTTTCCCCCCTTTTTTCAAGTAATAATTCATACGAAAACATTTTTCCCTACTATAATGTTATTCAACCTTTGTCAGATTTGAAACAAATAAACATATAGGGAAAAGAATAAGATATTTAAAATTTCTAAATATTTTATTCCTTCTAATTGTTTTTTTTTTCCCACATGACAAGAGTGAATTATATTCACCAAAACGTAGTGAAAATCAAGATTTTCAACAAGCCTAAGTGTCCTTTGAGATATAAATATATAGAGTATATAGGCAAAATGGTATGTTCAATGTTTAAAATGGTATCTCTAAATAGATATCTAAAATGATCAAGGAAAGATATGGCCTCATGGAAACGATTGTGAGGGAGAAACCACATGGTTTTGGACATCTTGTCTCAGGAAACCTAGGATTAAATTCATGGAAAATATTTTCTTAACCACGTTCGATAATAATATTACAAAATCTATTATCATTATTATCACTAGTAAACGAGGTACAGGCCATGATAATCATGGTGAATAGTTAGCGAATGTTTTTACTGAAAGTACACCACATGTCAATACATGTAGGAAGCAGTTTGACTATTGCACTAACAAGTGCTCCAGAGATTCATTTGGTTATTTAACTCATCTTTGGAATTTCAGGAGCCATTGAAGCATTTATTTTTCGGAAACAAGTGCCCAATGCGGGATTTGATCCTGGGACATAGCGGTCAAGAAAATCGACGGTTAATACTTCACCACCAAATAAACTTAAAATCAAAGGTTTAATTATTTAAAAATAGCCCATAGTATATCTATCTAGGCTATATAAGATTCAATTATAATATACTTCTATAATATAATAAAACTACGTTAACGACGGTTTGCCATTATAGCTATGCAAAATTTGTTAGTCGCCTGATTCTGCATTTGTAAAGGATACAAAAAAAAGATCAATTTGACTAACTGGTAAAGGTCTAAAACCTTTAAATTTTCATAATTGAACAGAAACGAAACGAAATCGACGGTTAATACTTCTCCACCAAATGAACTTAAAATCAAAGGTTTTAATTATTTCAAAATAGCCCATAATATATCTATCTAGGCTATATGAGATGCATTTCAATTTTAATATACATGCTATAATATAATAAAACTACGTCAACGACGGTTTGCCATTATAGCTATGCAAAATTTGTTAGTCGCCTGATTCTGCATTTGTAAAGGACACACAAAAAAAAGATCAATTTGACTAACTGGTAAAGGTCTAAAACCTTTAAATTTTCATAATTGAACAGAAACTAATTTTAGAGTTAAGGAAGCAAACATGTATGAGAGAGCTAATTGAATTTTTCTTAAAACCAAATTCCCGCTTTTATCGCCAATCCAATTTAAAATGTTTACTTTCTTTTTCAATAGATGGCGTTCTGGGTCGTTTCATTACTTCATTTATGAACTGGTAGAATACCTTTTTTTTTAAATATTGATGAACTAGGTTGAAGTTTTAATTTCTTCGTGTAGTTTGATAAAAATCCTTTTGAAATATAAGTATATTGTTTGATTCTTAATTTATCTGGAACTTTTTCAAGTTTTAAATTTATTTAATCTCTCTATTGGTCTTATGAATCGAATACATTTCTGACGTTGCTACAATAACTTTGTCACCTCTCACGACTCTATATAATAACTTTATCATTTCAGCTTATCTTACAAATACCTTCAGTACATATTTAACTTGACCCCTTAAGTATTTGCATGATCTGTATGATGATTGAACTACAAAGCATCTCAAATATTGTATTCATAATTATAATATAAATAAATAAATCATTGATCAATTTTATTTTTAAATTTATGAAATATTAAATAAGATTGTAAAAAGGCTAGTGGCACTTGATGCTCCGTAGACCCATCACAAGATGTTGGGCGCTGTGTAGCATGACCCAGTAGGGAATTTGGTTTTCCTATAGGCTAAAGGTTAAAAACAATGTTCGCTGATAGATTATTGTAAGCGTGACTTGTGCATTTTACTGGCTACAATACTACATGTGTGTGAGTGAAGGCTAAACATGAAACTACCTTATTTACATATCTGAGCATATACCTTTTTTTTATAATAAAAGAAAAACATAATTTTGGCAAGTTGGAATTATATATTTCTTAATATGAATAATTATTCACTTCAACCTTTCTTTATTTCCAACGTTTAGGTTACCAGCAGACATCTTTAAAAAAACTTAACCCTATAATGTATAACTTTTGCCATGTTATGAAGATTTATGAAACCTACAAAACGTGTATTGCGTCCATATTTTAAATACAATAGTGTCGCTCTAAACTGTGTCTAGATTATGCAAATCTATAAGGAACAGTGGAAGCTAGAATATATAAGGGACATCATAGGTATTTAGTCAAAGGACTTAACTCCTAGAGAATACAGATTGTCCTCTAATCTAGACGGGTTTTAAACTCGAAATTTAATCTTAAATCCTCTTATATTTATCATATAAGATTATATAAATTCCTTCACAGATATATTCAAATATGAATTATTATGTTTAACGCTTTATTTTTATGGACTACTTTATTATATTTATAGGAAACGATTTTTTGGGGGATATTAAATGTAAAGTATAATTAAGGGATTTTTAGTATTTTGGTATTAAATATAATTCAGTCTTTAATATAATATTTACAATTAGGTTTCATACTAAGGGTTGTATATGGGAATGAATTATTTTGGTCTTAAGGCAGTTAGTTCATAAATCTTGAAGGTTTTAGAGAGAGAGAGAGAATCGAAGATATTCAAGAGAAGTGTTGGGAAAAATTAAAACTAAGAAAAGATTTATCTCCTGATCGCGAACTAAAAGTTGCTGATGGCTTGACCATCTGTCAGAATAAATATCAACTATTCATTGATTTAAAAATACAACGAATAGTTGATATTTATTCCGAAAGATGATGCAAGACATCATCAAATTTTTGTTGTATGATCAGGATATACCTTTTTCTCAATTTATCTACCTGATCCCAGTAGAATTTCACTTTTGTAACATTTAATCACAAAGATTAAAACGTTTTGGATATATTGCATTCTCAGCTCTCTGTCGACCAAACTGTCGACCTGTGGTCAGGATATAGGTCAGACCACTCTACCCGGTGTTTGGACTCTCCCTGTGCTAGAGGGAAAAGGTCAGATCGCGTGGAGGCAGATGGGTGGGTTCGAAGCCAGCTGTCGGAAGTCTTTTGTTACCCATCCCTGCCACCGCCGTCTAGGTGAACTTCTTCAATCCACCTCACTACCCTCGGTACTATCTAAGATACACAATCACACCTCTCTAGTTTAACTTGTCACGCTAGGAAACAATTGAAAAATCTCATTTATTGCACTACTCTCTTGGCCAAAAAAAAAATCCTTTATTATAAAAATCCTATATTTCCTACCACCATATTTACATGATCTCTTAAAACCTTAAACAAATATATGACATAACTAATATAAATAAATTATAAACTTCGTTTTCACGTTAATATGACTCGGATTCACGCACACACACAAAGCTTTATTAAGATCACCGGTCTTATACAGATTAACCACAGGAAGCAATAATAGATGGAGCTCCTGTACTCCAGGCAGCGCAGCATCCATATGATCGTATTCAAACAATATTTAAACAATTAAAAAGGTTTCTGAAGGTGAGTTTCTTTTTATTTTATTCAAGTAGTGTCAAGCTTTGGGACATCTCTGCCATTCTACAGGGGTACATATATAAAATAATAAAACGCCGCCGGAGGCATCCGAAAGACAGAGATGTGCAAAAGCCTGAGACTACCTGAATAAAATAAAATAAAAACTAATCGCCAAAACTTTTTTAATTATTCAATTAATGTCCAAGAGATTTAAATCAATCAATATGAACCAATATATTATATATGTAATATACCTCTTATAATAATATTATAATATACTCTGTTTAATTATTTTTTTTTTAATGTTTGGATTTGGTAGCATTGTTGTTGTTATGAATATATTCAAAAGTATATATATAGCATTAAAAAGATATATAATTAAAATTTGTTTCTTAATTTGGTAAAGCATTTTTATATATTTAATCGAAGGAACATCACAATGTATAAAGAAAAACTTCCATAAAGCGGACATTTTTATAAAATTAAAGTTGTTTACATCCAACCTCCAATGAGCGAATACCTCCAGAAGATACCAAAAATATCCATTTTTTAGGCCATGATCTCTCAATTCTATCGTATATATAGAGTATATTACTGGTTAACACGCTTCTTTATCAAACAACTCGGGTTGGATACAGGGATTTGAAATATTCGATATATTTTATTATTTTAAAAATAATTAGTTTAAAAAAAAACACCAATATTTGGTCCCATCTTTAATCAAGAGAAGAAAGATATCTTCTATACTAACAAATCACATAGTGTATATGTCGTAAATGTTTTAATGCTAACTTTTTATAATCACACATCACCACTAAATTTATTCAAGAGTATATAAATGTTATTCAGACTTTAACAAAAATATATCTTCCATACTATATACTTTAATCTTTGATTCATAAAAATCCACACCTAATGTATATAACTTTATTCAAAAGGGTTAAGTAAAGAAACATGTTAAAAAAGAAAATATTTGAAAATAAAAGTGTGAAATTTGGGTTGGATAATTAAATAGATTAATGTTCTTAGATGATAGCTTGCTTAATTTGGGTCCTGCATCTAATGATCGCAACTTTCTCCTCATTTTCTTTTTTATTCAACTCTGTTGAGCAAACTTCACAATAGAGGCCAACCTATCGTTTAATATTGGGTAAATTAAAAGAATTATTCATTCATCATTAAATATCGTTTTAAAAAATCAATTTGAGGGAATGGTAATAAATAGTAATGAAAAATAGACGTGTAAAAAGTTTTTTTTTTATTAGGAAAAAAATTGGAAAATGCTTTCGAATCTCATGAAATCTTCAACGGGCCGATCTTTCAAAGTCACGAACTGGTGCAAGAGAGAGTTGTGTACATATAATATATAATGTCATAGCGAGTGTAATTTCCAATTGTTGATAGAGAGACGAAGCCTTTCCATTGTTCTTGCTAGGCCAAGATCGTCAGAACCAAAACTGGTTGATATCGTTTTGAAAATTCAGAAATCCATAAATAGTATATTCAAAATAATATTTAATATAACGTAAAATAATAGCACGCATTTTGTATAAATTTATATCAATCAGGTGAATTGCAATAAATTTCTTTATTAATTTAAAATGACAAATTTTAACGTGTTAGTTAATCACATCAGTCTAATTGTGTGTTTTGCAGAATGAATACAATATAATAATATAATATTTTAATTATAAACCACTCCTTAGTAACTTATTTATATGATGCTATGAGGGGAAAATAAAGAGAAATGCTCAAGTTAGAAGAGTATGGCGATAGAGGTGAACAGGGCCTTCTGAATATTAGAGACATTTTAGTAAGGAATGTAATATATTGATTGATATATTGAAAGTTTTAGATTCATTTACAAAAAATCACCAAAAAATATTCTACAGCGTATTATTATAAAATAAAATATTTCAAAAAGTCCAGGTTCATGAATGTGAAATTATCCCAGTAGTCGAATCACTAAAACTACACTATAACTGTTGTACTATCCGATAGATTGAACTGACGAAACCGCAGGGAGTGTCATCACTGTATCATTAGTATGAGTTAGGATCTCCTCTAACACACATTTATCTTATTGCATTGAGAATTGTACGAATTTGTTTAAATAACATTAATATAACTCTAAGTTTAACCGATCGCTGAAACGCTAATATGTAAGTGCCATGTTAGATAGATGGACCCCACAAAGATGGCTAGAGAGGGTGTCACGGGGGAGTACGTCGGAAGTGACGTCTTAATTGTATACTTCCGGCGGCCAGGTGGAGTGGCCGTTGGGACAGCTGAAGCGTGGACGTCCGTTTCCTCCGCTGCTGATGTATGTGTGTGTAGTTCAGTCTTTGTATGTCTTGGATTATAACTTCTTCTTTTGTACGAGGAATAACCAACCTGTATTTCTTAACTAAAGACAGGAGGATGTTGGGCGAGGCTTGTCTTTTATTGGGGGTTAAGAGGCTTGCTTTAACGTCTTAGATAACCTCTAGGTTTGTACGAATCATAACCAACCTGTATTTCTTAACTAAAGACGGCAGGATGCTGGGCGAGGCTTGTCTTTTATTGAAGCTAAGAGGCATGTTTTAAAGCACGATTGTCATCTACTAGTTAAGTGAATTTTCAAAAATCCTTTCAGCCAGAAGAGCTCTTGCGTCTTATCTAATACTAAAAGACGCGCTTCACCTAACGATCTTATGCCATTAGTTAATTTTAACTTCCTTTTCGATATTTTATTTCGAATTTAGTTCAAATATTGATATTATCTATTATATTTTGTTTTAGTTTATCTCGCGTGTTGTTTTTTTTTTATTATTATTTGGCTTGAGGAATTGAATTTTACTTGAAATCTCGCAGTTTTGAGTAAAGAGAATTGTAGAGAGAGATATTTGATTGTTCATTCTTTGGTATTAATAAAGCTTCCTAACTCAATCTTTGAAAATTGAATCGTCGATTCTACTGTCGTTGGGCCATCCTTCCTATTCCCAGTGCAAGAGATTTTCTGTTGAGAATATCGTGGACTACACGGGTCACAAATAACAAGGTGTTACTACCGAAATACTACCGAAGAATACTTATGTCTTGTTAAATCATAAGAATGGATCAAGGAGACAATAACACGACAACGTTATGTCGTACAAATTTGTAAATGTGTGTTCATATTCCATTCTTCTATTTGAATTGTTTTGCCATTCCTAAGAATTCGGACATCTGGGACGTCAATTGTGTGGACCGATTGTTGTGAGAGATGACACAGCGGTATCTCCTTCCGGTCTTTTACTGTTTCATATATGACAGTAGTCAACTGAAGTATTATAAATATAAAACATTTTTATATGTTAATTAAAAGGCATATCCTGATCGTTCAACTAAACGTTGCTGATGGATTGCGCTATCTGTCGGAATAAATATCAAATCTTCGCCTGATCCCAGTACAATTTACCTCTTCCGTACTATCTCACAACTTGACCAACCCAAATAGAAACGCAAAATAACTATTTCGTGAACCATAATAAATATAACTTTACCTAATTTATAAAACAAGAACAAATCAATTGTGAATATTATATTGTAGATATATTTTATTTTAAATATTTATTTACTATGAAAAATATCAATATTAAAAATTACAGTTTTTTGTAGACCAATAACTATGCGTTTCACAATCATTTTCAAAAATTTTAATACAGTTTATATTGTACGAATGTGTTTATAACTTGAACCCTAGATTATAAAAAAACACCCATCGTCCTATGAGTATACATTTTGTAAAACCTTGAGCATATTTTTTACTTGAAAACAATTTAACACTCAAAAACGCAATAGGTTGTTAAACTGTAGACTAAAAGTATTATTGTGTTGGTTAATTACTTGTTATTTGTTATATATATATGTGTGGTAACTTTCAATCGTTATAAGGATGCCTCCAGAATGTTGGGTTCTGGTGTTTCAGCCCTATCAATTAGGTTAGGTTAAGCCTCCACATTAATGAATAATTTTCGTGGATCGTCTCTCATTCCGAGAATGATTAATTAGTTTCTAATTGCCAATTAAGATGTAATTAATTAATTTCTCCTCGGTACACAATGTGTTCTTTGTCCCCCTCCCCACGGTATTTTGCTTTATACCATTGCCTCTCTAATTCTAATTATGCTTCCCCCCTATATAGGAATATTTGTGGTTTAATCAGAGCCTACATCACAATGACGAGGGCCCATCAGCACGGAACGTGTATGTAATTGGCTTTTCCACGATTTATTAAGTTAGGGTGTTTAGACAAAATTCGTTAATTATAGTGAGAGAAAGGTCGGCGTTCAATTAAGTAGCAAGGCAGATGTATTAAAAATTGAAAGTTGTATAAGCTTATGATTTTGTTTTGTTTTAAAAATGAATCGATGTTGGTTCTATATGCTTTAATTGAATATTACACCTTACTCCTATATATTTTATTGCTTGAAAAGGAACACAACAAAACAAAAAAGAAACTAAAATTGAAAAATGATTTGATAACTAACTAAGAAAAATAATAATATCAAAAATGATGATGATAAAATATAGAATATATCTGCCAAAAAAATGCTTCTATGAATTAAAAAATAAGAATAATTCCAAAATTAACATATAAACTTCAAACAGCCGATTTTCAGGCTAAGATACAACATTTAGTTGTAGGTTAAAGGGAGAAATGCCACTTTTGGTACATTAATATCATCCTCCCTCAAATAAATGTTATATAAATATATATAATATTATATTTTACATTTAAAAATTGGGTGTTCTAATTATTTTAAATAATATTTTTCTCTGGCAATATCCTCGCAATTATTTATAGCTCTAGTTCATGCAACCGATTTATTTTAATGGAATGACAGCTGCTCATTACACCACAAACGTCTGCGCCTATTTTCTTCTTTTGGTATATATACAAATTCTATTCTATAGTCTCTTTTAGAGCGGCCATATACAACTCTTAAGTTTTGTAGAGTTGCATTTTTAGCTGGTTTGAACGAGTGAACAAAATTTCTGAATATTTCGTGGTCTGAAAGTATATAAAATTTGTGAAAAATAAGGTGAAAGAAAATATAGACATTAGTCTAGTCCCGACCATTCGGCCCCTTTTTTGTGTGATGAAACTCGAGTTGCTCATTAGGCCAGAGAAATGATTGTGCATATTTTGCTTCGTTTGAAAGGAAATATACAAATTTCCTTCTCTAGCCTATTACCGACCACGGCTACCTTGAAGTCTGATGTTTTATACACTTGCTATGTTAGTAGTACTGAATTAGTTTATGAAATACCAAATTTCTACGTGGTCAGGAAGAATTAAAAAATGTATCACAAAATATGATAAGAAATATAGAAACAATGATCCATTAGACCACTCAAAAGGCAGAAATTTTGTCAACTTGCATTATTTAACTGTATAAAGCTAGTATAAAAATGTTCAAAATTTGTTGTTGCCTGGAAGTATATTAAAATTGGTTACAAAATTCAAAAGTGAATGAAGAAATTAGAGTTAGTCTTTTACCGACTACCTCGAACACCTATGTGTCTGAAAATTTGACAACTTGCATTGTCATCAGGTTTAAGCAGGTGTATAAAATATCAGAATTCTAGATGTAAGCATATTAATAATCAATATCGCCATTTTAAAAAAAAATATATAGAAATAAGTCAATTCCTAAACACGTTGATCACCAATAAGTTAGAAATTTTGTACAATTGCATTGTCATCAGGTTTTAACATGTCTACAAAACATCAGAATTCTAGATGCTCTGTAAGCATATTAATAATCAATAAATGCCCTGTAAGCATATTAATAATCAATATCGCCATTTTAAAGGAAATATAGAAATTAGTCAATTCCCCTAAACACGTTCACCACCAATAAGTTAGAAATTTTATCAAATTGCATTGTCAAAATTTAAAATTTAAAATACAAAATACAAAATTTCAACTACTAGGTGCTTAATAAGTATATTAAGAATTGAATATAAGATTTGGGGACAGACAAACATTGAAGCAAGTTAAATAAAAGATTTTAATAAAAATGACTTATTATGATCTAATCAAACCTTTAATGAAGAACCTCCTGCAGGAGAGTTCAAATGTAGCCATGTGAGGTTGGGGCACGATCTTTCTGGGGGGGGGGGGGGGGGTGTTTTTAAGAATTCTAAATATATATTTATATAAAATAATATATTAAAATATATGTGTGATTGAATCGAAATATATCTCCAACTCTCATAAACTCTACTTTAAGAACTGAACTAATTTCAAAAAGAAGATATAGAGCATTATCTCGCAGTCAGAAATGGGTTTAATAATAGCCTATTGATTTTAGTTGGAGATGAAGAGCTAGCAGCGGGCGGGGAGGATAGCCGTAGGGGCTGCCGGGGATGGCAATGGGAAGAGTCCGTTGGAATTATTTCTGGGAGGGGGGGGAGGGGTGGAAGATGAAGATTCTGGGTGAAGAATGGGGCAATTTCCCTCAGGTCAGAGCGTTGACGGCTGCTCCAATTATCCAAGGATTTATCTGCAGGACACCCGATGTCATTCGTCACCTCTGCGACTCCATTCTTCTCTAATTACGCTATTCAAAACCTCCTTCGTCTGCCTTGTTTGTTGAAGATCATTCTCCCATAAGCGACTGTTTAATAAATATTCTAGGTCTCTCCTGGAGATGATCATTCATTAGAGGTTGGATTATATCTGAACACTTTTGTTGAGAATATCATGTAAACGGTCATCACATATTAACCAATAATTAACACCTCTTTATTTAAATATTTACTTTATCTTGGTCTCTATCTTGTGTGTGCCAAGGAACTATATTAGGACGACATGGAGGTACCGAAATGAGAAACTTTGAATTAATAATGAAGCTAATTAATGGTTGAAGTACAAATTTATCTTTATTGTCTTTTTTTTTTAAGTAAATGTGGTTGCATAGTGAGATACCCTTTCATTAGATCGATCTTTTATAATGACACTCATGGACAAAACTTAAGGAAGTAAAAATCTTTTCATGTCGCCCGTCTTTTTTTTTTTTTTGAAGGAGACAGGGGCAATTTTGTTCACACTTGGTTATCTCGTGTACTTTCAATAAAGGTCACTGGGTATCAAATATCTTTCAGAGTTATTGTCTGAATTCCGATATACACGGTAAATGGTACAAATTCATAAGTTTTGTTATTGAGTATATATTCTACTGATTATACTGTGTCTATAACACATATACAGCTTATGTTCAAACTTCTCGAACTGATGTTGTGGCTTACTCACTGATCAGAGTCTTTCCCAGAGAAAACTGAATATGAATCTATCGGTTTTTTCAATATAATAGGTGACATATTTATGTATTTATTGAAAGGAAGATGCTCTTTTTTGTACCTAAATACTTTTCTCTCTCGTGAATATTAATAATTAATATATAAATGAAAATTCGACACTATTATAGACGGATTCTTTTAAAAATAAAACAATTTCTACTGTCTTTACTGCAATTCAAAAATTTATGGCGAAACAGCTGGGAGGGTCCACCACTGATGAGCCAAGAGCCCCCCCATTAGTTTTTCCATTGCAGTAAGGGCAATAGAATTTTTTAAATTTTTAAAAGAATCATACACGTCTATAATAGTTTCGAAATTTCATAACAGATGGTGCACACTGATGTATCCTAATATATAAATGGTATAATTATCTGATGAAATACGCTGTTATAGAGAAAAATATTATCTTTATATATTTAAAATGAATAATTTAAACATTAAAATCAAAGTAGGGAAAAGAATGTATGTATATATAGAAATAGAGGGGCATAAAATTTCACGAGAGAGAGAGTTAGTTTGCAGAATTTATTTAAAATCAAGATTGTATAAAATTCCCTTTACAAAATAAAACAAACTTGGAAATTAAAATTCAAAAGTTTCAAGTTTAACAATTTGGTAGTTTTTTTTTGTTGGTGGAGAATATTGTTTTACCCCTGAAGTTGGGAGACACTTTATTATTAATATACGACTTGTGAAGTTTGGGTTTTATAGCGCTGATTGAATAAATACTTATAGAAAACCTATAATTTCTATGACATAGGCATTAATTGTATGATAATATATATGAATTTTTTATGATGTCTTTTTTACTTTTCATTTTTCTTAAATTTGAAATTTTAAAAAATGTTTTAACACAACATATATATAGTGAGATTAAAGTGTGAATACACTAGAATATAAAATGCTTATATACAATAAGCAGCTAGTATAACAACACAAACATGATAGATATTATAAAGTATTAAAAATAAAAAAGGCATATTCTGACCTGGAGCAAATGTGCTTTTTAGAAGATAGAGCGTCATCTGGTGGAACAGAAATCAACTAATCATTGATTTAGCCTGTTCCCTGATATTAGGCCAACCCAATTTCTTGATAAATCAAGAAAAGCCATATAAAGTATATATATAAATACAAGAAGCAGAACAATATAGATAAAGTTCGTATACAAATACATTAAATATAAAAATCGATGCTATTCTAAATTTTGGAATTGGCAAGCGTTTCATAAATATTTTCAGTTTATGTGTCTTCATAATGCTACGAAGTACATGTGCAAATGGTTAATTGTTCGGTATAGCGAAAGTGTAAAGTAGCTATATTCTTTATTACACGAAAGTATAAAACGTTTTACGTTTTTAGTTAGCTGAAAAAGGGCTTGATCTCGAAAGCGTCTTTAATCAACTCAATAAAAAAAATGCAGAGTTTTATACTTTCTTGTAATTTGTCGTATACCCAGTTCTATACAATAATAAATTATTTTTGTATAAGTATTGAATACATTGCCTATTTTAAAATTCTTTGTTTAGAAATTCTTTCACGTTCATTAGTACACGTAGTACAGGCCTTGATAATCATGAGGAGTAGAAGTTGGCGACTGCTTTTACTGTATATACACCACATGTCTACACAATTGAAAAGCAGTTCGACATTTTCACCCACCAGTATACCCAAGCCCCGTTTGATTACTTGCACTCACTGGTGGGGTTGGATAATTTCAAGAATCTCTGCCGCCATTGGAGCATTTTATTTTTAATTAGAAAAAAAAAGTACCCAATGCGGGATTTGATCCCGAGTCGTAAATGTCGAAAACGAAGGATTTAGACCACTGGTCCACCGATTCCCGTTTCCTCTTCCGTCGTATAAAGCTTCTTTAACACAAAGCAATAACGCACCATCTATACATATGAAATGAAAGGATTTAAAAGCACGAATGTTTCTTTTATACATAATACAAATAACTTCTTGTTGAGAAAAAAAAAACATTGTTTATTCGAATAAACCGGAAATATATTATTATTATTTAAAAATAGAAATGAAAATTAAGGAGAAAAGATTTTTATTCAGATAAATATTCAGATTTAAATATTCAATGGAGAAAGTTTTCACGTAGTTCTGATATTATTATTATATTTATTATTATTATTAAGGCTTCAGATTCATATTTGTGAATGTACTACAAAATCAACTTTAAAAAATCGAAATTAAAAACTATGGTGTTTGGTTAAAGTCCTCAAACAGCACAAAGGCGGCTTTGAATTCAGTACATTCTACAAGAGGATTAGTCTGCATTAAGTATTTTGAACATATGTAATAGGAAATATTATAAATATTTTGTAGTAGAAGTTATAGAGCCTTTTGATTGAAGATATATGTTAATTTGATAAAAAGGTATTAGAATATAATTTGAAGCAGGGGGAATAATTTATTTCAAATATTAGTTAAGATAATTAAGGTAGAAGTTCACTCTCACACACAGGAAATTAATTAAGGGAATCGTTAGCAAAGCGTGAAGAGAATGTGTAGGAAACAGTGAACCAGAATCCTGTGTACTGACATTATCTCTTCAAACATTCTAATACAAATATTGATACGGAATCATCCTGATCAATAGTTTAAAATACTCAGTCAAGTATTCCGTAAAAGGTTTCTTCAACAATATATTAGTATTCACAAGCTTTCGAGTTTAAAAAAATCTACAGGCATTTCTTCTGTAAAAAGCTCTTAGACACGACTGTACTCAAGCCTATTATACTTGCTTTGATTATTGCTTTCAGAAATTTATTTCAAATATCCACGGTCATTTTGATGCCAAATATTTTGTTGATATCATGATTGTGTTTGAATATGTTCTATTCGTCTATTATCTTGTCTTGTTATATACCTAAAATTATATTTTCTCAAATGCGATCAAATCTAATGATCAAAAGTATAAAAGGTATCAGATTGAACAAACAATATTCAATGATATCACTAAAACCAGCGCTATAAATCTAATTACTATTGAAATTTCCATCATTATCAGCATAAATTGTTTTATATTTTTATATACATTAGAGGAAACAATCTAATATATTCTGAGATCCTGACTCACATCAATGGCAAACCTTCTTAGTAGTGTTTCTTTATTTTATTCACTTCATTGTTATAACTATTGTATTCTAACAGATATGTAGCGCCTGTGTTCAATTGAATAATACGATCAATACGGGTATAAGTTTATACAATATTTTTTTATTATTTGAACACACAGATCACATAAGCTTTCGGACATATCAGCTCTTTGACATGAGTAACAAACTAGTGTGTTAGTCCCGTCGAAGGGCTGACAAGTTCGAAAACTTGAGTTCAAATAATAGAAATCCTTAAAGAAACTCTTATCCCGCCATTAGTCTTCTTATTATTTCACTATAATATTCCCTGTTTTGCTATATAGTCTATGTTTTAGTTAGAAACGATAATCGCCGAAGGTATGTTTCTCTCTTTTGCGAAGAAAAAGGTTGTTAAAGAAACCTTTCGCTTTCAATTTCTTCTCGTGTTGTAAGCCTATGTTTTGTTGCTTGATGATAAGACAATGTTGGTTATGCCTATTAAGATTAGTTTTTATGATTAGTATAGATTATTCTATATTATATCTAAGCTCTAAACATAAACAAAAACCACAAAATCTTCCAAAAAAAGACCTCTGGGAAAACTCTAGGACTATAATAGAAAAGCTTAGACAATGGAACTTAATGGAGATCGTTTAAACGACTTGAGGAATAAGCAACAACACAAATCCTGTTTATAGATAACAGTAGCCGAATGACCCGGGCAACGCCCGTGTTTTACCCGATTGAATGTTTTGATTCAAATACTATTTGTTACAATTATAAATTGGCGCCTTAAATAAATGCATATGTTAGTTAATAACTATAGCCTATGTGCTTTATCTGTCTATGTACTGTTGGCTTCCGTAGGCGTCTCTTACTGGGAAAAAGAAAGAGAGGATTCCATTTGGTTATTAACTAATATATGCATTTATTTAAGGAGCGACCCGCTCCAACTCAATAGTTACAAAAACGAAAAAGCGAGTGGGGGGGGGGGCATGATGGGGGAGGCAAAGGTGGCGTGATCGTAGCCAACCAATATGAGAGCGCCATTCCAAAAAAAAAAAAAAAGCAAACGGTGACAGAGATGAAAACTGAGGAATTGATGACGCTCGTAACTGTATATAGAATTATACGAACCGAACACCTAGCACCATTTATCGTTCAAAGAGACCAAATTACCATAGTATGTTAATACATTCCAATTTTCACATAGAGATGACGTTGTGCGTTATGTAGATATTATTTATCATCCAACGGTAAAACTTGAAAGGAATATTAATATAATTATTCACCCTTCACCCAAGTATATATAAAAAAAACTCCATTATTAGTTGCCTCTGTGTAATATATCGGCCCGTTTTTTTATTAAGATTAAAAAAATAGGTTTTTCTATTTATTAATTTATTGTTCCTTATCACCTACCAGCGGCGCTTAGTTTTTAATGATATTGAAATTTGTTTTCATAATCCGAAATGTATTAGCCATCTATCTATTCATTTATTTACATTTTGATACACCAAACAATATTAATTTACATTCTTTTTTACTCTAAGTTGCAACTATTGGTTTTAAATATATAATTAATTGGAGAGATATTGTGTGTCTATATTTAATAAATTAGGTTTTACATCTCGCTCTATTAGTTAAGTTTAACTATTTTATGTTACGCGCGTTTTTTATTGTTAAATTTCAATTTTGGATATAAGATAAATATTTCATATGATTAATATACAAATATTTGTAAGATATAACTTATTTTTAAATTTATTATTGTAATAGATTTTAATTAATTACATATATATGAATATATAGATATAGATTATATAGATTAGAAACAGAAAGATAATTAGAACAAATCAATTTATTAATTTGGATATAGTATTATTACCATGTGTTTCTAATCACTAATAGTTGAAATCCTAATTTTATAATAGCTTATATTTTAGTAACATATATGGTTCTGGTGTCCCTTATATATATATACTTTAAAATATATTAGATAAACAAAAATATGCCTAAAGTTGATACAAATTTTACAGCTATGTTTTCAAATAAATAAACGTATATCTACAGAACTTCTACTCTGCAATGCTGAATATTGAAAAAGTAGATCAACAGTGACAAACACCCACAGCGAGGTGCTGTCCTTGGTAGGTTCACCACGAAGGAACCATAGACATCCTTTTTCAATTTTAATATAAAAATCCATTTTAATAGAAGAGTCTCACGTTAAAAATTAGATACAGTATATACACTAATGAACAAAACTTGAGATGTTGAAATTATTTTATGTCGACAATATATATACACAAACACTAAGCTTTTTTAAGACCACCGGTCTCATACAGATTCACCACAGGAAGAAATAATAGATGGAGCTTTTATTCCACAATATATATCTATAAATATATTCTGAAAACCAATATAATTTGGAATTTTCAAATCGTTTAATTATTGGAAAACCATTTCAATAATAATTCCACAAAAACAATAGTTCTAATTTTTTTATTGTTCGAAGTTCAAAATTCGTTTGTGTTTATTTGTGGTTGGAATTGTTACTTGTATAAGAAATTGAATAATAGGTTAGAAGGGGTAACTAAGTTGACGCCACCATCTTGATGAGCGCTGTCTATTAATTCTCAGCGCTGAAGGATTACTGAGCGTTTGTTTGTTCGCAGATTTGACTGAGTTGTTGATTTAGTCTTAAGCCTCTCTGATATCCCTTGCTTAACTTCAACTAAATGGCTCCATGACCCTCTTTCCTAATCCACGGATCAATATCTTATTAAAGCATTAATCACATATCACAATTAATTAGTGTTTAAATGGGAAATATATACCTTATTTCCTTTTTTTTTTAAACAAAGTTAAACAATTGGTTATGTGTTATTGGGTAAATTTATGATGTTTTCACGATTTAATATGAAGGCTGGTGGCATAGTGGTGTGAGATGTTTAGTTTCGTCAGCCATTACTCTGGTTCGAATCCTACACTTCTAATATTTTTTAGATATTTAATTATTTCAATGGCACAACCCGCACAATTTCAACTTCAACAAAGATGACAAGCAATTAAACGGCATTTTGCCAAACTTCTTTTACATGTGCACATTTACACTTATGGGCAAAACCTGACAAAGGTTTTCCTATCTGAATATCTGAAATAAAAGGATACATCTCTTGTTAAAATTGGCGCAAAGGTTTTGCACTATCTTTTGATCGTTTCTAGATCCTATTAGTCTCTGGTCAGTGACAAGGTCCCAACATTACTTTTGTTTAATCCAGAACGTCCACCCAGAATAGAGCTAACTTTGATTTCTTATGGGATTCGTGAAATAAACATATTCAGTTGATAAAGTAGCTGTACCAAAGAATGGTGTCTATTTTGAGATGAGAGATTTTGATTCCTTTGTTTGTGTTATCAATTTACTCTCTGCAATATTTGAGTTGATGAAAGTGTTTCGATCTTGAGTATTGAAAACCTGTTCATGGTATTGAAAAATAAAGCTACATCAGCCAATAATTTATTTAATTCTCGAGGTATCAGTGACTCGCCGTCCCTTTCCTCACGGGAACTCCCAACCAACAAATGATCGTCAAAACTGTTCATGGTATGGTCCTATATCTTGTATTGCCTGTAATAGGTTCAATTATGGTCACAATAAAAAAAACAAGGTCAATTGACAATGATATTATAAAATAGGTTTCCTCGACGAGAAATGGTTTAAAATGGGCGTCCTCATTTCCGAGTGTCGTGAAACGTGAGATGAAAATATCCGAGAGCATTTCCTGAATTTCAGCAACGGAAGTAAAGGAGGGCAAACAAACATACTTTAGAAACATATTAGACAATGTCAAGTTTATAATATCATCAATAGTAGAATATGCAAATTTTTACTTAACAAAAAGTGTTTTAAAAGGTTTATCTTATATTATATGATATGAATGGATCTCTCTATATATTAATGTGATCAGCTTATTTCGTGATTAAAACTCTGATAAAACGACTCTTCACACTTCTAACTCTATACTAGAATGAAGGTTAATCCAAATAGGTCAAATGATGTGTGGAAATATGGAGAACAAACACACGCAAATAAAAAACAACTAAATCATTAATATAGCTATATACCGACAGAGTTCCGTATTCGATAAAAATACACTCATGGGCAAAACCTACGGTATTTTCATATTTTGTTGTCGCCGGTCGTCTTTTTTTAAGGAGACAGAGGCAATTTTGTTCACACTTGGTTAGCTTGCGTGTCTTCAATGAAGGTCACTGTGTTTCAAATATCTTTCAGAGCAATTGTCTGAATTCCGATATTCATGCTAAAAGAAAAAAACTTTCCTAAGTTTTGTCCATGCGTGTAGGTTTTTTTAATCTAAAGAGCTTTTCAGGATGACTTGTCGTTGTATTTGTTTAAATGCGGCTGTAATAAATATTTATTTTGTTTTAAATCTAACCCAATTTCATCGTAATAAATAAACCTATTGGTATACTTGTTTTAAAGTACACTTATCGCCCGATTTACACGGTACTTGTTTTACACGTTTTCGCTTTTACACGGTTTTCCAAATAAGTTTTTTTTTATCGCACTATACTAAATGCTACTGTGATTGAACACATGCGCTGTGTACACATCTCACGAGGAATCCCGAGCTTATGTGCTGACTATATATTTTAACCTGTCAATGCATTTTATTTTTATTTCTGTGTACACCTATCCCCCGATTTACACGTTTTTCTCAGGAACGTATCTACCGTGTAAATCGGGGGATAGGTGTATTGTGATTTTAAGTAGAGAGAACCGATGATAAAACACATTCTGCAATAAAAATCCGCCGAAGAAGGGTATTCAGGTGACAAAGGTGGCCCCTCTAGCGTTATATATTTATCCATACAATGTATTTTGGTGCATTATCTCAGTGCAAAACGTTATGGTGGTGATCAAAAATGAACCACAACACCAACTTTGGAAAATTCTAACCGACGCTGTACCGATAATATCCATAGCCAGAAACAAGGTATATAGATTGTCCTTTGACTGAATTTATCAAAACTTGTATTTTGGCACATTCTTCAACACCACCTAAACGTTCTATACTAAGGTGATGAACTATATTGTGCATTGTGTCCATGCATCTTATTGGGAGAGATTAGCTTCTTTTATTACACACTCTTAATTATACAAATACTTGTAAATAAATACTGTGACCATGAATATAAAGATCTAGGTTAATAAATGTGTGAATAGAAACTTATGAAGTCAATTTAGAACTTTAGAAAAGTTCCAGTGGAACGTGGATTGGTTAGATAAACGGGGAGTGTAATAAGAGATGATCAATTTCTGACATCTAACGACGTTGAAAATCAGCGATAAGTGTGAAGAGAGAATCCTTCCCGCAATCTCTTCCAGAAGAAGATAAGTAGAAGATAAGAAAAGCTTCCTCCTCTAAATTCACGCCACCGTTTTCAATTGAAGAAAGGCTGGAAGATTTTGATGGTCCCACTTTGACAATTGAACGCCCGTCATTTCTGAATATAAAATTGATTTGGGATGACACAAAGGAATTTCTCACGTGTGGATTAAATCCAGTTGAAATAACCTTCCTTTCTTTCTTTATTACTTTTATTCTTCTTTTGGAAATTTTATTCTTTTTTTTTTATTTGTTATTCTCGGTGTAATTGTGGTTATATTGAAAGAAACTAAAATATTTGGAGAGAGATAGCTGAATTTATATTTATTATTGTCAAATATATATCAAGAATTCAATTCAAATATTTTAAAATTAATTTTATTGCGCAGATATTTTTTTTTCAGAAGAGCGCAATATATATTTAATGTTATAATATTTTTTAATTAAGTATCTAATAGTATAAAATTTATTTATTAATTTTACATTGAATAAAAGTTTTAGAACTTTTCACTGTGAATTTGTAAAAATTTACTTTAATAGAAAAAAAGACTTTAATATTCGTAGTAAGGTATTTAAAATTTGTTTGACCTATATTTATATATAAAATGTTAGATATGTGTTAAAAAGTTTGCTATTTTAAAACCTTTACTAAGATTTCCAAAAGAATGATAAAACTCGGTAAAGTTTCAATAAACCTAACTAAGGTCTGAAAACACTAAAGTCTAAGGTCTTAAGTTTAAGGTTCTAAGGTCCCAATAAAGTTCAAAGTTTCATTAGAATTTTTAAACTTTAAAAAAAATCTAAGAAACTCAGTGAAGTTTTTAAAATCTTACTAATACTAAAAAAATAATCGTGAAATTCTAAAATCTTCGATATAATTACAAAACCACAGTAAATTTTGATAAAAACTCTGTAAAGTTTTTTAAAAATTATTTGTATAAAGTTCAAAACCTTTAATAGGGATCTAAAAACCTCAGTGAAGTTCTAAAAACCTCTAAAAAAGTTTTAAAAAATTTAAAAGTCCTAAAAAGCTCAGTAAAGTTCAGTGGCCATTTAATTTTCACGTTCTCCAGGCCCCAGTTTATCAATTAACAATCCCCTCAGCTCGCTGTCTTCATCAGAGCCCCTTTGTTTGAACATAAACTCATTTTCCCGCCCGTTCCCTCCATTTCACCCCTATTTCCTTCTTTTTTGAATGCTCTTTTTCCACCCCTCCTTCTGTCGTTATGTCTTTTTTATTCTTTGTTTTAAATGGTTCTCAGATCCCCCCACATTTAGGTGCTCTGCTGTTTTTCCCAGCTCTTAAATGCTCCTCATTTCTTTTGACGAAATGAAATTTTTTTTAAATGAAGTTTGATGTCATTAAGTATAACCAAAATTAAGTTTGGGAATATTCATCTATAATAAAAGTAAATCAATTTCATATAGCGGTATTTATATGACCAATAAATTCTGATCTAAACGAATTTTGATAATCCACCACTGCAATATCACAAACATACTCATGTATCCTTAAACAACCTAAGCAAATTCTATTTCAAGCAAATTTATCATAATATACACACACACATACAAAGCTTCATTAAGAACACCGGTCTTATACAGATTGACCAGAGGAAGAAAGGAATCATAGTATATATATATTTGTTATAATATCTTAAATATATATGAATAATTTTAAATTAAATATTTTATACAAATATTATTATCTCTTACGAAAAATTAAATTCAATCCAAATATTATATAAATATAGATAAGATAAAACAAACGTCTGAAAGAGACAAGGTTAGCATCATTCGAACATAATATATAATGGTATCGTATTCACATAAAAATATAGGAATACAACAAAAGAAAAAGATAAATAATATAACAAAAAAATGAATGTATAGTCTGTTATTGAAATAATTTAATATATATATATATATAATATGAATAATATTATTGTAAAAATAATGGTAACTTTTAAAGTATTAATGAAGAAAGCCAAGGTGGAATTGACCAACCACCACCAAAAGAGAGATATAGGTATCTATTGGGAAGATATTGATGATCCATTGATAGATGTAATAAAGGGGAATCTTGGCAGAGAGATCTGTCTGTCTTAAGTATATTCTCTCTCTCTCTGTCTTTATAGCTTTCACTCTTCTACCTATATCAGCGATATAGCTGTCTATGTGAATTTTTATAAATATATATAATTATATATTTAAACTGTATGGCGAGTCCTTACAGGACGGAAAAATCCTAATAAAGCAGCTGTTGTATATATTTTAACTATTTTTGTCGCGTAGTTTCTTTTTATAATAAAACAAATTTCTACTGCTTTTACTGTAATGATATATTATTTTAAGGTCCTAGTTCATCAGTAGTGAACCCTTCCAGCGGTTTTGCCAGTTTAATCTACCCCTGGGAGGGTTCACCGCTGATGAGTCGGGATTTTCCATCATTTAAACGTCTCTCCCGTCAAAATAAACGTCATAACTATATCCAATGTTTTGACGTGAGAGGCGCCCTATGTTTCCATAGAACTTAAATAATATATACAAAGTTTATATTTAAACCTATATTATATGGGAGTAACAGTTACCTAGAAATTATTCGAAAAAGAAAAATAAACAATATTAAGGTAAAGGGTTTCTTTTAATTTTGATTTTCGCAAGTTTTCGAGCAAAATTTCTGCTCTTCAACGGGCATATACTTCTATATACAATATCAAGATGAACTTTGTACAGTAATAATTGAAAATGTGTTATTGGCATGTGTGGGCGTGCATCAGACTGTTCACAGCTAAAATATTAGATATTATAATGGAATGAAATATATATTAATTTATAGATAATTTGCCAGGGATATTGCCATATTGGTTTGGGAAATCTATATTAATATTCAATATGAAATAATATATAAACGAAATCAATAAAGCATCAAGGGCTGCGTATCTTTATTAAAACGGTGATTATAAGATGTTACTTAGTTTAAAAGACAAATATCTATCAACGCTATATTTTAGTAATATAAACTAAGTTTGAGAGAACTAAAGAATATGTCATGAGACAAATACAGTTAAACCTGTCTATAGCGCCCTCTCTTGGGACTCACCAAAATAGGGTGCTATAGAGAGGGGGTGCTATAGACAGGTCACTTTTAATGTAAAATGTTTACATTTAATGTTTAAAATCAGGCGCTATAGAGAGGAAGGCGCTATTTAGAGGGGGCGCTATAGACAGGTTTAACTGTATTTAGAGAGAAGTTCTTTATGAAGACTCTGAACTCAACATTAGTCTGTAGAAGGCAAGGAAGTATAGAAAAACTAGCTCTTCTATTGCTAAGGTAACAGGATACAAAGTATAGAAACGAATTCTAGAGAAAACATCAAATAAAAAGCTTTTAAGATATTAAATCTAGAAATAGAATATGTTTTGATATTTTATATGATTTGTTTTACCCTGTATATAATACTATTCCTTAGATGTTATTTTCTTTCAACTTTTTCCAAATATAACTGAGATGTAGCTCAGCACTAGTAGGAATGGTTCCATTATTTTATAACTCGGGGATGACACAAACCGTATGTTTTCGTCTACCTCGAACTGGATCGAATCCCACATTATATATCTTTCTGAAAGAAAAATTCTTTAATGGTTCTCGCGTCGAATCTAGCAAAAGCCGAATCCATCAATGAGTGTAAGTAACCAAAAAGGGTTCTGTCAATGATCTTAATGTAAAAAAAGAACTGATTTCTTTGCATATGTTGGTATGTGCTGTACTTACATTAAAAACCATCGCTAACTACTCACCATGATTATCATTTCTTGTACCTCGTTTACTTGGAATATGTAATATATATAACGTTGATCTTCTTGTTTATAAAACATTTTTCTACTTTCAACTTTAATGGATCTCTGTCGAATTTGAGTAAACTTCCTTTTTGAATTAATTTATCTAGAATTTTTTTTCTCAAGAATATTCTCTTAAGCCATTACACAGGATCGATTCCAGCATTGGGCTTATTTGTTCTGTATAAAATATCTTCAATGGCCTGCGATTCTCTCTCTCTCTTGCGAAAGTCAAACTCCGCCATGGAATGTAAGTAACCAAACGATGCTCTGGAACACAAGCAGATTCAGGATGGTGACAAAGACCCGACACCATCTTTGATAGTTTTAGCGTCCATTTTGACCGAAGACCTTCAATATATATACATCATTTTAGTTTTTAAACATTTTGTTTTCTATAAAAAAAAACTCTGTGAAGTCGACCGCTAGATAGCGCTGCTTTGCATTGTTTATATTTATTGTTGTTTTCCTTTAGCCGGGAAGAAAAAACTTTTTGTAAATATGTAAATAGGTAACAAAGTCTTCCTTCTTTACGTTTCAAGTCAGGTATTTCAATCTTAATTTATTTTATCATCACAAGTGAAGCATATAGTGATTTAAAGTTGTTTTTATTATATTTTACAAAATTTTGCATCTTCGACCTTATATATATGGAGAGAGTTCGCTAATTTGTCTACGATTTATTTCGCCATCATCTGTTGTGCATAATTTGGAAGATCTGCATACTCACTCTATATATATATGTTGATAATTAAATCCCATCTTATTATGAAGAGAGGAATTATGGATTGCCGATAGTAGCTGACCTTTAATAACACTTTCCGTGAAGATACACAACATATTTAGAATCTCGTTTACCTATATATATTAAAAATAAAGGAAGCATATGTATATTTATTTTCTTATCATAAAATATTTTACGAGGTTTATAATACATATTGTTCTCTATATAACAGTTTTTTAAAGTGTATATTCATGTTTAATTATTAAGTTAATTTGTTCACATACTAGTTTGGATATATTGAGGAATTGTTGATTAATTATTGCAAGTGTTATAATAGAACAAATAATGTTTGGTTTAAATAAAACAAGAGATTTGACTATTAGGTTATATCGATCAAATATGGCGAGGTTTCAAACCAAGAGGTTTTTCTTCACGCGCGACCCTAATACGATAAAACAAATTATCTCTTAACAAAATAATATTATATACATTCGCATAATCATTTTCAGACTGAAATATTGTTCGAATTGTTAGAAATATATTAAAAAGACCTTTTTAAGATTGCAACTATATTTAAAAAATAATAAAATTCATATATATATTTTATATGCAATTTTAATTCATTTGGCCCCATTAATCATAAAATATCCGTTATAAAAACACTATCAAAAAGAATTTCCACCCACTGCTCTTCAAATATTAAAAATAATAAAGCTGAACAAAACATATTTTACAATGAGATGAAAAATAATGAATATCCTTCAAATTTCATCAAGAAACATATATATAAGCCCACCAACAGTCCTACAAACAATAGTGAAGAACCGAATAAATACTGTGCACTGCCATACAATTATGGCATTGAAAGAATAACAAGAATACTTAAAAATTACAATATCAAAACCCGATACAAAACCACAGCTAATCTAAAAGAAATTTTACGCCATCCCAACACTAAGCATAATAGCAAACATCAATTTAAATCAAACATAGTATATCGCATTCCATGCAAATCATGCCCTGCAACATACATAGGAGAAACAGGTAAAACTCTTGAAGAAAGAGTAAATCAACACAAAACAGCTTTTAAAAACCATAGCCCATTATCACTTTTAGTAGATCACGCACTCAAACAGGACCATACACCAAATTTTGAGAAAAAACAGAAATTATATATAACAATATTCAAGATAAACACTCAAGACTCTTTTTAGAAAGTTGGTCCTCAATGAAAGATACCAACAGTATTAATAGAAAAATTGACATACCTCCGTTATATCTACAGTTCAAATCGATTTAAAATTATTTTATTATACTTATTAGAAATCATATATTATTTTTTAATTTTTATAAATGTACATATATATTCTATTCTTATTAATATTTTTTGTGTGTATATATTTTAAATTTTATCCCCACAGAGTTGCAAATATTTATATATCGTCGCGTGAAGGCATCACGTGATGAACCAAAGCAGTTCAAAAACAAGAAAAGCCCTGACGAAGTTAGGCGTATAGCCTATTGAAATATTGGCATTTATATTAAATAAAATGTTTTTTTTTATTTTCGATCCAAAATATGCTATTCAATTAATATATATGTATGTATTTTAAATAATAATTTAAAAATTGCTTCCTAGGATTGGTTTCTTGATTTATTATACAGTCTACTCTCGTTATAACGCCAACATCCGGATGTTGCAAAAAAGCGGCGTAAGGCGAGGGTGGCGTTGTATCGAACACGTTTAAAATGTGAAATTTGAAGATTCAATAAATTATTTATAACAATTAATAATAACAATTTATATTTAAGTCAATATATAGAATGCAAAACCGGCATTAATTGATTAATATGATAAATAGAAAGCATTAATTTATAATTTATTCTCATAAAAAATAATTACATTTTCTTGAAAAAGTCTGTGATCATAACTTGTGTTTTCTCTCCCTCACTTATGCCATAGACACGGTGTAACAAATCCGCAGATAGATTGACGTCGTCAGATGTTGCTCTCTTGGAGTGCTCAAGAAACAACAATAGTGATACTGATACTAGACTCTTGGAATGGGTATTTAGATTTACTATGGACATAAGGTTTGAGGTCTGTAGAATTTTACATACAATTATAAATTTATAATATTTCCATCGCAGTAAGGGCAGTAAAAATTGTTTAACTTTCAAAAGAATCGTACGCTTCTATAATAGTTTCCAATTTTCATAACAGATGGCGCGCAAATGCTTTTTATGTAATAAAGTGCTTTCATTGGATAGCTCAGAATCTTGAATTCCAAGTTAAATGTTTTGTTCTCGTTTTTCACCAGTTTTTAGAATTATTTTATCCGATCGTTAATATGACCTTATCATAGACTTCTGAATATTTAATTTCATATTTTCCATCTGATTTTGTTTTCAAATGAATCATAAATTGCGTAAAACAGATGGCGAGTTAATTCATAATGTTCATATTAAGTCTAAATGAACTTTACTTGTTGTTTGCGGAAGAGCAGCGCTCGAAGCATGTTTAGGAATTTTAAATATTTGTATTTCTACTGTACATAAGCTTATGTGCATAGTTGTTTAAAATCCCTTTTACAATAGTGTATCTTCAGTATTACTATAAAATAAAAACAGGAAAATACAAAAATTAAGCGGGATGGTAGATTAAACTGACAAAACCGCCAAGTAGATTCACAAATGATGAACCAGGCCCTCCCATCATTTTTATCATTGCGGTAAATATACTAGAAATAGTATGAGTTTATGGATGGAAACATTTCTAGGCGAAGCTGACCTAAAATATATAAAGGCCCCTCCTCTCTCTCCCGTCAATATAGATACAATAACTTTGCTATATATCTATCAACCATTTTATTCAATCTAGCAGACTCTGGTGGAGGTCAATACCACAATAACATCTTTGTAAAATTCAGAATGTCACCAGGAGACCATGGTTTGGTTTATGGCTCTCGGCAGTCTAGGGAGAGCTTTGATTTCTTGTTATCCGCAAGGGATGCGTAGAATTTATCCAAAGAGTTATTCAGCGCTCTCAAAGTGGTTAGTTAATTCTATGGGGGAGATATATATGTAAATTTGTCACTTAACCGAGAGAGAGAGTGTGCAAGGTTGATGAGGCATTCAATCAATAAAGGCATAGTTCTGGCGTCTATTTTGATGCAAAATGCGACGTTTATTTTTTGCTAAAAATCTAGTATATGATTGAGGGTCACCCAGAGTTCGAAAATGGCACTGAATTTAATGAAACCTTTCAACGTCATATAATCAAGGAAGGGCATGGTACATCATTGGTGAATTCTCCCATCGGTTTCGCCAGTTTAATCCCCAGACCGTTCAACTATTGTAATAGATGGATTCTATCATGTAGTTTGATTTTGTTGAAGAATACTGGAAATATTTTGAGCTAAGCTGATATTTTATTTTATTTTGTTTCTGTAACTCTATTTATGTGATTACTTGGTGTTTATTGATTTTTTTCAGCAAGGATGGTTTATAGCATTTAATGTAATAATTTTATCTCATTCAAAGTCCATGCATCACCAGACCAGGTCATGAATATTTTCGCAAAGGGTTTCCACGCCACCCAGGAGGTACCTGCTCAGCGCGTTAGCCTTTGTTTATAGTGGCGCTTCGCCTCCGTAGAAGCCCTATTCCACTCTTCTGACACAACCAGAGCATCCAACTCGCTCTCGGCCGAGCTGATGGTCCAGGCCCTGCCAGGAACTGGTCTGCCGATGCTATGGACTCCGTCTCAAAGATCAAAGAGTCGGGGGAGAGGAAGACAAAGCCTCAATATCTGAGGAAACAAGTATATTCGGACAGAGTCTCAAAGCAGACCCGCCTCCACCTCAATTCCCAACCGACTGGCCCATTGTTGGACCGTTGGAAACGAAATTTTTATAGCGTCCTAAAAATTCAATATATTAATATTTATATGAAATAAAAAAATGATATGTATCTTTTTAAATTATATATTATCTGTTTGAGATATATTTAAAATATTCTCCATCATTTTGAATTCAATATGAAATAGAATTTGGAACAATAAGATTATGACTAAATTTTTTACTTCAATAACCTCAAAAATAATAAAAGAAATATTATTCAAACATTTGTTATTTATATAAAATGCTTTGAAGCTTATAATATGTATATTTTAAAATATATAAAATGATGAAATGAGGAAAAAAATTGATCAAATTCAGACGTTTGCCCTCTCTCATTTTGCATTATCAAATATCAGTTGTCTTTCATACTTCACTATGGATATGCCTTATAGAGGAATGCAAGTAAAATTTATTGTCTATTCTCGATTTGAGACTGAGCTATGGGACTCGAAATTTCTGTTCCTAAACACAGTTAGGTCTTATTCCAGTGATCACCATAATCCTCATATCGCTGATATACACTGGTCCGCAAAATTAAAGGAACAACATATTTTTCATTTATCTCAAATTTTATTGAACATATATCAATGAAATTTTATACACAAATTTATTATTCCATTATTGATTAGAATACCCGAAATCAAAGAATTCTAACACGTATTTTATGCAAATTATCCGGTCAAGCAATGATCTTCTTGCAGTCAGTGCATAAATATCTTGGATATTGTTGTTAATATGGGGTGTGATCGCCTTTAACTGATAGGCAGGCTTTACATTGGTGACCCATACTGAGAATTAGGGAGTTTATCAGCTCCTGTGGAATCAAAACGCCCACTCTTGTGTTAAGGCTGTTTCTAGCTCATGGGTGTTTCTAGGAGGGGGTTGGAGGGATGAGATCCGCCGTCTTAGGTTGTCCCATACATGCTCAATGGGATTTAGGTCTGGGGATCGAGCTGGCCAATTCATCCGAGCAATTGCATGGTTTTGGAGAAAAGTGTTGACCACACCAGCCCTATGTGGACGGGGATTATCATACATTAGAAGAAAGTTTTCTCCCATTTCCAATGCTTAAGGCATCACATATGCTGCCAAGATCTCGTCCCGATACCTCTGTCCAGTCAGGGTTCCTTGCCGAAAAATATGGAGTGCTGTGCGACCGCCCAAGAAGATTCCAGCCCAGACTATAAAACCTTGGCTTCTGTAGGGATCCCTTTCAACCATATTCCAGTAGAGTTGCAGCACAGTAGAACAGTGATTCGTTGCTTCATCCTTTCGACACCACGGCAGTTTTCATCTTTGTGAGCAAGTGTTCGGTCAGGAATGAGCTGAAAAAAATAATCCTGTTTCGTCTGCATTGTATATGTTGGTTGGGTCATATCCGGAGTTGGCCAGCATACTGTTCAAATTTGTAAGGTGTTCATCAATGATAGCTGGAGAAATCGATGCGCCTTCCCCACAGAGCCGTCGTTGCGAAATATGGAATCTCCCTTTAAATCGCTGCAGCCACCCACTGCTGTACGTGAAATTTTCTGGTACGTCCAACTGCTCGCCAAGTTTTTTTGCCTTTTCTCTTAGGAGGTCATCAGTAATAATAATATTATGGCACGCTTTTGGGTAAACCAGTTGAAGAGAGCGTCTTCCAAGTCACTAAATTTCCCGACTCTTTGTCTCTTTGAAGAACCAACAGTATAATTTTCCCACTTCTCAGCCTGAGTGAGAATATCACGGACAGTTGTTCGTGGAAGTGAGAAACACTCTCCAATCTCATTCTTCGACATTCTTGCCAACTGGCATATCTCCTTCTTTTCAATGGTGATCGACTCCAGTTTACACTTTTGGGAACTCATGATACGACAATAAGGTTGATGTGTTGACGTTAGCAAAGGATGAAGCGACTGTGTATCTCCCAGGCACAAGCAGGAAAAGGGTATGCTGGCTGTTCACACAATCTGTTGTGTCAACAGCAGGAAAAGTCCGGTGCCGCTGGCGGAAAAAAAATACAGGAAAAGGGAAGTGGGGGATGAGGGACGTTGTGAGCGGCGCTATAACGAGTGGTTTTTGCTACTTGGGATACTAAAAATCAGCGGCGGAAGGCGAACAGCGAGGGAGTGGCGTTATATCGAGAAAAATACATTGATGTCGATTGGGACAAAACGAAAAAGCGGCGTAAGGCGAGGGTGGCGTTATATCGAGTGGCGTTATAACGAGAGTAGACTGTATATCCCTTTTTAGCATATCCCTGCCAAATCCCCAGACTTAACTCCTTTGTGTTTTCGGCTCACTTGAAACTGCTCATAGATTTAAAAAATCGAAGACCTTGAATGATCTCTGGAAAGTCTTTAAGGACTGTTTGGGTGGTCGTGATCAAAATATTTTAAGACGAAGCCTGAATTTTGGAAATAGCGATGCAGGGCTGTTATACGTCAAGACCTGCACACATAGAAAAAATTAATTTGAACACAAAACATTTGTAAATTATTTTCAATAAAACACTGTAATTATTCTTTAAAAAAATTGAACTCTCATATTGTATATAAAGGAATTCGAAGCAAATACAAACAATATATATGTTTTAATTATATAAGTAAATATCATATTTGATAAAAAAAAATTGATTCATTTTATGTGAAATAAGACATCATATATGATACGACATATATATATACGTATATGGTACGACATATATATATTGATATCTATTAAAATAATTTGTGAAAAAAAAATATAAAAGTAGAGCGATCTTCAGTTCTGATGTTATAAAAACAACAGAATAATAAAATACGCTCTGTTAAATATGGAATATCTTTTTACAAACTTTTTCCCTCTCTCAATAGCTGAAAACTAAAAACACTTCTGCCTCATTAAAAATAGATGGCAAAAAAAACAATATAGAAATAAAAATAATGAAAATTAGATATAACCATTATATTAATAAACCTTTTTAAAATTTAAAAAATAATTATTAAATTAACCATAGTTTTTCCAACTCATCTAACCACGCAGAGAACAAAATAACTCCTTAAATAATTGCTTCAAATGTTTTTTCAACTTTGTTGTTAATTCAGCTGCAATTTACATAAAATTAAATGAATTAGTGAACATTTTTTTCTTGTCATTGCCTAATTAAATATATTGATTAGTCAGTTATATAAGGTTGATGTTTTAAGTTGTATATATAAGGTAATTGAAAAACTATACACTTGCTATTAAAAATGAAACTAAATTATATACCAACCAACTTTTTGAAACAGAAAACATATGTTTGTATATTGATATTAGACAAAACATTGGATTCTTCATTTTAAAAATATGATATATATACTATGAAAAAGGCATCTCCTTATCGAGCAATTGAAAGTTGCTGATGGCTTGCGCCATCTATCGGAATAAATATCAACTATTCTCGTTGATTTTTAATTATTCCAGAATTGGTCAAATACTCATTTTTGATTAATCAAGAAAAGCTAACCATGTACGCGTTTCGGGCTGTTGGCCCTCATCAGCGTGGTGCAAGCTGTACCTCAACGCCCAAAAAACGTTTTTCCCACCTGATATATATACGTTTATTATTCTATATACAGTTACGAGCGTCATGATCTCTGTCACCGTTTGCTTTTATTTTTTGGAATGGCGCTCTCCTATTGGTTGGCTACGATCACTTGGCTACGAAGGCGCCGCCACTACGCGAGACACTTTGTTTTTTACTTTGCCCCCCCCCCCCCCACTCGCTTTTTGGTTTTTGTAACTATTGTGTTGGAGCGGGTCGCTCCTTAAATAAATGCATATATTAGTTAATAACTAAATGGAATCCTCTCTTTCTTTTTCCCAGTAAGAGACGCCTACGGAAGCCAACAGTACATAGACAGATAAAGCACATAGGCTATAGTTATTAACTAATATATGCATTTATTTAAGGCGCCAATTTATAATTGTAACAAATAGTATTTGAATCAAAACATTCAATCGGGTAAAACACGGGCATTGCCCGGGTCATTCGGCTAGTAGAAAATAAACACAAGTTAGGAATAATATCTTCTTTTATGTGAGAACGATCGAACAAGATTGTCCCCGTAGAAGGACGTCTTGCACGAAAGCTTTCATTATCGTCCTCTTATAAAAGAAGCCCTTCTCTCTCACTTGTGTTTCTTCTTCTAACGCTATATTGAGATTATCTTAATTCTTATTTATTTCCTTATAGAATATTAACAAAATAATAAGTAATTCACCGTTAGTTTAATGTATATTCCCAAAGTTGGCGCTACACTATCATTGATGCAAATTCGAAACTATTATAGACACGTATGATTCTTTTTTTTTTAAATAAAACAATTTCTACTGTCCTCTTACTGCAATGGAAAAATTAATGGGAGAGCCTGGCTCATCAGTGGTGAGGCCTCCCAACGGTTTCTCCAGTTTAATCTACTATACCCATGTTATATTGCATTTTTCGATCTTCCTTCTATAGTGATACTGATGCTAGACACTTTGAATGGGTATTTTAGATGAACTATGGACATAAACTTTGAGGACAGTAAAATTACATACAATTATAAATATATAATATGCTTCGAGCAATCACTCTTCCCCAGAAATTGTTCAATTTCAAAAAGAATCATACGCGTCTATAATAGTTTAGAATTTTCATAACAGATGGCGCGTTAAGGCATCATAATATTATCATTAATGATAATTTGAGAGGTCAGGATCAATTATTTTTCATAATCATGTTGCATGCTCTGTTTCTTTACTTCATTCCATTTATCACCTTTCCGATAGATGAATTAATAAAACTAAATATTTTATAAAGCGTCGAGGTTATCATCTAATTCATACATTTAAATATCAAAGATTTATACCCAAGCTATATTTATTTGTTACAATTATTATAATTTATTATTCTGAGGGGAGAAGAGTGATAAACAAGTATAGATATAAAATCAAATAAATCATACGATAATTTGGAAAAGAACGTTTTATAAATAAAATATATATTTTGCATAATATAGTCATTATTTTTTCCTAATAAATAATTTGTAATAAGCTACATACGAATTTGTTAAAGTTGATTGGATCTTTTGACATATTTCCTAAATTAACAAAACAAAATGGCGCCGGGATATCAGAAGGTGGTGAAGCGACTAATCCTCGTCAAACAGTGTTACCAGCCTTAGTTTCTCCTCCAGCAGACATCGAAAGCTATACCTGCCACTTGTAGAATTTTCTAAGAAATACTTCCCAAATCCCATTACCCATATTGCTTTCTTCGTCCTACACTTCTTAAAATTGATATTTTGAATTCTAAACTTTTCCCATCTTCGAATTTATTTATCCTCCTCTTTCATATTTCATGTTCTCTAAAAATTCTATTTCTAAAATATATAAAAATAACAATACCATTGATATCATATATATGAAACATGTTTTAGGATTTGAACTTGTAAATATTATATTCAATTTTATTTATATCATATATATGTTAAAAATATATATAAAATTGACAATGACGAAACTGAGCTCAAAATTGCTAATTTTATATGAACTCAAAATTGAATACATTGATATCAAAACATTTTGAAGTTTGAATTTGTTATTAAAAATTATAATCAATAGCCTAATGTATATAAATTTATTTTTAAAATAGTTCAATATACACTAAATATTTCTATAAAAATTAATTGGAATGAATATTTTAATATAGACAATTTTATATATTATAAAACTATTTAAGAGGCATAATATTCTTTTTAAAATAAAACAATTTCTACTGTCCTTACTGCGATGGAAAAATTAAAGGGAGGGCCTGGCTCATCAGTGGTGAACCCTCCCAGCGGTTTCGCCAGTTTAATCTACCATACCGCTGTTATATTGCATTTTTGGAACTTCCTTTTATAGGTGACCGTTGTAAGACTCTTGGAATGGGTATTTTAGAAGAACTATGGACATAAGCTTTTAGGACAGCAGAATTAAATATAATTATAAATATATAATATGCTTCGAGCAATCGCTCTTCCGCAAATATCAAATTGTGTCTTTTATTAAAAAGCTTATGTCCATAGTTCTTCTAAAATACCCATTCCAAGAGTCTTACAACGGTCACCTATAAAAGGAAGTTCCAAAAATGCAATATAACAGCGGTATGGTAGATTAAACTGGCGAAACCGCTGGGAGGGTTCACCACTGATGAGCCAGGCCCTCCCTTTAATTTTTCCATCGCAGTAAGGACAGTAGAAATTGTTTTATTTTAAAAAGAATATTATGCCTCTTAAATAGTTTTATAATTTTATATATATTAAGAAACTAAATATTTATGATCTTAATAAAAATAATTAATAATATACACAACAAGGAAACCTTTATTTTATATATATAATATTTCAATATAAAAAAAAACAATTATTAGGTATATATATTATTATGGGTACATATGGGAAAAAAAGAAAAACATGAAAAAAATTATTTTTGATAGATATAATAAAATCAAAAAAAGCATATCCTGACAAGGTTCACATATGTCTTTTTGATTTTAATAATATGATCCTGACCTTTTTTATTATTTTATTTATAATTATTAATTCACATATATATATATATATATATATATATATATATATATATTAGATAATTAAAAGGCATATATTTGGATTTAGTAAAATATTTATTTGCCAATAATAATCTTTTCTTAAATCCAATATATGCCTTTTTATTATCTAATCAATTAAATATGGATTGCTCTATTTTCAGAACATATATTTATATATATTGTATCAAAAATAATGTGTTTTATATTTCTAATATTTCATAATTTCAAAGACTTTAACACCAATATATCATTTATGATCATTTTTATTCTAAAAAAAAAATAAAAAAATATATTTATTTATAAAAAAACACACAGGAATTGAGGGGTTACTTACTAATTGTGACATAGAGTGTCAACACCTTCAAAAGAATGCGCTATATAAATCTGGCGCGCGAAGAAAATGGCGTCACGGAATTGTGACGCAGACGATAAAAAGTTAAAGATAAATGATCGAAGGAAGAGGTAGTCTCTATCCATCAACCCTGCTTGTAATAGAAAAGATAGAAAGGAAATTTCTAGAAGAGAGAATAGCCTCTCTATTATTTATATAAATAGTATTAATTCTAAAAACTATTTATTCTGAATTTTTCATTATTATATATATTTATATGAAAATTCGAAACTATTTTAGACACGTATGATTCTTTTTTAAAATTAAACAATATCTATTGCCCTTACTTCAATGGAAATTTCTCCATTGCAGTAAGGGCAGCATAAATTGTTTAATTTTAGAAAAGAATCATACACGTCTAAAATAGTTTCGAATTTTCATAACAAATGGCGCGCTAATGCATTATAATATATATATTATATACATATATACATATATGCGCATTACATATAAATATTTCATTGATAGATATAACGAGTGTTTTTCATATTATCTGTTTTATTTTTATACATTTCATATTATTTATAAATAAATGTATTTTTGAATGCAAGTTCAATTTATTGCTATTTATTTATTATATTTCACAGGGATAGAAAGTGTGTGATTCGTTAGTAAATATTATTATTGAAAATAACTATCTTGGATAAAAATATATTTCATTCTAACAATATAGGGATTGCTTGTTTCCAAGCAAATATTATTGCATATATGATATTTATTTGTATGTTAATATATTTTACCAGAAAGAATTATGCAATATTATTGTTTTTCTAATTATATGATAATATAGAGAGACATTTTTATTTAAAATTTTGTTTATTTAAGTGTTATATAAATTAGATCTTTCATCTGAATACATATCCAATTGTTAATGAATTTTGAATCTATTTTGCGAAATTTTATTTTTCAAATAAAACTATTTTCTTTGGTCCTTGCTGCGTTGAAAATATATTGGATGGCCTGGCTCATCAATTGTGAACCCTCCCAGCGGTTTTGCTAGTTTAATCAACCAGACCACTCTAATTAGACAGGCCTTTCCTTTTGAATAATTAGTTTTAAAAATTTATTTGATTAATAAAATAGAAAGTATTATTTCATGGTTGTAATCATGCATTAATTGAATTTGAAGATTTTACCTAGCAATTGTACACACAAACACACAATAATAATAAATATTTAACTTAAAAAGTTACAATTTTATTCCACTCTTCTTTAAATATTATTATCAGGTGTAACGGGGCCTCATGTCTAGTTTACATATGTACAATATTCAATGTGTACACATATATATTTGTCCATAAACCTAGATGAGAGTTTGCGTATGAAAATACAACGTGAACCTTTTGTATTGAAAGTAGTGATCAGTATTTTCAAATATATAATATTTCTATTGAAATTGAATATATAAATCAAAATTTCAATCTTTTTTTTTATATTGACAAATAAATAGATTAAACAATAGACCCCTTTTTAAAAGGTTATTGTTAAACCAATTTCCTTTATTAATCCATTTGGAAGAAGATACGAGGATGGTATTCTATCCCACTCTAAAAGATAAGTCTTTTGTTACCAAAGAAGATTAAAAAAAACAAAGATAAAAACTATCCGAATTATCCAATTTACCACACAAAACCATGGAAAATAATAAAAACAATAGTAGCCAATTAAAGAGCCCTAGAATGAAAACACGGTCAAAGAATTCTTTGTAATCCAATCCAAAATATAATAACTTTAAACCCATTTAAGGGATTTATTCAAAAAAGAAATTCCCTTTTTTTATTTGTGCGTAGGAATTTTTTGTTGGCTTGCAACTTAATACATTTCAGGAAGATAATTATTTTCGTCTGCAATAAAAACATGCTGATTGCAGTTTTCTTCTGATACATTACATCTAATTGTTTTGTGAATAAATGGCCGAGAAATGTAAATAAAATTGTTATTTACTAGCTAGCTTTGAGTATCTCTGATGGATTTCCTCATAAACATTTTTTCAGCTAAATATTAATTTTAAAAATAGATTACTATTTCAGTTTTTTTTATCTAATTAGAGAGCATGATTGCTTATTTTAAATGTGCAATATCATTTTATTTTAATTAGCTATGTTCATTGAATATATTTAAGATATTTAGCAGCATTAATTTTATTAACTTCAATACGTTTATAGTAATGAGACATTATGTATATAGAACTAAAGAGTATCTTCTAATTGTGCAACTGAATTCAGATGACGGCCTACAAGTATTTAAAGAAATCAATATTGATTGATGATTCAAAATAATTTTTCTGAGAATTAGATAATATATTTTCTTGAATTATGATGAAAAAACCAACCAAGTACGCGTTTCGTTCTTTTTCCCTCATCAGTTTGTGCAGCTGTACACTGAAGACCCATCAAAGAATTATTTACGGTTTCTCTTTATACAAAAGATATTTAAGATCTTACAGCTCTCTGGAATCTGAAATATGAACAACCAGTTGATTCTTATATATTAGATGTATAGATAGAAACATACAATCAGTAACATTAGGTTTTACCATCAGTAGGTGCTCTTTCTTTATATATATATACAAATTTGATATATAGCAATCCATACTTAAATATTAAGTAATAAAAAATACATATATTGTATTTTATGAGAGTTTGTAAAAGATACAAAAAAGAGGGTGGATATATTAATACATATAATTTGAAGGGAAGAATACTAAAAAAATAAATTTTAAAATTAGCTTAGAGTATATATTATTTTTTATAATAATCACACACCTCTTTTAAAAAATTATTCCAATTTTTTTAGTAATATTTTTCTTCTAATTATATATATCAAACACCTCTTTCCTTTTTTCGTATTTTACTATTTCAACTGTAATTTAATGACGCTATGCGGTGTGAAGTTTGTCAATACAAATTAAATTCGCTGTTATGCCTTGAAATATTGGCGAATAAATCTTGACATTCAATTCAATGACTTTTTATTTCCTATATATATATATATATATATATATATTACCCTAATATTTTTTCTTATTTTAAACTCTTTTTAAGCTGACAATATGTGTCTTATTTAAATTTGTACTTTTCTCCGTATAAATGTTATTATTTTTATAATATCCTAGATTATATCGAATAAATATAAAGTGGTTTATGGAATTTTGTGGACAAATACTTTCTAAGTCACACATAAAACTAAAAAATAATATATTTTAATATTCTTTTGTTACAAAGCCTTTGATATCTCCACATGACCAATTATAAACAATAATAAGTTTTCAAAATATTAAAATTATCTATTATTTTATTTATATGAAAATCATTTTTATTAGCTTACCAAAAACTTATATAATTGCAAATCATTTTAAAAGAAATGTTGAATATTTTAAAATGTTTCTTTCAATTCATAACTTCGAAATATTACAATATATAACAGACTCTCAATAAGTTGACCAACCCTTTCATTAATCGATATGTAGATATTACAATCTTCTGCCATAATTTGTTATACCTACATTTTCGGGGAATCTACTCTCAAAAAATTAATCTGTATAAAATATAAAATTATAAAAGATATAGTAATAATTCCTTTATATATTTTCTTATATTATATATCTACATAATTAATTATTAAGAAAAAGGCATCTCCTTATCGTGCAACTGAAAGTTTCTGATGGCTTGCGCCATCTATCGGAATAAATATCAACTATTCTCGTTGATTTTTAATTATTCCAGAATTGGCCAAATACCCATTCTTGATTAATCAAGAAAAGCTAATGGAATAATTAAAAATCAACGCGAATAGTTGATATTTATTCCGATAGATGGCGCAAGCCATCAGCAACTTTCAGTTGCACGATAAGGAGATGTCTTTTTCTTAATTTATGCACCTTATCCCAATACAATATTACATTTGTACTATTTTTTTATAATTAATTATAAGATGGTCTAAAATAAGAATCGAAAAAAGTAACTTAAGTTTTATAATAATTGAAAATTAATATATCAATTATTTTTACCTTATATACGTATGTCAACTTTAAAGATTATATGAAATTTTATGCATGGTTAATTTTAAAATATTCTATGTGTGTGGTCTTTATATATTCAATGAATATGTCTAATATGGCTGTTTAAAAAAAATTGACATTTTCATATAGAGAGATAAAGTCGAATTTGAAATAAAATATTAATAAAATAATAATTTTTCAATATATTCAGTTTAATATAGTATAGTTGTTTTGCTCTGAAAAAATATATATTTTGGCCTAGATATTCGCTAAGTAAAAAAGTCAATATCGAATAAATGTGGTGACAAAGAAAAACGCAATATTCAGAAAAACCGAAGATCAGAAAAAAAAAATCAGACGAACTTCGATATTTCGCACATGCCCTTCACTAACCCAAAACTGTCCTTTCCATTTACTAGATTAACTTTGTCTATGTGGGATGAATAAATATGTCCAGCTTATCATAGGGAAGAAATCCATATTCTGCCACTTGGATATTAGTTTTCTTTCTCGATCCTTACCGCCTAAATCCTTCCAAATCCTTCCAGACGCCTTCAAATATTCTTCTGAAACTATCTTCTGTCAAACGCTCTGATCCTTTTCTCCATTTTCCTTTTTTTTCTTGGTTTTAATTAGACGCTAAGAATTTACTTTGATAGCTTTTCTTTAACTTTTTTTTTTCCTTCGTGGTTTGAAGTTTGAATTTTTTTTTACAAAGTTTCTTTTGAAAAATTTGTGGGTTATTTTCAAAATTGTTTTTATATTTTGAATTTTCCAATAATAGATTCTAAAGTAAATGTATCTTTATATAATGAAATGCAGTAGTATATATTCTAATATATATTGAATTTAGGTATAACTATTTTAAAAACAGTTTGCGTTCTTGTAATTTCAAATATTTTTAAATAAGGAAAAATGTAAATATGATAAATATTTATAAAAGGAATATAGGTTTAAACATTCTATTTTTTAAGTAACATATAATTTTTCCCAAACATATATTTTATTTGAATATATATGTATTTTTGGCTTTTAAAATAAAATTATGTTCGATATCAGAATAAATAAAAATAATTTAACATTTATAGTTACAAAATAAGAATAATCCAAATGAATTCGAATAATGGCTAAAATCAATTTAAATATCAATTAAAAAGTATAAATAAGAGGAGTATAAGTTTAATCATAACATTAATAATATATATATATCCATATTTTATGAAATATATTTCAAATATGAATATATTTTGTTTCACCTAAAATCATATTTTGAAAGTGAATATTTGTTTCATGTTTTTAATAATAAATCTCTTCTCATATACTTACTAAATCTTAATTACAAGTTTTATTTTATACATAATTACATTGTTTGATTAAACAACCAGTTTTAAATATTAATTATGATTAAAAAACGCATTAGAATCTATGAAATAACAGAAATCTAATTTAAGATTCATTCTTCCAATCTTTTTAAATAAAATTACTTAATAATAAAATGTATTTGTAACAAATAAATTCACTAGTAATTTAATGGCAATACACACACATTGCCAGAAATATTATTTGTTACAAATTATATCGATAGATTGCAATTAATTTTATAAATAAAATGTATCTTATAACTAAAATTATATATTTAGAGAAAATGTTCAGAAAAAAATTGTTTCAATTTCAAGTTGAGAGGTATTTCTGGCCAAAAGACTCCAGAGTATTGATCACCAAGTCGGCTGACTGTAAATTGGCATTCTCAGAATATCCGACAAGAATTACAAGATAAAGTTGAACTGACTTATCTCTGAATTAAATTCTGTAATGTAAATTTGTTGAGATTTTTACACACATAAGGAGAATCTATTTTATTTATATGTATTAAAGTAAGTGAAATATTGAATTTTATCTTTTGCACATTTAAATTGCATGTTACATACTAAATATGGAAACTATCTATTATCAAATCGATATTTCTTTAATATATTTATTTATTTATCTTTAAAATATGAACATGAATTAAATATATATTATATAATAAAAATAGATTTAAATTCTATATATTTATTTATAATATATAAATAAAATTAAAAAAATAAATATATATAAAATATATAAATATAAATAAAATAATATTAATATATTACATTACAAAATATTTATATCTCAAAGAAATTAATATTGCCACATAGAAAAATGGTAAAGAAAAATTTCAGGATGACACGGTAATTTATTTGAGGCAAGAACAAAATCACATTTATAAGATATAAGATAACAATGAGGGAAGTTTCCGGAGTAGTAAAATATAAATAATATATATTTTTTTAAATGAAAATCAGTATATATAAAATATAATAAATTATTTGTTATAATATTATAAAACTAAATAAGAATCTTGGAGACTAAATTCAAATAAAAAAGTTCCTAATATTTGATAAAAATTCATTAATGAAGAAGCAGAAGATAGAAACCTCTGTGAATTAGAAAGGTTTTCCCGCCAAAACTTCTTCTTTTGGGATGTCTTGATTATTGTTGTCCTGCATTCAGCGAGTCAACAATGATGGATTGTTATTAAGAGTAGGGCGCGTAAAAAGTTCGTCTGTTCACCACTGTGATTAATTAGAACATTCTTCTGGCATAATAATGCACGCGTTCCTTGTGCAGAAAATAAATTAATAGCACCGAATACTTATTCATAATATAATCTAATTAAACATAATTAATATTGATTAATACTTCACTATAAATATAGATAGTTTGTTAATATATTATGCCAAATTAATATATATATATTTTTAATTTTCAACAAAATAATGTTTGATGTTTAATTTAGAATGGTATTCAAATAGAAAAAATGTCTACTTCGGTAAAAATATTTGAATTATAATTCAAAATATAAAATATTAAGTTGTTCGAATAAAAATCACATTGTTTTTTTTTTATATTCAATAATATTAATATTCATTTGATGTATGAATGAATATTATAATATCATATTTTATATATATATAGTTATCAAACAGATTTTTGAACTCTATCAATAACAGGTTAAAAAAACATTGGCTATGATTGATAACAAATCGTATTTTTAATTTAATAATTAGAGGGTTTTCAAATAAATGGGGCTTGGAAAGCGCGGGAAGGTTAGAAATGGAAGACAGGAATCTTCTGCTTCATTTAAAGTTTTTGAAAGAAAAACTTCTAGAAAAAGTTACCGTAAAATAACTCCAATAAGAAAGGCATTCCAACCGAAATCCTCCAAGTTTTAAACCTATTAGAAGTATTGGTAGTAGATTTTTCTAGAAATTTCTATGTGAAATGTCTCCAACAAATGTTACTTCATTTCTCTTTCTCTATATTATATATATAAACTTAGAAAAAAATAGAAGATAGACAACAATGTGTGTGGGTGAGATATGTTAGGTATATTAATTCAAAGAATTTTTCTCTATGTAAATAAATTATATAGATATATGAATAAATATAAATTGATGATGATAACATTAGCTAGCATATGATGATTAACAATTGGCAACTGAGTTAGTGCCTTCTTGATTCTTTTTTTATTGTATTTCTTCTTAATTCTTAAATTTTACTTTTGTAGTTTCTATGCATAAAGATAACATTAAAAATATATTTAAGTAACATTTTCTCTTTTTTACCCTCAAAAACACAAACATGATAGAATTACACATTTTCAGTTTATAATTAAAACTTTAATTTGATATTATAAAAGTTATTTCAGGACTACACTTTTTATTTGTTTTCTTTTATCTGCAGAGCCTATTGTACTTTTAAAAAATAAATATATTCATACATATTTTTAATACGATTTATTGATATGTAAAAAATAAATGGTCTAAAAATAGATTTATTGAACAAATTGAGATATATAGTTTTGGAAAAAAAAAATATAAAAAATTATTTATATTATTATACTTGGTACTTATAAAATTATGTTAAAGAAACTTGTAATATAAATTTTTTCGCATATAATATTAAGATTTTAACTGATTCTCTTATATATTGAACAAATATTTGAAATATAAAAAAAAATTGAGATCACAATATATTTATTTTTATTAAATACCTCTTCAGAGAATTTATCAATGAAAATCGTTATTTATTCAAAACTTCTATTTTATATATAGGTTTATTCAAATCTTAGGATTTGAAATAAAAAATTCTGTTCTTATTAAATGATTTTCTGTTCAAAAATAAATATTTCTAATATACTATGTTATATAGATAAATATTTAAGAGATAGATTATAGATAGATAATTATTTGGCGCATAGTTCTTGTGTCTATTTTATGACAAGAAATCCTATCTTTTATAAAAATAGTTCAAATTCAATAAATAGTCGTATATTAATATATACAATATACTTAAATATTTGCGTGATATATTTTCGATGAAAACTTTTAAAAATTACAATATAAAATAACTTAAAATAGGCTACATAGTTTCAAGAAAAATTAAAACATAAGCGATCTAACAAGTTATGTCTAAAACTTCAGATGATATCATTCTTGTTGATCGCGCCACATAGCGGCAATTTTTCCCGCCAAATTGGCTGTCGTTTTTCTCTGACCTAGTGAGGGATGGTGTTGCGCCAGAAAATTATTTCATAGAGGAACATACTCTGTGGTGATATTGCTTTTCTGAACAGGGTTGCCAGCTCGATGTGGTTGATTTTGACACTCAAAATTTAAAAAATAATAATTATGAAATATAATTATTTCAATAAATACTTTATGTGTTTACAGGTTTTAACTGTATAACTACATTAGGTAAATACTAATTTTGAGAAATATTTTAAATGAATATTGAAATAAAATGATGTTAGAAACCTAAAATATTTTTAATTAAAAAATAATAACAATTAAAACAATTAGAATAAAATGTTGATTTATTATAATTTTATTTATACAAAAATAAATTTTTATTTTAATGTATATAGTTTAGAATAATTTAGTAATTTTGAATAATGATAAGGAACAAAAAAGCACATTTGAAACATAGAGAAATAAATTTCGTTCTAAATTATAATTTATTTGCTTATTACGAAACCCAAGATCCCATTTCTAAATGGTAAACAAAACAATAGTTAACCCATTTCTTTAATTATTTTAACATAAAATAACAAGACAATAAACATTATAGAAAGAGAAAAAAGGTTAAATGTCACATACATAGAAAAAGTATATATTTCCCCCTACTTAATTCTGTTTTCGCTAACCATAAAATTGACCATCAAGCAAAATTACTTACCTTTATTACTCAGGCATTAAGGGGTAAAAACAGTTAAGAGGCCATTTTATTGGTGATTCCTTAACTAATAACCTTCTTTCTACTTAATTAATGACAAATTTGTTGGGAAATCTGATGTAGGTATAGCTTGGAGTGGTTGGCCTAATGGCTTATTTCATTAACAACCTTTGTTCGAATATAATAGAGAATTTCTTTTGAAAATAGAGCAATCCATAAATAAATCTTTAAATAAAAAGACATATATTGGATCAGATTATAATTTATTTTACCAATATTTCAATTGGCTGAACGCCATCTTTATCAAGGTATTTTAAGGTATTATTAAAATGTTAAAACACCTTGTTGGCGTAAAACCAACTGAAATATTGGTAAAATAAATGATATTTTGATCCAATATATGAATTTTTATTTAAATAATAGAGAATATATATTTTTTATAAATTTTACTATATTATATATATAATTAGGTGAAAAATGATAGTAAAAAAAATAAAAAGATCGGATGTTGATCATAATAAGTAGACATATCCTGACCACGAGCACATGTGCTTTTTAAATGACAGATCGCCATCTGGTGGAACAGAAATCAACTAAACATTGATTTATCCTGTTCCCTGATATTTGGCCAACCCTTTTTCTTGTTAAATCAAGACAAGCCATTCACGAACGCGTTTCGCGCTGTTGGCGCTCGCCAGACTGTACCTGCTCGAGTGTCTACTTTATTTTATATATATATATTTATGTATCAAAAGAGGTACCTATTCTTTTGATTAATACATGAGCATTATTCTCCTGTCTTTTGCTGTATATATATTAAAAACAAAACATCAAATAAACGTTTTATTAATAATATTTTTCTTGATGAATCGAGAAAAGCCAATCAAAAACGCGTTTCAGGGTGGTGCAGTATATGCCTTAAAAACCAAATATTTGTTCAAAGAGGCTTACTGAGAAATCAAGAAAAATAGTATTTAAGGCCAAATATGCGTAAATACACTGTTCATGTTAAAATAGTTTTCCCATTTATATAATGGGATTATATATTCTAAATACATATGTACATATACACATCTGTATGAATGTATTTTATAGATATTTCAAATCATTTTTCGAATAAAAGTTTAATTAACATTTTATATATAATTTTTTATATTATATTATTAGAATATTTTAAATTGATAAATATATTTTCTTTAATTTGAAAATATTGAGGATATTCCATGTTTATATATGCCTATATAAAGTTGTTTCTACACTTGTATAACATTTTAAAGTTCAATAAAGGTTTTTTTCAAAATTATTTTATATTAACATTTAAAATTTGTATATTTATATATTTTGAAAATTAATATTAAAATATTTAAGTTTTTAACAACGACGTAGATATCGCATTATTTTCAATAAAACTATTTTATAACTTTTAATATAAATTTTATATCAAAAAACGTTTTCAACTCAACACACACGCTACATTGATACGATATTATATATATAATTGATATTATCAATAGCATTCCACTCTCATTCTAAGTAAAGTTTTAACGAGTTTAAAGGAATTACATATATATAAATGGATATTACAAAGCTAAAAAATAGAAGTTTTCATTATTATGAATTTCAGTCAATAATAATAATTGTTTTAAATATAAATTGCTGTTATTAAATTTCAAAATATTGTTTTCAAACTTTAAAAGTTTACTACTTTGCATCAAAATGCAGTTTTTAACTTTGAAATATCGTTGATATAAACCTTTAAATGTGTTCCCGAAACTAATAAGCATTTTTAAATACACATACACACAAATTGTTTTCTATCTTTAAATAAAAAAACGCTGTTAATGAAATTAAAACGGTCAGTATTTAAATAAAAAATATCTTCATATTTTTAAAATATAGTTTATAGAGGAAAATATATATTTTGAAATACGATTGAGAGAGTTGTTTATATTTAATGTTTTGTTTTTATATAACTTACGAAATATATATAATATGCATATGACATTGTATGAAAGATTATGTATTCATATAGAATATATTTAGCCGATTCCCTCACACAATTCCAAATACATTAAAGGAAAGGTATCGATAAAAATAAGAATAATTTTTATTTTTTGAATATATATTTTCAAACAAGTTTCATATCCAGGTTATTTTTTAAATATTTTAACACATAAAAATATTTTAAAAGCTTTTTAAAGTTTATAGAAATTTTAGTTTTTCTTTGGCAAGAAAATGGCAAAATGTCGTTTGGAAGGGATTAGTCGCCTAGGAAATCTTGGGATTTACAATGATTATTTCCAGAAAAACTATCAACACTGGACCTTTTTGATAGAGAGCTTTTTTACCGCATTACTTTGGTATATTTCTTTTTTTAAATATTGTATTTATAACTTATTTCTCTATGAAATTGTTGCATTATTTGTTTGATATAAAATATTTGATATATTTCAATAGAGAAAAAAAAACTTTTAAAATGGAAGATTATCGTTTAAAATTCATTTCATTTTTTCGTTTGGTACAGGGTGATCCAAAAGTCCCGCACAACTTTAAAAATTAATAACTCCGCGAATATTTGCGCTAGAGCAATGCGGTAAACACCATTGTGTTCAGAATGCAATGGGATTTTTTATGGCAAATATTGAAAATTTCGAAATTGATTTTAGTTACAATTTCATTCCCTAGATGGCGCTGTACCAGAATCAGAAATTCAGCGGCCAAATTGTTTGATTAATTGAAAAATATAACTGATCGACACGTATTTTTCCTTTTTGTATACCAGGAAAGAATCCTAATAATATCTAATCGTTAATTAATAAAGCACCATTTCGCCAAAAGTTAGAAGAAATGGTTAACGATTTTTAAATACAATCTGAGATATGTAAAATAGGTATATGCAAATTAAAACATGTAGCAAAAAATATTTATATTTTTGATAGAGTTTTGTCAAATATATTGAATGTTTGAAAAACATAGCTGAATTCAATACACGATTTTTTGAAATGTTAATATAGTACCAAAAATTATGATGGTACTACTAATAGGATTTCTTGCTATAAGGAATGTGTAATTTCTTGAATAATTAGCGACACTCGACTATTTAACTGGAAATTTGTCATGATCCAACAAATTAAATATAGATGGGAGTGACAAAATACATTTGTCGTACTTTATTCCAAATATCCTATGGGCTTGTCAAATGTTATCATTGTTTATTATACTGTACACGATTTTTAAAAATGTATCCCCTCAAAAATAAATATAATTTTTAAATCAACCTTTTGCGTTGAAAAACGTGGTAGTAAAATCATTTTGTATTTTTTTTTGCCCAAAATTTCTAAAGGTGGGGGGTTACAGAGAATATTCCTTATGCTATTTCTTTTAATGAGCGAAAAGCGATAAATTAAACATAATGGGTAAAATTGTGTGTACAGTGTTATTCGAGAAGTTATAACACTTTGGTCTGCACGACATAATATAAGATGTGAGCAAATGACAAACAAACAAAAATTACTGTTCACAAATAAAAAGAGACAAGATATGAGGACAGAATTTATTTACCCATAACCCAACACAAAGAGCTTCAAAATATTGGTAGATAATATAATACATGGCAGCTTATATAACACATGAGGTAACTTGTCTCTTGGAGGCCTTGTCTCTTGTATTAGATCACAATCCTTGCTCAATGTGGCGCCCTTCATTCTCAAACACCGCCTGTAGACGATAGATGACAGATTGGACAGCATTAAATAACATATCTGTTGAAATTGATGAAACGTGCCGTCTGATAGAAGCCTTCAACATGGCCAATGTGGTAGGCCGGCATCGATAAACACGCGACTTAATGTACCCCCATAGCCAAAAATCGCAAGGCGTCAAGTCTGGTGATCTTGAAGGCCACTGGTGTATAAAGTGGCGACTTATCACACGATCTTCACCGAACGTATCCTTCAGCAATTGTTTGGCACCGCGGGAGATATGAGGAGGTCCTCCATCTTGCATGAATGTTATTTCGCTCAGTGCTTGTCTGTCCTGCAATATGGGGATAACCTTTTCTCTCAAAAGTTGAACATAACGTTCACCAGTTACAGAAACGGTTTTAAAAGTTCTTCCATTTATTTCTTCAAAGAAAAATGGCCCAATAATAAAAGAAGAAGTGAACCCACACCAAACTGTAACTCTGGGCTGATGAAGTGGCATTTCTGTAAAAATCCTAGGGTTTTCTGTTGCCCAAATGCGGCTGTTTTGAGTGTTGACTTCTCCATTTAGAGAAAAGTGAGCTTCATCTGTCCACAGAACATTCGACAGCCAGTTTTCATCAATATCAATTTGCCGGAAAACCCATGCAGCAAATTCGTGACGCTTCTCAAAATCGCCGACTTTTAGCTCGTGAAATCTTTGAATTTTGTACGGGTATTTTTTAAGAAAAATTCTTAGAGCTCTCCAAACTGTTCCATACGAAATACCCGTTTGTCGAGAAACTTGTCGAGCACTTACTTCTCCATACGTGGATAACGTTTCAATAGCTTCAACATTCTGCGAAACCGTAACAGCCACTGACTTGCGTGTCGATGGTCTTCCACTCCGAGGTTTTGCTTCCAGAGATCCAGTCTTCTCAAAATTTTTTATCATTCTCCTTAGAGAGTAGCAACTCATGGGTCCTTTACCTCTTCGAATACCTTTAAAGTTACGAAACGCTCGTAAAGCTTCAGTGGAAGATTCTGAATTGCAATAATAAAATTTCACCAAGAGTACTTTATCCTGTAGTGACGGCATCCCAGAGTAAAATAAATGATCAGGGATAGTTGAATTTTTCAAATGAATTAAAATAAACATAATCGATATATGGCTTCTGAAGCCAACTGTGCGGACGTGTTAGGCATCGCTTGTCTCGTACCGCGAATGGGATTTAACTCTGCATATCACAATATAGTATTAAAAGTAACTTCTAAAGTTTACCAAATTTTAAGAAAAATGGGTAATGAGATATACACCGATTTTGAGCGATGTTCTACACAAGATAGAATATTTGTAAGACAATGCCAAAATTGTTTTGAATTTAATCCGAACCATAAAACAAAAGACTGCCAAAACATTAAAATATGTAAAATATGCGGTGTACAGGGTAGCCACAACTGTACTGAAGCAACAAATTGTCAAAATTGCTCTAAGCACCCTAAATTTAAAAACCTTTCTACAAACCATAAATCAAATTCAAGTGAATGCCCGATTTACAAATCACAAATAGACAAAATTATCCAAAGGACACAATATTCACAAATATACGAGGGAAATGAGGTAGCAAATACAATTTAAAGCTTAATCTAAAATAGATTAATATCCTATATGATTGAAAATGTGAGATGTATTCAACAAAATGTAAGAAAAAGTTTTACTGCGATAAGTAAACTACAGGCCAACACTATAGATGACCCACCTGACAAGGACGAGTGGGTAACACCCTCGTTTCCAGACAGTCATGAACCGGGATCGAATCCCGCGTTAACATTTTGTTTGATATGTGAATATCCTTCACCTGACATTCTTTTGATTCAAGAACCATATGTTTTACATGAAAATGTTATTTATGATATGGACTCTCAAATTATATGTTCGAATAAAACTGGGGAAAAATATACGGCAACTATAATTTTAAATAAAAATATAAAGTTCAGCAAAGAGGAAAAATTCACAAATTCTTTTTGTGCAACCATATCTATTTCTACAGTTAAATCAAAATTAATTATTTCTAATTTCTACATTCATCCGAATACATTTATCCCTGTTCATCAAACATTCATTAGATATCTGCTCAAAACGTATATAAATCAACCTGTAATCCTTTGCGGTGATTTTAATTCAAGACATACTATATGGTTTGACAATGTTATAAACTCTAATGGATATAGATTACAACCTATTATAGACGATTGTAACCTCTTTATACATAACCTGAAAAAACACCCACCTGCCGCGGAGAGTAAGTATAATTGATCTCACAATCTCGAATAAACACTCACTAAGTTTAATAAACAACTGGCATACCTCTGATCTGACTAATATTTCCGACCATGTTGCTGTTAAATTTGATATCAGGTTAAAGAATGGTCATTTATTCAATAATCAAATTTCCACTTTGAAAAAAATGCGAATTGGGCAAATTTTTCTAATAACATATCATTACAAGATACAAAAAACTGGGAATTGATATAAGCAGAGTGAAAGATGAGGAAGACATTGATGGGATAGTGAACGCACTCATGAATTTATTGAGAGAAGCAGCATATAAATCTTCGAAGGTTAAATCCCCCATTAATAAACATGTTTCCAGAATTGACTGGTTGACTAATGAACTGGAAATAATGAAAAATCATTTTCATTATATTAGAAACTTGTATTACCGTCATAAAACAATCAGTTACAATACATTTAAGTTGGCAAGAAACAAATACACTAATGCAATAAGAAAAGCTAAAAGAACTAACTGGCGAAACGTTATTGAAGAAAATTACACAGATAATCCATTTGGTAATGCTTATAAGTTCTTCAATAAATTAAGATCCTCAAATGTAAAGAATGGAATTCCCATAATTGACAATTCACCAGAATATCTAAAAGAGCAAACAATGACCATATTAATGGACGATTTAATTCCTGAAGACGATCCTAATTTGGACAATTTTCAACAACAAATAATTAAAAATTTTAATCCTTTTAGAACTGCTTTGAGTTTGGGGAACAGGAAAAAGTCATTTGGTGCGATGTCTGGGGAATAGGGTGGTTGAGGTAGGATTTCTGTCCCGTTTTTCGCCAAAAAACTCGTCACCAAGTGCGCTGTGTGAGGGCGGGCATTGTCATGGTGTAGGATCCAGTCACCATTAGTCCATTTTTCTGGCCTTTTTTTTCGAATCGCTTCCCTTAGACGGCGAAGAATGCTCAAATACATTTCCTTAATAACTGTTTGGCCTGCAGGAAGATACTCGTGATGAACAATGCCCTTGTTATCCAAAAAAGCGACCAGCAACACCTTGTTTCTGGATTTCAATATCCTGGATTTTTTTAGTCTAGGCTCACCCTGACCTCTCCACTCGGCAGATTGACGCTTGGTTTCAGGGTCATAGCCATAGACCCATGTCTCGTCGCCTGTGATTATCTTGTCTTTCCATTCCGGATCCGTTCTTGTCATTTCCAGCATGTCCTCACAGGTTACAAGCCGACACAGTTTTTGCTCATTGGTGAGGAATCTTGGGATGAATTTTGCAGGAGTCTTTTTGAGCCTCAAATCTTCGGTTACGATCCTTCCAATCGTTGTTTTAGAGATGCCTGTGTCTTGCTCTAGCTCCAGCAAAGTGGTTCGAGGATTTTCTTTTATCAAATCGGGGATTTTTTGCACATTTTCATCAGTCCTTTGAAATGTTGGGCGTCCTTGACGATGATCATCTTCAATGGAAATTCTGCCAGCTTTAAATCTAGAATGCCATTCAAAAACAGTTGTTCTCTTTGGGGCGTTATTGGGGAATGCTTTATTAAGCATTTCAAAAGTGTTGGTTGCTGATATTTGAAGTTTCACACAAAATTCTATGCAAATCCTCTGCTTCAATTTTTGTTCCATCGTAAAATCGCCGCAGCGCAAGGTGTAACCTTTAAATAAATTAGAATAACTTTGGCGCGCGCGCACGTACCGCCTCGATATTGGTACCACCGTGTTGCCAGATATTTTTTCTATAATAAACTGTCAAATTTATTTACATTTTTCATTTATTTATTTTTTTATGGACCCAGTCCGGGAACTTATGGGACATACCTTGTATTTAAAATTTTTCAAGGCGATTGACAAAATGAGGGAAGAAGTGCTCAACTCCCCAGACAACGGCTGATTGCTCCACCTCCCCTCTAAATTGCTTTTCCTCCTCACTCATATACATATATAACCTCTTAGGGGAATCCCCTTGTAAGACGTGTCTTAATAAAGGTTTTTGTTGTTGTTGTTGTAATAGGGTAGTTACCTGGTGGAGAGAAGAGTTGAGGAAGGATTTAAAGGTCTGTTCTTTACATGAGGATTCAACCCAGGAGGAGTTCGTCTCGTTATTGACCATGTCTAGGAATGTAGTCCAGATAGGTATATGGTCAGTGAAGGCCATCTCACCTAATAAACCTCTAGTGGCATGGATAGCCAGTGAGCTGGATGCCAGAGTTACTTCTATAGAAGAAGATAAAGGCCCATTTGACCAGGTCGAGTCCACAGGAGGTCCCAAGAAATGAAGATCATTGAAGCTGGCGAACTCTTCAAGATTAGCACCCCGGAAGTCTAACCTCGCACCGATGCCCCAGGTAGGAGAGTGGGCGTTAGTGTCCATACCCAGGATCACTGGAAGAGAGGCCCGTCTTATCGTATCTTCCAGAAGAGGGATGAAATCATCGGCAGCTCTAAGGCCGTGCCAGTAGGCCGAGTGCACCATGATGATGCTCTGCTCTAGACATATGGCTATGGAGGTTATGGCGGTGTCTGGGGAGGTTAGAGGGATGGGATGAAGGTTGCTACGTGCCACAATTCCCGAGGGGATGTAGGCGCCTGGGACAAAAAAAAATGCCTGAAACCCACGTGTGGGCCAGAAGAAGTTAGTTGAGACTTCTTGCAGGAGCACGATGTCGGCCTGTGTCGAATTTGCCAACTTTGCAATTTCAAGAATGTCAGTTGGTGATTTTTTAGCGTTCACCTGCAGGACACGCAATGGCCTAGACATTTTAGAAAGAGGGAATCATATATCGCCGCACCTCTTTTTTATTAACGCGATTAAGGAAGCTTTCGTGCAAGCCCTTCTTCAGCTAACTATAGTGTACAAACAAGGATAGATTATATATATCGTTTTTAATATAAAATAAAATAAAAGAAAATAAAATTACCACGCCCCTATCGCCCTCGTTTCAATAGCACCGCGTGGCCACGTCATGTCTCTGATCCTAACTTCAAATATAATATAGTACAAAAATATCTTAAAAGAAATTTACGTAATTGAATAAATATAAATAATCAACTATATACAGTTCAAAGGATTTAGTGGAGACAAAAATGGAATGGCTATTGTTTTATATGGCTTTTGAAGTTTTTTAGGATAGAAGGGGAACGTACTGTGATGGCAACTGTATACTTTTGTTTAATGGTTTAGGGTGCTTCATGGTTTCTATTGCTTCAAGAATGAGTCTTTGGGTTTTAGTTTTGGCATTTGTATGGAGGATTCTGGTATTATTGAAGTCTGGAGTGTGTCCGGTTTCTCTGACGTGGTCAACTATTAAGGAGTTTGGCCTAGACATTGTTACTTGTTCGGGGTATTCTCTCTTTTACAAAGGGATAGGTAGATAATGTGGCAAAGTGGTTGTGGGAGCTCCAGATTTTTTTTCTGCAGCGGCAGCAGCGGCTTTGGCTTGGCTCGACCGAGCATCGGATGCCCTCATGCTCTGCAGAGCCGCAGCGATAGCAGATTGGATGGGCAGCTGGACAGGCAGAAGCGCGGTGGCCGAAGCCACAGCAACGGAAGCATTGCTTTAAAGTATGACTGCGCTCATACCTGTGCACTAGACCCGCCACAGGAATTCGTCCATGTTGACCGAGGATTTCGGCGACTTGGTTGTCCACTTCGATGAACACTGTACTAGTGCTGTGTGCCGCATTCTTTGATCGATGGACTACCCTGATTTCACGCTTTTCCAGGAGTGACTGCACGGAGTGGTTGGAGCGGAAGCTCTCGCATATCTCATCGTCCCGCACCTCCCCGTCCACTCTGAAGAGGCAGTATCTTGGTAGGATAACCGGGCACTCGGGGCAGCTTAGGCCCGTTGGCAGGGAGTTCAGCCCAGTGGCCAGCTACTTTGCCATTTGGGTTGTTTTGGGGTGGAAAACCACCTCGCCGCTGGTGTTGATGGACGCCACCACGTGTTTTGATGACGCTAGGGAAGGATGAATCTTTTGAATTTCCCTCAAAAATTCCCTTGGGTTGCTTTGGGGTTAGCCGACCTGACGACGACATGCGATTCGAAGGAAGGAGCCAGATTCACAAATGTGGATTTCGCTTTGGGTTTCGGAGGTGCAGGCTTTACCGGCTTGTCTTTCTCTGCCACTACCGAGGCAAAAGAGGTGGAGGGAATCGGGACGTTGGCTGTGGGATTGGGTCTTCCTAGACTGCTTCCCTTGAAGGCGTCCTTAAGAAGAAGTTCTGCCTCTTGGACGAGAGTCAGTATCAGTCCTTTGGTGGCCATCTGTATTTTTTCGGGGGAGTCCAGGCTGGTGTCGGTAATGATCGCTTCGAAGGTTTGGCACTCAAAGTTGAACAAGTTCGCCGTGCTGTTGAATTTAAATTGGTGATGGGAAGACGGGAGGAGGTCTTCGTCCTCAGAACGCGGCCGCTTGTTGGCCTGCTGACTTCCTCCACCACCGCCATCATACTGGTTCAGCTCCATAAATAAAAACTATCAAAAAGCAAATCTACTCCAAAGAGAGTAAAAAAAGGCAGACCAGACAAAGAACATTATTCCGTTAACGAGATGAGGTGTGTATGGTTATTGGTTCGGCCAACAACAAATATCCAATTTATATACACATATATTTTTACATAATGAGGTTTTGAAAAATGCAAATAATCTTCATCTATTTACATGCACAACAATTTATTTTACCATCACTACAGCATAAATCACTCTTGGTGAAATTTTGTATTGCAATTCAGAATCTGCCACTGAAGCTTTACAAGCGTTTCGTACCTTTAAAGGTATTCGAAGCGGTAAAGGACCCATGAGTTGCTACTCTCTAAGGCGAATGATAAAAACTTTGGAGAAGACTGGCTCTCTGGAAGCAAAATCTCGGAGTGGAAGACCATTGACATGCAAGTCAGGGGTTGCTACGGTTTCGCAGAATGTTGAAGCTATTGAAACGTTATCCAGGTATGGAGAAGTAAGTGCTCGACAAGTTTCTCGACAAACGGGGATTTGGTATGGAACAGTTTGGAGAGCACTAAGAATTTGTCTTAAAAAATACCCGTAAAAAAATTCAAAGACTTAACGAGCTAAAAGTCGGCGATTTTGAGAAGCGTCAAGAATTCGCTTTATGGGCTTTCCGGCAAATTGATATTGATGAAAACTGGCTGTTGAATGTTCTGTGGACAGATGAAGCTCAATTTTCTCTGAACGGAGAAGTTAACACTCAAAACAGCCGCATTTGGGCAACAGAAAACCCTAGGATTTTTACAGAAATGCCACTTCATCAGCCCAGAGTTATAGTTTGGTGTGGGTTCACTACTTCTTTTATTATTGGGCCATTTTTCTTTGAAGAAATAAATGGAAGAACATTTAAAACCGTTTCTGTAACTGGTGAACGTTATGTTCAACTTTTGAGAGAACAGGTTATCCCCATATTGCAGGACAGACAAGCACTGAGCGAAATAACATTCATGCAAGATGGAGAACCTCCTCATATCTCCCGCGGTGCCAAACAATTGCTGAAGGATACGTTCGGTGAAGATCGTGTGATAAGTCGCCACTTTATACACCAGTGGCCTTCAAGATCACCAGACTTGACGCCTTGCGATTTTTGGATATGGGGGTACATTAAGTCGCGTGTTTATTGATGCCGGCCTACCACATTGGTCATGTTGAAGGCTTCTATCAGACGGCACGTTTCATCAATTTCATCAGATATTTTATTTAATGATGACCAATCTGTCATCTATCGTCTGCAGGCGGTGTTTGAGAATGAAGGTCGCCACATTGAACAAGGATTCTGACCTAATACAAGAGAGAAGGCAGTTACCTCATGTGTTATAAAAGCTTCCATGTATTATATTATCTACCAATGTTTTGCAGCTCTTTGTGTTGGGTTATGGGTAAATAAATTCTGTCCTCATATCTTGTCTCTTTTTTATTTGTGAAAAGTAATTTTTGTTTGTTTGTCATTTGCTCACATCTTATATTATGTCGTGCAGACCAAAGTGTTATAACTTCTCGAATAACACTCTACACACAATTTTACCCCTTATGTTTAATTTATCGCTTTTCGCTCATTAAAAGAAATAGCATAAGGAATATTCTCTGTAACCCCCCACCTTTAGAAATTTTGGGCAAAAAAAAAAAATACAAAATGATTTTACTACCACGTTTTTCAACGCAAAAATTTGATTTAAAAATTATATTTATTTGAGGGGATACATTTTTAAAAATCGTGTACAGTATAATAAACAATGATAACATTTGACAAGCCCATAGGATATTTGGAATAAAGTACGACAAATGTATTTTGTCACTCCCATCTATATTTCATTTGTTGGATCATGACAAATTTCCAGTTAAATAGTCGAGTGTCGCCAATTATTCAAGAAATTACACATTCCTTATAGCAAGAAATCCTATTAGTAGTACCATCATAATTTTTGGTACTATATTAACATTTCAAAAAATCGTGTATTGAATTCAGCTATGTTTTTCAAACATTCAATATATTTGACAAAACTCTATCAAAAATATAAATATTTTTTGCTACATGTTTTAATTTGCATATACCTATTTTACATATCTCAGATTGTATTTAAAAATCGTTAACCATTTCTTCTAACTTTTGGCGAAATGGTGCTTTATTAATTAACGATTTGATATTATTAGGATTCTTTCCTGGTATACAAAAAGGAAAAATACGTGTCGATCAGTTATATTTTTCAATTAATCAAACAATTTGGCCGCTGAATTTCTGATTCTGGTACAGCGCCATCTAGGGAATGAAATTGTAACTAAAATCAATTTCGAAATTTTCAATATTTGCCATAAAAATTCCCATTGCATTCTGAACACAATGGTGTTTACCGCATTGCTCTAGCGCAAATATTCGCGGAGTTATTAATTTTTAAAGTTGTGCGGGACTTTTGGATCACCCTGTATTTTATTTTTCGAATTAACAAAATATTTATTTTTGCTTGACATTGTACTTTTTAAAGGTTGATAAATTGTCAATGTGTTTGATTTACCTTATTATATATTAAAATCAATCGGTAAAATTATATAAATAAGTGTCGATATTTTCTTATTCATCACCAAATGCCACAATACCTCGTATCAAGCGTAAAGGATCTCTTCCTGAGGGAAATAAATTTGCACAACCTTTTCATGAACTGAAAAAAAGCACCACCAGTATATATAAAATTCTAAATACCATAAATTATTTTAGATAGACATTTAACCGAGAGTAAATTTATCTACAAAGATAAAGGTCACCTCTCCCGTTAAAATAAATGTTAAAACTAGACCCCATCTATTGACAGTCGCCGCAAACAAGCGGCTTCATTTCGGTGACAAAGCTACAACACCAGCTTTGGCAAAATTAGAAAGGCCCATCTGGATACCATGTTTTCGGCCATGTCTCCAGTCCAGGGCGGACTTTATTTCATGAGATTTTCACTAGGGATCTAATAGAATCTTCACAATCCTCAAAAACATGGTATCAGGCTTTGACGTCTAATTTGAAAGAAAAGGTTATCTTCATCTTTATAGATAAATAATTTTATTATGACCATCTGTGAATTTCAAATATTAAAGCGAGATATAAATGCAATTGATAGCTCAAAGAGCAGCTTCTTTTAGTTGATCTTATGAATTTTGATATAAAATAATGTGTCCATTTAACATAAGCACTATAATAATATTCAAATTGTGATGAAGGAAGAGCCTATAGTAATTCTTGTAATATTATAATGAGTTTTTAAGAATGAAAAGATTGTTTGAATAAAATAAACACAAATATTTTGATTGATATAGGACTCATTACCAGAATTCCCCATCAAACTGATATACACCCATACCTCGCTTTGCGTCGGGGTTATGTTAAAAAAAAACACGACGCAAAGTGAAAATATGTGAAGGCGCAATCAAAAACAAAGGTGTTGCCATAGTTTAGGGAAAAAAAATCCAAAAAAATTAAAGACTCGAATCTAAAACAACGCAACTTCGAAAATCTAACGACGCACAGTGAAAATCAGTAAAATTTAAGCAGCGACGCAACTTCGAAAAACTTCTTCATTTAAAATAAAATTAATATTCGTGTACTATATATTTGTTGAAGTTTCCTCTCATTGGGATATTTAATAATTAAATATTGAAAAGGATATATATATATATACATATATTTGAATATTGAGAATCCATAATTAGAATTATATTTTAAAAAGATGCATATATTGGATTTATATTTATTATATTTATATTAAAATATATAATAAATATAAATCCAATATATGCATCTTTTTTTTATATATAAATATATTAATTAAAAGGCTTATTTTGAATATAAAATAAATTAAAACATTTTATTCATAACAAAATGTCAATATTTATATATTTATTTAAATAGTAATATCTAACAGATATAGTATTACTACTTATTGGTAAATCTTAGTTATATAAATATAAAATTTTAATTGCAAACACTTTATAATTCTTAAAATTAATTTGCAAAAAAAGTAAAACAGCTAATATTTTATAGTAGTATTTTATGTAAAAAAAGGCACTCATGTCGAGATATTTCAAATTTTGTAAATATATAAAAATTATAGAGGTAAATTTACCTTAATATCAATGGCTAAAGTAAAATGGAAGATGTTTGAAAAGTTGTGGGTGTTGCAGGTCTGGGAAAGATCAACATCACCAGCCTTACAGTTCCTGCCTTCGTCCAGAACGGCTCTGAACCTACAGTCCTCTTGGACTGCGAATATATATATGATCCCGAACTGGACAAGGATCATGTCCTCAAGTGGTTCCTGGATGACAATCCTGAGCAGGTGTATCAATGGATTCCTTCCATTGGCTCCCGGACGGTTTCAGAGATCCTTCAGCCCTTCCTGGACATGCAGTACACCGCCCCTGACCCAGACACTAAGTACAGGTCTCTGCGGCTGCGCAATCCAACGGTGGAGGTGGGAGGTCGCTATACTTGCTACGTGGGGTCGCTAGAAAGCCATGACTCCGAGTCTGCCAGCATGATCATCTATGGTATGTATGTCCTTAGCAATACTTGAAATAAACTAGTAAACCTAGTTACAAACAAGTTGTTTGTTTCTAATAATATATGATTTATTTGAGTATAGAAGAGATTAAATAGTATAAAAAGTAACTAACGAATGCCTGAGGGTTGACCCTCTCTACAGATTCAGTCCTGCCGATTTTATTCTCGGTCGTAACAAGCCAGAAATACGATGTATCTTAAACAAAACAAAATTTGATATTTATAAATATTTTATAGAGAGAGATTTTGTATCCCCTCCCCTGCTGGCCACTAATCTGCAACTGACTCTCTGCTCAATAAAGACCGTTTTTTCGCGTATATAGTATATAGAGAAATACCACTTATACCAACACTAAGGCAGTACAGACAATGTTCATACAGTGTAAATTGTAACAACACACCCAGAGAGAGGATAAGTTACTTGCTTCCTTTGAACGATCTCTCAAGCTTTCGGGTATCGCAGACCCTTTTAAAAAAATAAAATCTAATATAATTATGCATGAAACGCTTGCTAAAACTATGAAATTTATACAACTATGAGACACCAAGGTTGAGAAATATGAAGTGTTTCGAGCCATGAACTTCACACATTGACATTAAGCGTAATGTTGAGATGGTCCAGATTGATTTGAACCTGACTGGTAAGTATACAATTCATTCCGAGCAGGATTCAAACTTGGAAATTTTACGGCTGATTCTTTTACCTCAAACACCATATTAGCGAAGGAAGAGAGACGTTCTTCTCAAAAGTTAACCACATTCAACTTACCTTTGTGCAAAGTATTTTAACCAGCGCCATATCAAATCGAATGGTTTCTCTGTTCCTATACAACTTCTACAAAGCTGTAAGTAGAAAAAAGTACTCAGATTTATCTTTTTGTCCCACCACTGTATGATGGTGATTAATCATCGTGAGGATATCTTTACCAGCCGGCAATGAGAGAGGAGAATCTTAATAAGACTGGTGTGTCTTAATAAAGTCTTTGTGTGTGTGTGTATTTCAAACACGAGAAATAAACTTATAACGATTCCATTACCTTTATATCTATAAAAATGAAACCTAAAATCGATGTTTGTTAACGCGTTGCGCATTTTCTACAGAACCAATCATTATTCGTTTAACACATAGGCTATTTCTAAAACTAAAAAGGTTAATGTGCTTTTTTTAAATGTAAAACCAAAAAGCGTTAGTTCCAGCCTTTTACCGCTTGACGCAGCACTGGTCGCGACGATAAATGTATTTGATTGGTTAATAATTTTACACGTAGTTTGTTTACACGATGAATGTTTTAAAGGGCAAGATTATCCAATCGCCGTGAAACTTTAGGAAGTTATTTACTATACTACTTGGAAGGTTTCTGGTTTGAATTTGATTTGAAATAAATATAGGTTGCAATTTTATTTGCAAATTTTCTACTTTCACTCGCAAGCAGCGCCTGTCGTGGCATCTGATGAAATTATATTTATAAATTGTAAAAATACTAAAATGTGTTCCAAGTATAATATATTTAATATTTAATTTGAGGATTTAGTAATATAATATTCCAATGACGTTGTAAAAAAACTTGGCCTTCAAAGAAAATATCTTATTTATTATTAAATAAATGTTTTCAAAAAATGTATGTGTTTAAAAAATATATTTAACGCCTATAACAATTTTATATTTTATATACGTTTATAAATCTATATATAGGTAGATTGAATGTTTTCTAAAATCGCTTTAACAAATGTTATTTAGACAAACTTTCACTCGGGTAAAAACCGGGCGAAGCTGGGAACATTCGCTAGTTTTATATAAAACACAATTTAAAAATTAAACAATAAGTTCTTGTGTTTGAAATAAAGTCATCGAATGGTGTTTATTTTATGATTCCTCTAGGCTAGGCTTGCCCCACTGGGATTTTAAAAGCTTTAACTGAGAATCAAGATTAGTTCGTTGCGTTTTATTCACGCTTTATTCACCAAGATGACTTTAGATGATTAACATAAGTAAATTCAAATAGTGGAACTGACAATGATTTGTATTCGCTAACAACAGCGTATGATCTATTCTTCTGTGTATGAGGATAATATCAATGATATTAACGAAACATAATATAAACTGAACATGCGTCAGACCTGGAGGCTGTTGTTGGGTTCTGCGCTGTATAGATCTGCGAAGTATAGGACCCCCATCTATACTTCCTTCCTATGGTGAGGTAATCTGTATAAGACTGGTGGTCTTAATAAAGCTGTATTTTACGATGCACTTGCGCGCCATCTGTTATCAAAATTCGAAACTATTTTAAAAGTGTAAGATTATTTTTGAAATTAAAAATCTAAAATACCCATTTCAAGAGTCTAGCAACAGTATCACTATAAAAGGAAGTTCCAAAAATGCAATATAACAGCTATATGGTAGATTAAAATGGCGAAACCGCTGGGAGGGTTCACCACTGATGAGCCAGGCCCTCCTTTTAATTTTTCCATTGCAGTAAGGGCAGTAGAAATTGTTTAATTTCAAAAAGAATCTTACGCTTTTAAAATAGTTTCGAAAGCTGTATGTGTATGTATGAAACCTCACATTCTTCTTCAGTGTCTCTTTTTATCAGGTCCTGGTGTTGCCATGCTCCACTATCTGTAGCTCTATTTTTTATTTCTTAGATCTAATCCTTCAGTCGAATTATTCCTACCATTAAATTTCATTTATTTTATCCTTCAGAATATTGTCTTAATCAATATCACACAGAGAACGCTTCACCCCATACCTATCTGGATCTTATATTCTTCTTTTATAGTTTAATCTACAATTTAAATAGAAATCGCATAAAGGTGTCTTTTTATCATTTTAACTTTAAACTACCCGAATACTTTGAAATAGTTTTGACGTACAAACACGAGTTGGAAGCAATTGTCAGAAAGAGACACTTTCTGTATATATAGAATGTAGTTCTATAAAGATGAAAGAAAAGAAAGAGAACCGCCGTCACATAGCCTCGAGGCCGCCAACAAAAGTCTCTCCACAGATCAAAATTCCAAAACTTCTCTCTGAAGCAATATTTTTCTCGTTTTGAATAAACCTCATTCCCAATTCGAGAGGTTTTTCCTGAGCTTGCCACAGTAATTTGAATCCCGTCGTCTTTGTATAAACACTTGTGCGAAGGTTTAGAAAAACAGACGTATGGTGGGATTTATTTGGTTTTGTATTCTTCCACACATCAGAGCTCTACCCATATAACAACCTGGAGTTAGTTTTATATCACTATAATATTATTATATGATTGTCATATTCTAATAGAAATTTTCTAAACATTGAATCTGGATATTCAATTTTAAAATAATTTCAATCGTTATATACGCTTATATATTTCAACTATATTTTATTATCGACTTGAGATCCACCTTATTTTTTCAAGATCATATTGCATTCTTGCCTCTCAATCATAAAAAAAAACAATTCTGAAAATGTAAAAATCTAATCAGATATAATATATCTTGAATTTATAACCAAATTCTGGTCGTACCTTATAAACGATTACTATTATCCTCTAACCAAATCAGATACAAAGACCCTCCCCCCTCAATAATATAAAATCCTAAACTAAATGTAATATTATTCAATTTTTTTACTTTATTTAAGATTGCGTATTTACTTTTATTTGAGTCACAGATATAAACATTGATACAAAGAATATTTTGATTGATATAAATTTAACAATAAGGGGTCATCTATCACTATCAGATCATATAACCATCACAGAGGCTGGATGGAGATTGGAAATATTAGCGACGGCTGATGACCTTTATTGAATTATACGATGGCATTTGATGTTCATGATGATAAGATATTCGATTAAAACAGGTATGGGTTTAAGACCAGAACAATAAATCTCTGTGGCCTGGTATGAATTACTTATAATTTAAGACCTGGATTATTATTAGTTTCTTGTCTTTATTGCTTCAACAAGATCTTTCTTGTCGATAAATTTTCCATTTTGAAAATTTGAGATAATTTACTTACTAGTTGTTGTCAACTTCAAGGTCTAAAGGATTGATGAGCACATGAGAAATGTTGTCCTTGGTGTTTTTCCTTTTGTCTTTGGTGGTATTTAGTCTTAAGTTCATTGAGAGCTGGGTTATTTCTAATGTTATCGAAACAATTTGTTCTTGATCACTTCCTATTTCTTCCTGTTCTGCTGTTAAACCTTTCTTATATTCAGCTAACGTATATTTGGGCATGATGGCACGACATCCACGTATAGGGTGATGCTACCATGTACACAGAAAGTATTTATTTCATAACCTATATACACTCTTCATACACACCTCGTCTCCTCACCCACACCTACAAAAGAGCATTTCTCTATCGTGTATTTACAATTCTTTTGCATAAAAATGTATATATACAAATAATTCCAAAATTACACATAAATCGATATATTTTAAATCTATATAAAAACGAATATATTTGTATGTTTTGCCTCATACATTCCCTCAATATTTGACTAACACATATGAAAACCTTTCAGGATATAGAGTTAAATCGCTGGAAGGAGTCATACAACACAATCATAAATTCAACCCCAGTATATGCAATCCTGAAATATTATTAAATTTCTCTGGGTGTGTGTTTCTTTTCATTATACTTTAATTCTATACTGATTCTATACTATCCTTAATCTGCTTTATTGTTCCTTTCAAGTTTCCTATGTCATATTTACTTGGATTCTTCTCATTGATTTCGTATTTATCTGAAAAATATCTAAATATTTCATTCAATCGGTTATTAATCAGCGCATCTATGACATGTTTTAACATACAGGTAATTTTAACTTGGGTAATGAATGTTTGTTGTTACAAACGCAAATATGCAAATTAATAAAAGCAATTTTTGTTCAAAATACTCAATAATGTTGTATTAGACAAAATGAGTATTTTAAAGAAGTAATTTAAAATATTTTAAATAGATTAAAATTAAAGAAAAATCAAAGAAAGTAAATAATTGTACTTATCTTTAAAAGCGACGAGCTGTTAAACGTGCTTCCTTTCGCCTTGGCCTCCTAGCGAGAAAATAAATTCACAGGTAATATACTAGTAATCATATATAAAACATTGGAAAACATTATTGGGGTTTGGCACATATTCACCCGGTCAGAAATCAGGAAGATCCGAGTCATTAGACATTTAATAGAATGATACAGAGATTACCACGCGTTAGGAACCTAGACCTTATATTTTGGAATGACAATAACTGTCTGAGAGAAATGTGAAATAATTGTTGAATGATTAAAGACAGACCCACTGCTACATTCCGTGCTAGGCTTTGTGATTAATAGATCTCCGAGTTGGCAAGCATTAACACAACAGTTGGGAATGTTCACACATCTCTGACTGCTTGCCACACGCACATGTTAACACACATATATCTAAACCATCTTTCATACAACCCCTTCCATATATATTACCAGAAACTAGTGTTTTATTCTATTTTAAAATACTAAAGACATATCAATGCAATGGATGTAAATCACCTGTATATGGTATAAATAAGGCAACAGGTTTCTGGAGATGAAGCCTTTTCATTTTATTACAATCTCAAGCATTCAGGCATTACCACCCTTCTACAGTAGTACAAAAATGAATAATAATGAAATCGCCATCAAAGACCTTACAATGTCTGATATATAAACCGAATCGTCCAATATAATAGTAGAGCTCTAAAAAAAAGGTAATGTAGATTGTGCTGGCGAAACTGTGCTGGGAGGATTCCCCATCGATGAGCTAAGTCCTCCCAATATTTTTCATCGCAGTTAAGGACAGTCGAGGGTGAGTTTTGTCGGATAGAAAATTCCGCGTCATTTCTTAAAAAGGATATATTATCTATGTTTTAGAGCTGTCTCATTTATTTGAGTATATATATGCACGTTTAATTCCTAATACCTCTTGAACTAATTTGAATTAAGTATATTTTCTTAGCTTTTTCTGATTCGCACACATACATACGCGGTTAGAGATCATATAATTATATTAAGAAGCAAACACTAGCAAGAGTATCAATGACTAAACAGATAATCATCTATACACTTGGTATTGAGATTTAACAACTACGTCTTTCTTTTAGCCTTATATTCAATTTCTAAACCTTTGATAAACTGTTGAACAGGTAGTACAAGAAAACAAATCTATAATAGACCAATACATCAGAATAAAGCTTATAAACCTTTGACTTGTTTCGATGCTAGGGATATGCAACTGCCAACTTGTGTCTTTCTCCTGTATCGGAGATAAGGAACAATGATCAATATGGTCTACTAGAGTCTTGGCAGCTTAGGTTCAGTCAAAGCGAATGTTTTTCTAACCACACAAGGTGTGGTTTTTAACAAAGTATTTATGAATTATAGTAGTATTAGAAGTAATAGTAGTAGTAAAGATAGGAATTCGTTAATATATTATTATAATGATCGTTTTACGACCGAAGAATATATGAGTCTGTTATAAGAATAAATGTCATATTATGTGTTGACATAACCCCGACACATTCCAGACCAAACCAGCTCGGGTCGAAGTCACATCCTGAGAGGTCAAGCTATTGTTGAAACATATACTACACAAACGGAATATGCAAATTACTCTGTAATCGGGTTAAATCAAATATTCTCTCTCTCTCTCTCCAAAGCCGAAAATATGACAGAGACTGCTTCCAGAACTAACTCCATAGCCTTTCCTAGTCTCCTTTAGATAGACCAAATATTCCAGGTTCCAGCCCGTGAAAACAATGAACATTTTTTTTTAATTTATAATTTTTTTATAAACGGTTGTTAGATCATAATTTCCATATATTTAAAACATATTTATTTTGAACCTAAACGCTAACTATATTTATATAGTTTAATAGTTTAAATAAGATATATGTTTATTAAAATATTATTTGAATGTCTCTTCATAATAATAGGGAATATATTTTAGATATATTTCGTTCCGATAAAAAAAATATATATAAGGTCAATAGTCAAAAATTTCGTTCTGTTGAAAAAATAAAATACAAGGTCAATAGTCAAATATTTTAATTGCCTATTTATCATATCATAGATAAAATATCTCTATATTATTCTTTTATATTTTTATTCTGTTGTTAACCGTTGTATGATTATCAATAAAAGCATTTTCAAATTGATGAAAGGTTTCTATAAATAACATTAATCTGGGAAAAAGGTAGCTTAGTTTAAAATTTTAATCTAAAAATTGATCTGCGTTCTATGGAATGTATATAGGTAGGTAGAGAAATAAAAAAGATTCAGCCATTGTGGCAAACCTACTCCCTGTAGAATTGCCGAAAGTGACAGGTAAATTCTGAGATATTTCCAAGAAATTTAGAGTCGAGCCTTTTCTGAGAGAATATTTTTATACCTTTGTCAGATTTTTATTACAACACACGTACACAATACACACATACAACACTAAAAATTAAATTAAGATTTTTCACAAGGTTTAATATTTTAAAACTTATATAGTATTTTGAATAAATTTATAAAGCTTATGTAGTATTTAAAATATATTTATATATATTTCTAACGCACACTCTATAAGCTCTTATAAATACGATAAATATAGACAATATTCGTTTAAATTCTTAAAAATAAGAAGAAATATTTAAATTTACTTTTATTAAATATGTACTTGCTATAAAAAGGGGGAAGAGAGGATATATATAAAAATATATTTATGATTTTTTCATCATTTATAAAATATTTAAATTATATTTAGTCAATAGAATTTGAAATTATTTTATATTTTTATAAGAATAATATAAAAGATATATATATATATAAATTATAAATATATATATTATGGTTTAAAATAAGTTGGAACTATTTAAATATACATTATACTATGTCATTAATTATGATCATTTTATATAGATATTTATAATATATTTTAGATATTTTACCACTATTTAAAAATGCCAATAGATCATTATAATAGTATAAATATTTCATATATATTTAAAAGGAGAGAAAATAAGATATTAAATAAATATTAATACCTATAATCCTATTTTATGCTAAAATGAACAGGGAGAATATTTACTAGCAGCCGACCACATAAAAAGAAATTTATAGAAAAAAGAGGTGGCAAATAAGTTGTTAAAATGAAATTTCCTGGGGCCAATTCCATTTAAATAGTTGACCCCAGGGGCCTAACTTGTGCTTGCAAGATAATAGGTTTGTGGTAAATCATTTCTAAACCAAAAGAAATAAGGACGAATATTTCATCCTATTCTACCGTAAAATTAAATTTTAAAAATCATTCGCCATCAAATTATATTTAATTAGGTCTTTTTAATAGAAGTTTCAGGTAGAAGTATATATATATATATTCATCTTAAATAAAAGTTGGAAATATATTTTTTTAATAAAATTATATAACTGGAAAATTATGCCCTTAGGAAATATTTTTGAATTAATAGTTTTAATGTATTTTTTCCCGTATTTGACAAGTTTATTATAAAAGATGTTAAATATTTGTTTAAAATTTATTTCTACTTATTTTTTCAATTATATATAAATTGTTTCACTTGAGATTAAAATATTTATTCAATATTTTCATTTATAAATTACCATATTGTTTTTTATTAATTTTGAAATATGATAATAATTGTTTTATAGATACATCGAGATAATTTAAATATCAAAAATTATTTCATGCCCTGTTTGATTTCAATTTATTTCTATATTCATATTATTTTAATTTTAGTTTTTTAAATAATACACACATATATTTTGCATATGTATTTATAAAAATTTCCCAAGGAATCTGTGATATTCGCCTCAGGAATTCGAGTTAATTTTTTGCTTTCTTCTGATAGATAAAAAATAAGAAATTTCTTCATTAAACTATTAATGTAAAGAGACTAAAAATTGGTGTTTATCAAAATTATATAATATATTTAAGCAATATATTTATTCTTGAGCTTTCATAGGCCAAAATATATATGCCTCTCTCTCTCTTTCTAAACATAATAAAAATCAGTTAAAATTCAACATAATAATCAATTCCTTGCCATTTAAAATTTATTTTGATTCAAATATTTCATGTCATTATATCAATATTAGTAATAGATATTTATAAATATATAAATAAGATATACAAACTCTATAATGAAACAATCAACGCACCAATAAGAAGTTGTCCGATTGAGACAAAAAAGTGGTGTATGTGAGGAACAAAATCAACGAATGAAACTTCAGAACACATAATTATTTTTTATTCCAAAGTTTTATCGTCACAAATTTAGAAAGGAAATATGTCGTTGGACCCTTGCTAAATAGTCAACAAACAGGGATGGTTGCAATCGTTTTCCCATCACGTCCCAGATGTGATCTATGGGTGAGAGATGAGGCGACCTTGTTGGCTACTGAAATGTTTGCCAAGATAGAAGACAATCCATAGTAACATGTACCGTGTGTAGCCGGGCATTATCTTGTTGAAAGGTAAGCCCAGTGAGATTGTGAGAGTAACGGCAACAAAACATGCCGTATCATCTAAATACCGTAGTACATTAAATGATGTTAAATATAACTTCAACTGATGGCCCATTTGGACGAGGAAAGCAAAGAACGCGGCTGATTTCACACTATCCTGTTCAGTGATTCGCTAACCATGGCGTATGCAAGAAGGAACGTGTGGCCATTGAACATGCGTCGGACCTGGAAGGCTGTTGTTGGGTGCTGCGCTGCCTGGAGTACAGAAGCTCCATCCATGATTCCTTTCTTCCTGTGGTAAATCTGTATAAGACCGGTGGTCTTAAAAGAGCTTTGTGTGTATATATAACTTCAATTGAGAGAGGAGTGATCACCTTTGCTATCATCATAACATTATAAACTGAACACACATAATAGTTTAAAATTATATTCAATTCTACCTTTCTAAATTTTCACAGATTTTCTTACTCAAAAGGTTTTGAAGACTGGTGTATAATTCAGCAATATCTTATAAATTATAGTTGATTTTAAAGAATACAAAAAAGATGGTTTTCAATAAATTTTATAAAGATTCATTCAATCTATAAATATTTCAATACAAATTTAAGTTCCTTTTTTAAAAGGGGGTAGAAAAATGAAATATTTTAAAAAATTGAAAATTATTTTGAAAGTTAGAATGGTATATTTCGAACCATATTATATTTATATATCTTACAAAGTATATTATTAATAATATATAATATTATTGTAATGCAAAACTTATTTAGAAAACTAAAGAAATAATATGTCACAATTTTAAAAGAATTCTAGGGGGAACTTCCATCTTTTATTTCCAATTTTTGTGTGAGATATCAAGGTATTAAAGTTCAAGAAATAAAATATCCCATTGAACGTTATCCTAGCTTTTCCACTGGCTTCAAAATTATTTTTCACTGAAAAATATATTTAAATATATATTACCTTGAACTTCTATATTTCACTTAGAACTTTTAATATATTTTTAAATATAGAGTTGTAAGAAATCACAGTTATATATATAAAAGTATTCATATTTATATTAGAATATTATACTTTATAAAATAAAAAGTCGTTTTATTTTTCAAATTTCAGAATATTTAATTTTTCTTCTGTGAATATAAAATGTCACAGAATAATCTGCATTGGCCTACTCGTTGAATTTGACCAGTCACGTGACTCCAGCGCTTTTCTTGTAGATATTTTGCTTATCTGTGTCTTAATAAAAGAGTGTGAATAGTTTCATTGAAATATAAATGTATTTAATCAAATGGCTGAACGTTATTTATAATCAATATATCAATCAATCAGCAGTCCGTATAAAGCCAACCTCGGATAATAGTGCATAGATGTTCTATGCAAATATAGTATGTAATAGCGAAAAAAATATTTACTATAGATTTAGATGGAAATTTTGCCGGGAGGAAATTGATTTAAAGAGACATGGGTCGCCTCTCCCGTCAAAATAGACGTCTATTTTGACGGGAGAGGCGACCCATGTCTCTTTAGATCAATTTCCTCCCGGAAAAATTTCCATCTATATTTTAGCCATAGATATGGCCCAGCCACTTTGCCAGCTAAACACCTCTTTGGCAGATTGTCAAGATTCCATTAGATCCCGTGTGGATCTCATGGAATAAAGTCCGTCCTAGACTGTCGAGGGCCATTAGCCCGAAACCATGGTCTCTAGTAGACGCTTTTCAGTTTGCCAAAGCTGGTGTTGTGGCTTTGTCACCGACCCGAGGCCGCTAGTTGCGGCGACGGTCAATAGATGGCGTCTGGTGTTAGACGTCTATTTTGACGGGAGAGGCGACCCATGTCTCTTTAGATACTATAGATTTGTTAATGTAAATATAAAGATACATTACACTTGGTAGTTTAATTAAAGATTTCAATAAGTTTAATGCATCAGAATAAGAAATAATGCCAACTTAAATTCGTATTTCCTCTTTTCTCTCATTCATACATAGGCATCAAATTTGTGAATAGAGATGGGAACTATCAGAAGTAAAATTGCCTTTGCAAAATTTGCTAATATGGGTTGAACATATCAGTATGAGGCCGTTTTAGCTCAGATATTGAATGGCCGCTTCTGACATTTAGCAGGTGATGTGTGCAACCGCTTCCTGCATGTAGAGCAGACGCTTAGTACAGCCGCTTCTGACATGTGGAACAAGCGAAATATACAGCCGCTTCTGACATGTATAGCAGGCGCTAAGTAGAGCCGCTTTTAATTTGGAATACATATTATCCTATGTACCTGGATCTGGAGCCCTCATCAGCCGATCTAGTTGAATCTAGTTTTTTTTTCAGCATAATGGTTGCTTCTAATTTTCACAGCCTTCCTTTTCTATCCGGGCTTGAGACCAGAAATAGCGGAATTAAAAAATATATATATTAATTTAATTAATATTCATCTTCTTTGCTGCACCGCTTCAATATATTAAAATAAGCAAGTCACCAAAGCATTTTGTATTGATGATCTTCATGATCATTGATGTACCTAGGTGGTTGAAAATTAGTCAAAGAAAACGTTAAAATAAATATTTTAAGCAAATTTCTAAATACGCGTATACTAAATTAATTTAATTTTATTTTTATATTGGTATATTGCATATTTTTATGAACACGATAGGTAAAAATCTTCTTAATAAATCGGTTAAAAAACTATTTTAGATTATATTTGTGAGTATATATACGCCAAAACCTTTTTATAACTTTTTGCATATATTTTGTGTGTGAACATCAAATATACCCATGGTAATATTACATATTTGTGTGTTTCAGCCCCTGCCAAGAAGTTGGAAGTAAGCTATAGCAAACTCTCTCCCGACACCATTGCAGTTAATTGCGAAGCAGACGAAGTCTACCCTGAACCAAAACTCCGAATATTTTTCGACCGCGAAGATTCTGCTCTATTCGACACCGATGAAGACTCCGGAGAAAACGGAGATAGCGTGTCTCATAGCATCAGCAGAGGAAACAGCACAAGCATGAGCAAAAGCGATGACAACAAGAAATCTCAAGTTGAAGATGAAACCAGCGAAGGAGGCGTGAGCAAACCAGATAGTCTAGCAACCAACAGCGCAACAGTGAGCGAAGATGGGAGTCAAGAGACAAACGAAAACACAAACAGCGAGAAATCGGCGGAATTGAACGCTAATGCTACCATTAAGGATACAAAGAAACAAGGGAAAAGCATTGGAACCTCAGAAAGCGTCGGCCCAGATAAGAGCGAGGGTACATCAGAGAGCAAAGATATTGTAGAGACAACCGAGAAGGAAGACGACACGAGCGAAGAATCAGAAGAACTTCCGTCCAAGAAAGTCATCGCTGTCAAGAAGGGAAAGATGTACCGGGTCAGAATCAGAAGCGAGATCAAGATGAAGCGAATGGACAAGGAGGCCGAATTCGAATGCGTCCTAAAGATTCCTGGCACAGACCATGAACAAATTCAGAAAATCAAGTACCTTCCAGGTAGGTACCTTTTATTTACAGAGAGAGACAAAGATTTTCCTATTGGTTACATTTCATTGAGGAACTGCTTTATGCAGAGAAAAACATTAGTGAATTAGAGAAAACAACCGGTTTTTGAAGAAAATACTCACCCCATATATCCTATTTTCATTCTTTTTCATCATGTTTCAACCTTAATGTGTATTTACATAGATAAGCCTCATTTGCGGCTGGCCTCTAGAATCCTGGTGACCGTCCAAATTCATCAATAGGTGAATCGTGTTAAATCGTTAAAAACTTTATTAATTCTAATAGTATTTTAGATCGAATCTCCAGAGTCTACCAAAAGAAAAACAGAATAAAAATGGTGAAATCTATTTACACAAAATGAAAATACTGCATATAATATATGCAGAGGAATACTTAGATAATTAGTCTCATACACCAATTTGTAGAATATTTACAAAGAAAATTAAAGGTAGAAAAAGAATAATAAAGAATAAACACGGGTATATTTACATATGATACTGCATACAAAACTTTTTAAAGACCTTTCATATTGTTCGAATAGTGATTTGAAACAGACCTGTAAAGAGTATTTTAATTCTTATAGAAAGTCAATGAAAAAAAAAACCAAACAAAATATGTTAATTTGTTTCAGATAAAGGCCAAATCTCATTCAGCCAGTTTAAGAAATTGAACAGCGTTTTACAATGCAAAGGTTTAAGTCAAACTGTTTGCATATATGGCGACATACAATATACTTGCATTCATACAAATCATCTCTGCACTATGACTATCACGAGAATATTAATTATTTAAACAAGTAAAAATGATCATACTGAGAATTTCAGTTTAATATGGCAGTCGCATCGAATATATGAGATATTATCAATTATTAGATATTGATATTTGATAAATATTCTAACCCATTAAATATATAATATATAGAAATCACATAATATTTCTTAATTTTTATATCTCTTTAAATATATATTATTTTCCTTAACTCCAATACCCACATAAACTATTACGAAAATAGTGTCACATTGCAACTTCCAACATTTCGTTTTTTTGTAAATTATAGGTAGCATATTTAATTCAAAAAGTTTTATATGTTAATGGTTTATAAGGTTAATAATTTATAATACTTTATAAAAGGTTGACGTTCAGCCAACTGAAATATTGGTAAAATAAATGATATTTTGATCCAATATACGTCTTTTTAATTAAATATATTAAAGTATAATTATATACGATATGTAAAAAATACCTGAATAGAAAAGTTTTGATGCATTTATTTTCAATCAACTCGCAAACCTCAGGGGAAAGATTTATATTTTGCGAAATATTATTGGTACACATTGACGATTTCAAATCATAAATATTTCCATATGTTTTTAGTCAATTCATTATTTTAAAAAACTCTGTAGAACCTCTTTGAATTAGAACCAAATGTAATTTTAACTTTTATTTCTTTTTGAATGTTCACACACAACACACACAAGTGCTAGAATTTCGTTTTTATATATTTTTTATAAAAAGAGGTAATATTTTAGAATGGGCAGGTTTCGAGGAGAAGAATAAAAAGAAAGCAATATGTAATTGTAATAGTTAGGGCAAGTTTAAGAGGGCACTTAACAATACCATTAATATTAAACTGGCCCCACGGAAACAATACCAGCGCCATTTTCAGAGATCTCATAATTGTAGAATTTCTGGGTGAAAACGATCAGTGTAATAACGCCTCAATTGAAGCTATTAAAGTCGGCAACACTGCCTGCCTATCGTTTGGCGACTTTTATTAATACATTGTTGTTGGCGGGAAATCTTTTAAAAGTTCGTCTGTTCGTCTTTTTTAGAGGTTTTATAGCTACAAATAGAATGTTCTTTTTTTTTTCTTAGAGGTTTGTGATTACTTTCAAGAGAACATAATTTTTCAAATAATTAAAAACAATCTCGTATCCACATTTATTAGTTTTCTTTTTGGTAAATATATTTTATTTAAATACTGAAAGCCTTTTTCTATATATTATAATATTCTATATAATATTAATTTATTAATATTATTTTTTGATTTTATCTCATACAAATTTCGTAATTTTAATTGAATATAAAAATACATGCACTAATCTATATATCAAAATGAATATACATCGATAATTGATTAAGAAAGGAAACAAATGTGTTTTTTTAAATATATAATAAGAGTTATTATTTATTAAGGGCATTTTGATTTGGAGGTTTTACAAAGAATCTCCACTTTATAGAAAATATTTTAAAATTGATTAATAAATAATAAATATCAGAACAACCTTTTGAAGGTATAATTTTAACATATAAAATTTTAATATTGGCGTTTTAAAACTATTTATTCAAATCTATATAAAAACACAGTAGTTATGGGTTCTCACATTATTTCAGCATTGAATTAAAGAGAAAACGCACACACACATATGCTGGTTTTAAAAATTACAAAATCTTTTTTAAAAAAATTAAAACTTTTAAATCACGTTAATAAAAATGTTTAAAATGTGGTTTAAAATCAAAAACATTTTTGTATCTTTCTTAAGATCTACATTCACCTTGAACAAATTAATAATTTACTTGAGAAGTAACTAAGACATGTACCTATTAAAATTTTAAATTTTGCGTTGAAAACATTCGATAATAATATCAAATCAAAAATATTCATATCTATCACTGATATATAGGCTTAATAATTAATATAATTTTAAATAGTCTTCATTGATAGAATTATTTGAAAGTAATATCACGTTTCCCCGATAAAAAGAAGAGTTGTATACCTCATTAATAAATAGATTAACCAGGCAAGCCAGACAGAACAAATCTACCTTAAACTAGTATAATCAGCTTATTTGATAGTTAGTAAGTCAATGAGACTCTAGGCCTAAACAGGTGTTCACTCGAGCGGCTACATGGTATTCCATTTGACACAGAAGACCTTTTTAAAACTCACACTCGAGCTTCCCTAAAAAAAGAAAACGTCCATAAAAAAGAGAGAGCAATCTACTTTTAAAAGAGATTTAATTTAAATAGCTTAGAAGCATGATTATCATATTTTAATTGTTTTTCAGCAAAAAACCTAAAGGCGATTGCAGCTAAAATTTGCAAGATTTGCATTTGCATTTTTTAAATTTGTGAAATAAAAGATTTATTTTCTTGAAAGAGAGGTATGGTGGAATGGTAAATTTTCTTTTGATATTCATTTAAAACACGTTGAATATAATAGATTGGTTTCCTTTATTGTATTTGATAAGGCAAAGAGAATGGTTATATATAATTATAAAATTTATTATACAATGGAAAAATATATTTTATTATATTGTAGCAAAGTATTTAATATTTTATTAACAGAGTATTTTATGTTTATATTTTGCTACTCTGTAAACTTCCTTCATTGCTTATCTTTTGTTTATCCTTCATAGTTTGTTTTTGCCTTAAATAAATTGCTGTGTCATCCCGAAAATAAATAATTTGTTACAATATTATTGTGGCAAAATATGTTTTATAATAGAAAATTTTTAATTCAAAAGGCATATATTGAATCAAAATATAATTTATTAATCAATATTTCAGTTGGCTGAAAAGATATGTTATAATACCTTGTAAAAGGTTGGCGTTCAGCCAACTTAAATATTGGTAAATAAATGATATTTTGATACAATATATGTTTTTTAATTGAAGATCTATTTATGGATTGCTCTCAGTTTTCAAAATAATAGAATATATATTATTTGGTGTGTTTCATTTCTATTTCAATTTCAAATGCTTATAGAGATGTATGTGTGTGATTTTAAGAGTTTAGAGTAGCATTATTAAAAGAATATTATTGTAATTTCATTTCTAATGATCAATGTTTGATTGAAATATGTATAATTGATTTTTTAATAACCATACAATGTAAAAGTTAATCTTACCTAAGAGAAAACAATCTACAATATAGAAAACAAGCTTCTTAAGATATTGTTCAGATAATAACTTATAAATATATTAATTATATTTATATATATTCCCTTCTAAAAATAGTTTTTCATTTATTTTAATAATTTGAACATAATAATATATATTTAAAAAAATAATGTATGATATAATATGAATATTATTCTTGGTGGTGCCTTGTCCACTCTTTGGAAAGGAGGGGGGTGCCATTGCCCCGCTAGTCAGCCACATTTCAGAGTTCCCTGTTCACGGTTACCGTTATGGATATAAATATATATATATATGCCTTTATTAAGACATTCCGTCTTATACAGACGATTCTCAAGTGAGAAATGAATCTAAAAAGAAATGAGAAGCAGGGGAAGAAACTGAATCCTCGCTCAGAAAAGAGAAAAAGAAGAAAAGGAAAGATTCTCTATGTACGAAGTTAAGACTGTATACATCGTCTTTCGTACATAGAACATATATATGTATAAGGATATAACAATAGTATTGTTCAATTTTGAATAATGCCGTGGCCATTTTATCGCTGCGTTGAAAATAAACATAAGATATGGTATATCTATAGTCTGGTAGAAAGAGAACTATTCCAATTCTATTCATTGGAGAATAAACGTAATATATATTTTCAAATATTAGTATTTTTTCTGTGAGGTATATAATATTTACGAATAACTTATTATAATTCTCTCAATTTTGGAGTCACACTGTATTCAATGTTTCTAACCAATCAATTACACCCAATGAGACTTCTATCAAAATAATTAAATTATGTTCCGTCTCAAAAGATTAATATACCTAGGAACTTAGCTGCTATTGAAAATTCTATAAAATTATAATTATATATACGCGCTAAAACTTTATTTAGAAATTTAAATTATTCATTTTGATACCACAAATATATTCTTAAAATAGAGCAATCCATACTTAAATTATTAGATAATAAAAAGGCATATATTGGATTGAATAAAAGATTTATTTGCCAATAATTCGGTTGGCTGAATGCCAACCTTTGTCAAGGCATTACATTTTTATATAAACACTCTATATAGATTTTTTGTCAAGGCATTATTTTGTTTAACAGAGTGTTTATATAGTTTGTTCATACAAAAATGTAATGCCTTGACAAAGGTTGATGTTCAGCTAACCGAAGTATTGGCAAATAAATATTTTATTCAATACAATATATTCCTTTTTACTATCTAAATTTAAATATCACAAATAGATTAAATTTAAAATGTTCTCTCTCTTACTACAATGAAAAGAGATAAAGAGAGGGCCTGACTCATCAGTAGGAATTGTTTACCATTTATGAGCCAGGCTATCTCAATATTCATATCTCTTTGTAGTACTCTATAACTAGGAAAATGTTTTTTTTTTTTGGAAAAGATGTATATTTACGTTGTAAATAATGACTATTTCTAAATAAGACTAGTAATAACTAGTATTTGTTTTATATTTTTACCAACCCCCTCTCTTCTTTTATAGTTAAATGAATGTTTTCATATTCTTTATTCTCATAAATAATAATAAGTATTTATAATCTTGAATTTGTTGTTTCAATTTATATTCTATAGAGAGAAATAAGGATACCCCAGGCTCTTGGAGCGTAAAAACCGCCAACTCTTCGGGGTATATATTCTATATATAGGTTTCAAATGTGTCAGGTTATGAATAATATATTTATATTTAGTACACTATACACTATTTTTTAAATAAGTATATATATGTAATATATATTGATGGAAATTTTGCCGGGAGGATATTGATCTAAAAATACAAAGGTAGCCTCTCCCGTCAAAATAGATATCAAAGCTAGACGCCATTTATTGACCGTCGCCGCAAATTATTCACCTTTAGAAAACTGAAAAGCGTCCACCTAGAGACCATGGTTTCGGGCTAATTTCAGTCCAGTGCAGACTTTATTCCATGAAATCCACAAGGGATCTAATAGAATCTTGACAATCTGTCAAAGAGGTGTTTAGCTGTCAAAGTGGCTAAGCCAAAATCTTTGGCTAAAATATAGATGGAAATTTTGCCATGAGAATACTGATCTAAAAATACAAACGTCCTCTCTACCGTCAAAATAGACGTCAAAGCTAGACGCCATCTATATTGTGGCTTTATCACTGACCCGAAGTCGCTAGTTTGCGGCGACGGTCAATAAATGGGGTCTATCTTTGACATCTATTTTGACGGGAGAGGCGACCTTTGTCTTTTAGATAATATATTTTATAAATATTTCCGGAGAAAAATAGTTGAATTTGAAAAAAGATATTATAATTTATTCCATAAAATAATGGTTTCTTCGTCTATTCAATAAAATATTTCAATTGTTTTATTATAAAATTATTTTGAAGATGGAACAAATCCACTGATATATTATAATAAACAAAATATATCTCATTCTAAAACATTTCATCTCATCAATATTAAAAAAAAAAAAAACAATACGCCCCACTTCTTTTTTGTTAAAAGGTTATATTATATATTTTATATGATAATATATTTGGACAGAGAGTATTTTCAACTTGATAAGGGTGTCATTTATTCATATAAAAGATTGTATGGTATATATATTTGGAGTTTTCTGTATTTATTTATAAAAAGAGAGAGAGAGATTGTATGGCATATATATATTATAAAATTAGATTTTCTGCTGTTTTGAGATTAATTACTTGTAGAGGAATTATTGGTCATTTGCTTGCTTTTGGTGTCCATGAGTAACGATATTGTTCTGCAGTCGTGGGAATAATAAAATATTTTTGAATCAGAGATTTCTTCATTTTAGCTAAGGAAAACTAGCATATATGAAAGACATAATTTGATAAAAGTACTGCCTGGCTTAAGGCGAGTAGAATAAGAAAAACAAAAGATTATTTACATAATGTACAAAAGTTTTGAGCCGGCCAACGGGATAAAACAACAACGAGTTTTTATAGGAGAAGAATTACCTCTGGCGGTCGATTTAGCAGAGTATTTGAATCTATGAAATTATAATTTAAAATAAAATAATATTTTTATATAACATATATATAAATATATTTAGAATTCTCTCTATACTATATTTATCGTAAGTAAAAATGTGTTAAATGTATATTGGATCTCGGAACCCATTCTCCAAGTTGCACAGATTGCTCGTCTATTTCCAGCTCTCAAATAAAGAAAGTTAACAACATCTAAATGAAAGATTCCTTCGGCCAAACAGGACGACAAATTAGAAAATTTCTGGAAATTGCTTAAATTCGAATTGTTCCTTCCCAAAGTTTTGGCGCCGTTTGGAACATGGCTCTAATTGGAACTTCTGCCAAACTTCTCTATTTAATTAGGAGTGTTTATTAAATTAGCAGGGTGTTAAAAATTGGCGTAATTAAGTGTTAAATGCTCATTCATAATATAACTATAGATGGAAATATTTGTGTAAATAGAATATAGATTAGGTATTGTAACGGAGGATGATATTGATAAGCGAATATACTTTTCTTATTCATAAAAATAATTAATAACAATACATTTTATTTATCACATCTTTACAAATCGCATAGGTTGAGTGTTCGATCAATATCTTTAAAAAATACCCCTTTATTTCACAGGGTAATAAGACCGAATCCAAATAAATAAATAGTGTGTGACGTTTCGGTAACAGCGTTGTTACCATCTTCAGACAAAAGTACTGAATGAGAAATTTTACCACAGCATGGTTTAAATAGTTACTGTTATCAAGTGTGTACACAAAATAGCAGATAAGAAGAAGATAATTTCTAAGAAACACAGATAATTATTCTTAGAATTAAAAGTCGAGTCTCGATTTGTGTTTAAGGTAAACTACATGTACGTATATTAAATATTATTAGCCATACACTATTTTTAAGTAGACAGGTAAGTATTTTAAAGTATTTTTATATTTTAAGTAGACAGTTTTAAGGTAAACTACATGTAGGGTACGTAATAACAAGTTGTATATCCAATCAAAATTCTTTCTAAAGTTGTGTGAATTCAAGCGCGTGGTATCTTAGCAACGTTATAAATATTCCCTCAATTAGATTGTCGATTTCCCATCGAATATGGTTTTTATGAACATATAAATGCGCATACTATATAATGACTATTTGACGAAGAACTTTATATATGTGTAAATATCATGTTTGAGTTGCATAATTTGATCGCATGGAAGAAATAAACTGCACTGATAGAACGTATATATACTTTGTTAAATATTTACATAGCATTTGATAACAAAAGATATTTTGAAAATACTATAGTAACTCTATGAGAGGACACTCCTTCTTGAGGACACACCTCTCTATAAAGGACAGGCTTTATTTTCTAAATGTCATTATCACCAATTGGTAGCACTCCGGTAAGAGGACACCTTTCCATAAACGGTACTTTTACTATGCAACTATGTATCCTCAACAGTGAAATACTATTGTATCAATTTTTATGTTATTTTTCGTCAATTGTTAACGTAGTTAAGAAAACTATAAAGCATTATACTCTCTGAAATTCATCGCATATTTACTTTAGTAATAGAATATCAAAAGCTCTCTATATAGGTATAACACAAATGAACTTACAAAAGGTATTTATATATGAGAATTTCACAAAGAAAAACGCTCTAGAACGAAAAATAAAAGTAAAAACCTTTTATAAATATTTTTATTGTTAATTTCAATTTGTTTATATTAACTATGCGAGTTAAAAATCAAACAAAAATATGAAAGATATTTAAAATAATATTCTAGACGAACAGAGAGATATCCATTATACACACAAACCTAATTAAAATTATAACCAGGGAATTAAGAAGATGGTTAAAGAAAACAGAAGAACCAAGCAGATGTTGGTGCATCTCCCACTTAATTACAAGGTGCGTGTTCAGCCACAATTTATTGGATTGAAAAATGGGTCACAACTCTTCCAAACTCTAAATCCACGGCTGAGGAATACTGCCCCGGCACGCAGAGAGCTGGGATTGGTTGCTCACTTAGGGAGATTGCCAGGTATGGCCTGTAGAAGGGAATTTAGGGATGATAGAACAGCCCTCGTCATTTGTGAATGTTACTTTACCGTCATTCATAGCAAGCTTTTTTTACTTCTTCCCAAATGATTCCATTATAAATTGACCGTTTCTTGAAAAGTTAGAGAAAGATATTTGTTATTTTATCTTCCAAAATGGCTAAAATTACATTTTAAATTATGATATGGTGTATTTACATTCTTCAAACACGTTGAATTAAGAAGAAAAATCGAGTTAAAGTTTGAAAACTTTGAAAAAAAAAGTAGATCATCTAGGACACACGCACAAGCATATGTATATATATATATGGAAATTTTGCCCGGAGGATATTGATCTAAAGAGACAAGGGTGGCCTCTCCCGTTTTGACGTCTATTTTGAATGCAACGTTGAAACCCTCTCCACTGGTAGATTCCCTCTCACGCTCATCAGAGTAGAATCCTGGGACCTGAACAGAGGTTCATCACCTCAAGACAGCCGACCTATATGATCTATTATCTTTTGAATTTTATGGACGTGGCATATATGATGAGGCTCTGGCCATTCTGACGTCTGCTAAAACTTTCATTTACAAGTACTTCCTTGGGGTGGAACTGGGAAGTAACCAAGAATACCTTGTCTGGAGGAGAACACTCTCAGGGTGACAGAGCCTCTATCGATGAATTAGGATGTGAATTTTGATGTTTTTTGTAAATAATGAATAGGAGTCAATAAAGATGTTTTAAATTGTCATTGTCTCTCTCTCTCTCTCTATATATATATATATATATATGTCACAATTTAGTGGTAAATGTGTTGAGGAGAGAAATAATCACACGACGAGTTGTTAGAGCAAAATCATCCAGGCAGCCAGCCGAGAGAGAGCGACCGAGACGTTATCAGCTGAACGACTGTTCTCCCTGTGTACACAACCGGGGGGGCTAATCAGGATAGTCGCCAGGTGGTGACGCCCCCCTCAGGAATGTGGCCAAAAAAATGGTCGTTAGTTAGTTGTCTAAAGTGTCTCGCTTTAGCGGCCCATTTCTCTCTCGTTGGCTGTTGGTTTGTTTTATTAATCCTGGAAGAGCATATATTATGACATATGTATATAAATTTAAAGTAAAAAAGGTATATCCTGACCGTTCACCTGATATATTAAATGGTAGAGCGCCATCTATTGGATTTAAAATCAACGAATCGTTGATTTACTTTATTTTTATAATATTTGGTCAACCCATTTTATTGATAAATCAAGATCACTCACTCTAAAAATCAAGATACTCGAATATTTATAAATTTTATGACGCCTAAATATATTAATTACAAATATTTTCTAAACACAATGATGTGTGTTTATCAGTTCTAATTTTGAAACTACATTTCTTTCACAAGTTATTTTTGTTCATAAGAAACGTTCTCAAATTATTATCTAAATACAAACACTATTATAAAAAATGCTAATATTTTCTTATTGGTTTCGATTAAATTTCACAAAGAAATGTGAATAAAAATATAGAAATATTCAAATCCTGAAAGAATCAATGAAAAAAAAAACTATTTTCACACAAAGTTTTTGACCAAGCGCCATAGAAGAAAAGAGTCAACAAGACTGACGCCATCAAATTAAGACCGATCTAATCTTGAACCCAGATGATCCTGTGAGAAGTTCTCAAAGGAAGTTTACAAAGGGTTTAATGTGTTTCCCCTGGGAACGCGGCTACATTGGCTCCAATGTTTACTCTCGCTCCGACCGGTCCTAGCGACACAATGGCCGACGGACCTTTGTCTTCTTGCTTCTCTAAGAGAAAATTACAAAGCACTAGACACTTCGAACTGGCATCTTCTTAGTATCTCCTGGATATCCTCAATCTGTCAATGAAAGAATGTTATTTTTCAAATATAATTTTCGATATAGGTCTCAACTTAACAATATATATTATACAAAGTTTAAATATTCTTCCTAAGATATAGATTTTAACATTGATTCATAGGCTTACGAGTGAACTTTTCATTTCTGATTATTGCGCTAAAACATCTATGGGATAGTTTGTGATATTGTGGAGAGTGTGCCACAGTTTCAACAATTGCATCAAAACAATGTTTTTAATTGTATTTGTCTACCCAGAAACCCGGATTCACATAAAAAATATATTTGAAAATCATTTAGCCCATAATTAGACAAAACTTATGTTTTAGGCTCATTCGTTAATATGAATGCAGACGTTATATAAAGAGATGTATATTGTACATATTGATATTGAGGTTGAATTTTAAAATCATCATCTGGAACTACTTCTGCCATTTTTCTGCGATGATAGAAAAAAATAGACGAAAGGCTTGTCTAAATAAATTTAGAAAATAAATTGATGTCTTAATTCTTTTATTATATTAAAAGGTTGATTTGCCATTTTTGTAAATATTTTGTTTCGATTTCTGCAATTGTCATGATCATTAAGACTTCAAGAATTTTGATGAATTAGAAATATATTGCATTTTTTTCTTAATACATATAGGTTTATCACTTTTTTCGAGAGATGTAGGTAAAGGTCTTCTGAGTTTAAATCCATTCTTCAATATATTCAATATGTCTTGAATATGATGAAAAATATGTTGTATAGATCATCAATAGATGGCTGGTTTTCTCGATTGTTTCAAACAAATATCTTGTTACCCTGTTATATATTTTTCTTTAACTATACTACTTTTATTCACCACTTTTAGACTATTTATATATTTATATTATCATATTCCTATTTTGAAAATAAATATAACTAATGTATTTATTCGATACTTTTATATTTTCTTCTTCCTTTTAAAACTATCCAATGAAAAGAAAGAATTCTCAATATATTCAAATATACAATCGAGTTTTGAACCTTAAAACTAATGAATCGAGAATTTCAAATGATTTATTTTCACTTACTTTCTCTCTCTCTCCTTTGTTGAGAATTTCTAAAAGGTTTTTTTAATATTTCAAAAATGCGAAAATCTTCCGAGAATGCTCGATAAATTGTGGGGAAAAAATGGCGTCTAAGAATTAGCAGCAGCAGATAGCTCTGCTAGTATCATTTGCCTAATGGAATCTCTTTTTGTCAGAACTCTTTGTTGCCATCCCATGTATAGGATTCGACCCCTTTTCCTTTTTCAATGTTGCTATTTTTTAACTACTAAAGATTTATTTAAAAATTATTGGAATTCATTTAGTTATCGCTATTTTTTCACTAAAGAAACAGAGAGAGTTTCATTAGCATTTATTTAACGAATTTTAGAATTCCTAGATATGTTTATGGTAATAAACAAATATTATTGATACAAACGCTATATAATGCATATATTGAATATCTTCCAACTATTATGGGTTTCAAATAGTCTCAGTATCATATTGAAAAAAGAACCTACCTGGGATTAAAACACTTACACTATCTTCTGAAATAGGTCAACAGATTACTGAGCTATTCTGGCCAGATTTGGACATCTTTGATTCTAATTCCATTTTTCCGAGAATTTCATAATTCCTTGCCAATCTCTTGAGGTTTCGATAGGATTTTATATTATCCATTTCTTCTTAAAGCTTTGATTATAAGGAAGTAAATAAGTTTTCGCCAAATATCATATTTCATTAATATTCTTTTCTTGAGGTGCTTATAGATTCTGGTATCATCTATTTCTTCATATTATAATTTTTTTTCGAGGTTTTTTTTTTTTGGGGGGGGGGGGGGGGTACACATGACTGCTGTGAATCTCCAGGACAATCATTGAACCTTCGTAAATGTTTGAGAAAAGCTGTTTTTCTAGCTGGAAATTCGGGATATTAGCGAAAGCCACAGCTGACCAAAATTATATATTTTTTTCAACCTCCATATATCGATGAATCCTCACCCTTGTCGAAGAGATGTTTCCAGGATTGGATGTTTTGCTGGATGATCTTAAAATTAGAATGATTATTAGTCGATTTGGAAATTTGCCTTTTTCATTACTTCAATCGTGTCACATATCAATATCCCCAAAGAATTGTCCCACAAATTTCAACATCTATATATATTGTTTGATTTAAATCAAATTACACATATTTACATGATGAAATAGCTAATCCACTGCAGAATATATCTTTAAATGGTGTGGACTGGCGAATTTTCGAATCTTCCGAAGTTACTTCTTCAAGCCTATTAAATATGAATAAATTAATCTTAAACTATATTAAAAAAAACTAAGTTGATTGAGATAAACTAAGCTTAAAACAGTCAGTAAAAATATTATAGCAATTTTTGAATTTTAGTCGATTTTCTAAGCATAGTCTTTTATCGCGTCCACTCTTTAGATTTTTAGGTAAAATTTTATCAATTTATTTTCAATTGAGTCTGAAACAGAATAGTAAGAGGATTTGAAAATCCAGCGGTCAACATCAATAATTATACATTTCTTATAGTACAAAGGATTTAACCGTTTTACCTTATATACATATCGTTGATTTTGATAGAATAGGTATCTTAGTACCTCTGTTGCTATTACTGCTTAGCAATTTTAATAAGATCTACCTCTATGATATTACATCTCGTCTATACATTCTTATTTGTTCTTTGGAAGAAAAATCGATTGTGTCATTGATTAATATATAAAAGAAAAGAGAAAACAAATTTTCTATTCTCAACTTTTTACTGCTTCATCAAAACAGTAAAAAACGAATTCGACTAATTGCTATTCGCAATAAAAAATGTGGTTTCTTAAATAACAACTCTATTATTTTTTAATAAATGGAGCCTATACTTTTCTGATCACTCATGGAATATTCCTATTTCTTAATATCTTATTAAAAATCCCTATTTGCGCATAAATAAATTAAAGAACATACATATATATGGTCAAAAATGTATATTTTAGATACTAAAAAGGGATATATTGGATTGAATAAAAATTTTATAATATAATAAATATTTTATTCGATCCAATATATGTATTTTTACTATCTAATGATTTAAATATGGATTGCTCTATTTTCAGAAATTTATATATATATATTTATATATTGCTATCAAAAAAGGAATTATCTGACCAGGCTCACATGAGCATTTCTAGATGGCTAATATTTTTTATTGTTTTTTTTTTACAAATATATATTCCAATAACAACTACCTAAATTAATACAAAAAATATCTTCATCTTTAAAATTTCCCTGATATTCATTTTTTTTTTGGTATTTGACTTAGGTCAATACACCTTTATCCTAAAATTTCCCAAAACTATAATAAATCAAGACACATACAACAAGCTTATCTTATTAAAGTCAAGCTCCTAAATGCATAAAATAACAGGAAATAATATGATATGCGTTACGGAATAGAGAAAGAGGTGAACATAATAAATTACCTTTTTTTTCCGAGGGAGCGTTCAAGATATCCTTCATGTTTTATCTTTCACCTCATAGATGGCGCTATTTTCCCTCCTATTAAATTTCCAATAGATTCTGAACAACACCATCGATTCCCAACTTCCATGTATTGTTAGAATGTGCATTTAAATTTAATTTTAAAATCAATTTTTTTTTCTGCCTGATAAAAAAAATCAACATTCTTATTTGAATACCATGCCTAACCTCAAAGTATATATTTTTATTTTTATCCCTTAAGAAAAATAATAATAACATTTTCCCTATTTTTCTGGTTGGGATAAAATATAATTTATTTTTATTGTTTTTCAATATAAACCAAACAATTTTGTAAAGGTTTAATTCAATTTGAGTGGTTAGAGCTATCTAATAAAGAATTTATCTCAAACAAAAATGCGGAGCCGTTTCTCCCTCTTTATTATTTCAATGATTAAATGTTAGAGAAGTCATTTCTTTCTCTTTATTATTTCATTGATTAAATGTTGTGGAAGTGTATAGAAAAATTGGGAAAATCATTTATACAGGTTTATTTTTCAAACTATTTTAATATTTTATTCCATAATTTATTAAATTGTTGTTCTGATAAATGTATTTTAAAATAAATATATTTTCAAATTGAGATTTTTATAAAGCATTATATATATCTCAAATATAAAGTATTATGTATAAATTTACGTATATTTTGCTTATTTTCATATTTACTCGTATTATAATTAATAAGCTTATAGTAGACCCTACCTTGTGTTTACAAATACATATGAAATATTTCAGTAAAATCACATAACACACAATTTAGGACATTATAATATTTCAAATGATCTTTTGTAATGTAGATAAATATCAAATTATCTATATGTTTATTTAGAAATTATATATATTTAGGAATATATATATGAGAAAACAATAGAAAAAATACAAAATAATAAATAATAGAAAGGTCAAGCGTTGATATTAAAAAATAAAAAAGGCATATTCGATATGCCTTCTTTATTTTTAATATATATATATATATATATATATATTGGTCAGGATATGCCTTCTTTATTTCTGATATATTTTAAATTATATTTTCTCTATACATTAAAATACTAAAGAAATATATAAAAGGACGCTTGGAAATAATTAGGTAATATTTTCTCTTTTTTATTATTTAAATCGATTAAATAAATTATAACACGTTTTTAGATTAATACTTGATATTAGTTTTAAATAAATATAAAAAGCACAAATATAGTGTTGGTCGCAATTCAAATATTTAAAATAATTTATACGAGATTAAATAAATGTTGAAAATAAATTTATATCAATTTGTAACTCAATATCAATTATTTTATTAAAATGTGTTGGATAACTGAATGCTACGACAGCTAGCGCCACACTGGACCTATCATCATCACAACTGTTTGTTTACCTTTCTTCTCTATATTACAATAACTGTTCGCTACCATAACTTTGTCTTTCTTGCTAAATGGATAATAAAGATTATTATCATATAATCCTCAACGTCCTCATGCCTTCCTACAAGCTGTAAGTACCTAAATCTTACAACAATTAGATTATGAGACTGAATATTGCATGAAATTCCACTAACGAGTTAAGACAAAGAAAAAAAGGCTTAGCAAAAATGGCGTCACTCCCGAGCCACGATGTAACCCTAAATAAGCTCGACGGCTATAACTACTCACTATGGTCTTTCAAAATTGAAATGCTCTTGCAAAAGGAAGATCTTTGGGAAGTTGTCACCGAAAATATTCCAGATGAACCTAAAATCGAATGGAAAAAGAAAGACTCAAAAGCTAGAGCTATCATTAATCTAAGCATCGCCGACTCACAAATAGTGCATGTCAAAAACCTACTAACAGCCAAAGCTACCTGGGACACTCTTAAAAATATCTATGAAAGAAAAACACTCTCAGGAAAAATTTATTTGCTAAGGAAACTATACAGCTTAAAACTCGAAGAAGACAAAGACATGCAACAGCATATCACTACCATGATGGAACTAGTTGACAAACTGCGAACCATTGGTGAACCACTAAAGGACTCTCACATCACGGCTATACTGCTTTGCTCGCTTCCAAAGAGCTACTCCAATCTCATCACGATGTTGGAATCAAGGCCTGATGACGAGCTAACGCTTGAATTCACCAAGAACAAACTCCTTGATGAACACACACGCAGAGTAGAAAGCTCGAAAGACGAAAGCACCGCATCAAAAGCCTTAAAAAGCCTCCACGGAGCTTCAAGCCAAAGAAGAGAAAAAGAGAAGAAATTCTGTTCTTTCTGCCACAAACCAAACCACTCCAAAGAAGAATGTTGGCACTATCAAAAGCGAAACAACAGCAACAAAGAGTACAAATATGAAAACTTCAGAAGAGGAAACGTACCAAAGTACACAAATCAGTCGAGTGTCACCCAAGAACAACCAACAAACCAGAGAACAACAAAAGGACCTAACCCAAAAGCTCTCAATTGCACTCAACGAGAAGCAAGTGTACACAACTGGTTCGTCGACTCTGGAGCCACATCTCATATGGCGTACGATGAAAGCTTCTTCACTGAACTTAACAGAGAACAAACACAAAATGTTGTGGTTGCTAATGGCAATAAGCTGCAGGTCAAAGGGATAGGACAAGGAGAAATCAAAGTTATCACACCCCAAGGAAAGACTGACACCTTACTTCTCACAAAAGTTCTCTACATCCCGGAACTAACAGACAACCTTCTGTCAGTGAGTGCGACCACCTCCAACGGATGTAAAGTAACGTTCAAAAGAGATTGGTGTACCATCGAAAGAGACAACACAGCCCTCGCGAACGGTATACTTGACAATGGAATGTACCGACTCCACCTGGATGACAACCCCCAAACTCGCACATTCAAAGCAAATGTTGCAAAACAAAACCACTGCAAGAACAAAAATTGCCTCATGCTCTGGCACGACAGACTAGGACACAGAAATATAGAATCAATTAAGAAGATTCGAAATGAGAACCTAGCAAGAGGACTAAGTCTAAATAACTGTTCGCACAGCACAGACTGCGTTCAGTGCATTCAAGGAAAACTCACCGAAACTCCATTTCCAAAGAAGACAGAGTACAGAGCAACTGAAACGCTTCAACTTGTCCACAGTGATATCTGCGGTCCATTACCAACTAACTCTCTTAGCGGTAAGAGATACTTCATCACCTTCACTGATGACTACAGCAGATACACGAAGATCTACCTCCTGAAAGGAAAAGACGAAGCCTATGAAAAAATAAAAGACTACGTCATCTCAGCACACACGGAATTTGGAAAAAATATCCAAACCATGCGGACAGACAACGGTCGTGAGTACGTAAACCGACAAGTCGAAGATTTCCTGAACCAAAGCGGAATCAAACATCAGCTAACGGTCCCCTACTCACCAGCCCAGAACGGAGTAGCAGAAAGGAAAAATCGATCACTAATGGAGATGACAAGATGCATGCTGTTTGACTCAGGACTCCCACAGTCTCTATGGGCGGAAGCGGTTACCACAGCTAATTACCTACACAACCGAATACCCTCGAAAGCTACAGACAAGACTCCTTTTGAACTATGGACCAACAGGAAGCCCAGTCTGAAGCATCTAAAAAGATTCGGACGTAAAGCCTTCGCCTATATTCCCAAGATGAAAAGAAACAAGTTGGATAGCAAAGTTATCGAAGGGATCTTTCTTGGATACGATGATCGAAGCAAAGGATACAGAATCCTGCACGATACAGACAACATCACAATCAGCAGATCCGTAAAATTTATAGAAAAAGAAAATGGGTTTCACCACGCTTCCACAAAAACAACTTCACCACAAGTACTAAGTACAGATCTAACTTCCTCCAATCATATTGGTAATGCAGAGGAAAGTCAGGAACCAGGAACACAACCCGAAAACCTTGAGGACTCAGAAACCGAGGATTACCTTCAACCCGGTACAAGCACAGGAACACAAGTGGTCACACAAAGAAGATCCACGAGACCAACAAAGGGAATACCTCCCATAAGAAATGACTACATGCTGTACAAAACTGAAGCTCAAGACATTCAGACACCCACCAACTACTCGGAAGTCCTACAATTACCAAAAATAGAAAGAGAAAAATGGCTACAAGCAATGAACGAAGAACTAAATTCTCTTGAGAAGAACAATGTCTGGGAACTAACCCCTCTACCTAAGGACAAAAAGATCATAGGATGTAAATGGACCTATAAACAAAAACTCAATTCCAAAGGAGAAATAGAGCGGTACAAAGCCAGACTCGTAGCAAAAGGGTTCAATCAGAAATATGGCCGAGACTACGAAGAAACCTTTGCACCAATTGTGAAGCATTCTACAATTAGAGCCTTCCTAGCCGCATCAGTCTACAAAGGGATGAAAGTGAACCACCTCGATGTCAAGACAGCGTTCCTACACGGCGACCTAGATAAAGAACTCTACATGGAACTCCCAGAAGGACTCCATACAAAACAAACAAACAAAGTCTGCAAACTAAAGAAGGCAATTTACGGTCTAAAACAAGCCGGAAGATCTTGGAACACAAAAATCGCAAGCACTCTAATTAAAAATAACTTCAAACAGAGCATTGTAGACCCATGCCTATTCACCAAGAATGAAGAAAACCATTCCATCTACTTGATTCTATATGTGGATGACATGCTCCTCGCAAGCGATTCCGAGATAATCATCCAAAACACTGTAAAAACTCTCGAAAAAGAATTCGAAATAAAGAACCTTGGAGACCCCACTCAATTCATTGGTATAGAAATCTCAAGGAACAGAGAAGGTGAACTCCTTCTGAGCCAAAAGAATAAAATCCAAGAATTAGTTGAAAGGTACAATCTCCAAGAAGCGAAACCTACTTTCACTCCCATGGAAAGCGGATACCCCGGTATATCTGATGAAAAACTTCTACCAAACAACGTCCAATACCAACAACTGATAGGCTCACTATTGTACCTAAGCGTAGTATCCAGACCAGATATCGCAGCTCCAGTCTGCATACTCAGCAGCAGAAACCAGAATCCTAGAAATTGTGACTGGAATGCAGCAAAAAGAATCGTAAGATATCTAAAAACTACTAAAGAACTCGAGCTACGCATATCTAACCAAAAACCTCCCACGCTGGAAGCATACAGCGATGCCACATGGACAAGCGACAACACCGACAGAAAATCTCTAAGCGGAAACTTGTTCCTACTGGGATCAAACCCCATCTCATGGATGACCGGGAAACAAGGTTGCGTATCTCTCTCATCCACCGAAGCGGAACTAATCTCCGCAGCTGAAGCCTCACAAGAACTGTTATGGCTTCTCGACTTGCTAAAGGATCTCGAACTGGAACAGAAAGCTCCAATCTACTTCCACCAAGACAATCAATCATGTCTCAAGATATGTTCATCCGAAAAAGTGTCTTCTAGAACCAAGCACATCGCAACCAAGATCCATCACCTGAAGGATCTTCAGAAGAAGACAGTGATAAAAATGATCTACTGCCCAACTGGCGACATGAAGGCGGACATTCTGACCAAGCCGCTACCAAGGCCGACATTTGAGAAGTTACGCTACAACCTCGTGATGTCTCCACATTCATGCCGGGGACTTGTTGGATAACTGAATGCTACGACAGCTAGCGCCACACTGGACCTATCATCATCACAACTGTTTGTTTACCTTTCTTCTCTATATTACAATAACTGTTCGCTACCATAACTTTGTCTTTCTTGCTAAATGGATAATAAAGATTATTATCATATAATCCTCAACGTCCTCATGCCTTCCTACAAGCTGTAAGTACCTAAATCTTACAACAAAATGTACACAGTAATGTTCTAAATATGTTGAAATAATGAAGAAATGCTATTAAATAAATATATTTTTTCTGAATGTTTTCTTGAAAAATATAAGTTTAATTTGATATCAAAGTTATAAGTTGAAGATAACAAACTCTGTTAAAAGTCAAATAATTTATTAATTAAAGGTAATCCTATCGGTGATAGAATTAAATATTTAGAAATGTCCAATGTTAAATTGATAAACGTTGCTAGCGAGTGAATTAAAATTTAATTTCCTATTGATTAAAATTAATTAAGAAACATGTTTAATTTACTTTCTAATGATTGAGAAATAGATTTATAAATGTGTTTATATTAATAGCTGTTGATTGAACACACATTTGAATTTAGAATAAATTACTTCAGCCGATAAACAACTATTATGAGGTTTATAAACACAAATAAATTTGTATTGAAATATAGAGAGAAAAAAGAAAATTCAAAGAGAATGAATTTTAACTAGAGAAATACTGATTTCTAAATTGAATATTTGTATTTATTATCACAATAACTTTTAAACCTTTATATGAATATCGATAAATATGCTGAATAAATTAACAATACTAATAAAATAAAGAAATTCTTTGAAATTGTTTTATAAAAAGACAAATTAATATCGAATATATATTGCTATTTTGAATAAATCATCATAATATTCAAATATTTACATATTTTAGAAAAAATATCATTGTTTTATATATAAGAAGAAATATCCATGTCAGATGAAAGAATACAACATGAAACATTCAATCTAAATAGAATGGAATAAATAGATAGTCATATTAGAAAATAATTAGCAAAAGTCCTTTCTAAGACTTTCAAAAGATTTCTAAAGAAACAGACGATATTCATTATACCACACAAAAAAATTGTCCCAACTTTTATATTACGAAATAATTTATTAAAAATACAACATTGACTTTTTGTTGAAATCTTTAAGATATTTATGTACTTTTTGTTATATAAAAGTTTGTTATGTCTTTTTTTAAGTGAGGTCTTGTGAGTTTTTCAGTCGACTATTTGTTTTTACAGCCATTGTTGTTGAGAAAAAGAAGCCATTGTAAAGCCCTTTCCATTTTAAAAATCTTTTTTTAACTCAGGTGAAACACTTTTTCTTGAAATAAAAAGCTCTTAGATATTAGAAAAGTTGGATTAAATTCATTAAGTGAATTTACTACTCTTAAAATTCTCTATTTCTCTCAATTTAAACATTGTATTTAATTGTTCCTAAAAGTTAATTAAGGTGATGATACGATGTTAACAAATGTTTTTTTTTAGAAAAATTCTTTATATTTTTTTTTATATAATTTTATTAAAATGATTAAAGAAGTAAATTTTGAAAATATCTTTTGATTTTATTTCAATATTTCAACAGGCAACATGTTCATCGAAAGTTTCATTTTTTTTTCGTATAGATTCAAAATAGGTCTCTTTTGTATTTTATCAATCGTTTGTGATGGTTTTAGAAATGAATAAAGAGTAAATTATATTATCAAATGTGTATCTAGAAAGGTATCTCTTCCTCCAATTATGCATGAGAATCATTGCATTATGTTCATCATCGTAGTGAAAACTTTATAAGTGGTAATGAGCTACAACCCCAGTTTTGGCAAATTCCGACAAAAGCCAACCTGTATACTGTAAAACTGGTGTTGTCGCTCATTCTTCATCACATTAGTAAAGGTTTTTACCAGGGTAATGAACATAATGTTTAGTTCTGATACATAATTATAGGGAGATATGTCTCTATTTTTACATGAATATGATTCCCCCGCAACCTTATGTTGCATATTATCAAATATACGATATGTGTCACACTTATTAACGATATTTGATATTTGTTGAACTATCGCATAGAAAGACTTACCGGAGAAAGATAATGGTGACCATCTATAAGCTAGTAATAGACTTGTTCATATATATATAGAGTTAAATATTCATATTTATATAGGATGGCTCGAAAATATCTATATCTAAATAAGAGAGAAGCTAACAAGATCTTACAACCGTGTATTTGAATGTAAACAAAAAAAATGAACTTTTAAAAATAATCGAATTCCGTCCATTCTCGAGGGGATCTCTAATTATAGCAAGAGAAGATAAGATTACTCGATGGATGATAGACACGTGTTATATAACTCCCTGAGCCATGGCGAAGTAGGAGTGAGTTGTGATGCCTTCTCAACATATAAAATATCTACTGTATATAGCTTCAATATAACTGTACCATATAAATATACTCTATACCAAATAGATAATTAGTTTTAGAAAATAAATAATGGTTCCATGGCTAATTTTCTTGTAAAAATTCTTATTTTCTCAAGTTTTTTCGGACTTTATCAGCCCTTCAATTGGAGTATCTCATACTGACTAAATTAAACGCTAAATTGAAGGATGTATATTTACTTTATTTCGACGTTTAATTCAGTTAATATGATACTCCTGTTGAAGGGATGATATGTCTCCGAATGCTTGAGAAATTAATGGTTATACAAATAACTTGGCCCTGGAAGTTTAAATATTTTATTGAAATGTATAAATCTCTCTCAGTCAAGAAGGTTCATTTTTAAATCAAGAGTTTTATTATGAATAAAAATTAGGGTCATCAGAGATAGGTACAATGTATGTTAAATATTAAAATATAGTATACAAAAGTGAAATTGTTGTATAGTATTCAAGTTGAAGGATTGTGTAATCTGTAGGAATTGATATCAGCTAATTGTTGAATTTTAATCATTCCTAAAATGGCCAAATAGCTTTCATCAATCTGCAGAGGTCCAAAGGCCTGTGACGCGCACGTGTTTAGCTTTTCTGGATTAAACAAAAAAAGGGTATTTCGTGAATTTTGGAATAACCACACATCAACAAGTAGTTGATATATTTTCCGACAGATAGCGCAAACCATCAGCGAGTTTTAGTTGCACGATCAAGAGATAGCTTTCTCTTAACTATGCTAAATGGTCGATCTCCATGAGAATAATTTGATAAAGGTCAACATTCTTTATTGCCTAACAGCTAGCGTTCGGAGATGTCCGTCCATTTATGCAACAAATACATCCATTCTTAACCTCAACGTGTCTTATTATCAATACATTTTAACAATTATTAAGTCTCAATCCTTCAGTATCGCCATCTTGGAACTAAGAAAGAAGTTTATCAATTTATAAATCGTATTATAAATATTTCTATCAATTGAAACTCTGCATTAATATATTTCACCATTCAAATTCTAATCGTATGCTCCACAATGATCATTATATCATTCGTACTTTTGAAAACACTTCAAAATATATTTAAGAACGATAGTTTAAATTCTAAACCTTTCAAACGATTAATACATGGATCAAATTATATTTTATATGCAATATTTCTTCATACACATTTATTATTGAACATTCACTTTATATATATTTAAAGAATATTTGTTATGTCCCAGATATAAAATCATTTTTATAAACTAAGTATGAAAGTTTCTTTATATAAAATAATCCAACTATAGAGAGAAGAATGTAGAAAAATATTAAATATAGAGGCTAATTTAAAATAATAATAGATATTTTCCTCATATGCGTTAAAATAACTATAATATATGTGATATCACAATTTTACAAAGGCCTCTCTAAAGAATATTAAATAATTTAACAAAAGATTTCACAAGAAAATCTCCAAAATGTAGTTAAGGAAAGTAAAATAAAAAATGACCATATTTAGTTAATGAGGCATCAAATGGCAGACGACCCTATTGTTGATCTTGTGCACGTTAATTCAATATTTTCAAACTCAATTGGAGCGTCGACATCAAAAACAAAACAAACATTAAAAAGAGTGTCAAAGTCAACACCAGGTCAGCGCAAACATACCGAGTCACCAGCATAAACAAACATATGGCCTTTTTTTTCACTTTTTTTTTCGATATAAAAGTTGTTGGCTTGGAAAAATGCCAAGTGTTTGATGCTTCTTTTCCTCTTTCAGAAATTTATTAAGGCCATTATTTAGAAGTGCCAAGTGTGAGTCTTTCGGAATATATGGTTCTCAATATATAGTGATAAATATTTACTTATATTGTCTTTTATATTCTTTAAATGGGTTTATATATAAGGGAAATAAATAGTCTCTCAATTCTATAGCGTCTAATTTTTATTTTTATAATGTTTTAAATCATTCTAAATATCTTTCATAATGTATAGAATATAATGAAAAATATTTTATTATAATATAGTGGGTGTATGGCATTAAATAAGTTCACAAAATAAGTTATTCTCAGAATTTACTATTATAAAACCCAATTATATATAGCAATTTTAACAGAATTCCATACTATAATATTTTGAAAAGTATTTTTAAAAGGCTAATTTAATAAAAAAGTTCCATCTATGAAAAGTATATTAAAAGTAAAATAGGGCAATATAAAATATTAAAATATACTGCGCGTTTTCATATATGATAAAAAATTAAATTTATGAAATATTAAACATAATAATAAAATGAAACCAGCTTGTAGATAATCAATCGCAAATAAGGCTACCTGAAAAGAGATTTTTCTATGAAAATAAATAATTCAAAATATGACCATCGTATAACATTTTTTTAAATATAGAAATTCTTAGGGAGAACTATTGAAATAACCATATCGATTAAAAAATAGAATGACACTTCAATGAAATTATAAATATAAAATATGACCATTGACCAACATGTTTTTTTTTTATATAGGAATGTTTAGGGAGAACTGCTGGAATAATTCATATCGATAAAAAAAAAAAAGAATGATACTTCAATGAGATTCTGAATATAAAATATGACCATTGACCAACATAGGGAAGCCATTGAGAGAAGCCAAGGGAAGCGGTTCACTCGAAGAGCCACAGGGACATATTAGATTAATTAAGATTCCAGCTAATCAGGAACAAGGCCTAGCGATGCCATCTGCCGATGGCGACATATTGTACACTTCTAATTGGAAGCAGGCGACAAACTTCATTAGATGCACAATGGCCTCGTGGAAATTGCCATTCCTTTGTCATATAGCTGTTTCTACCATTACGTTATGCTTTAAAATCTATTTCATATCTTATCAATAATCCCTCTCCTCAATATCTGGTGAATATTGAGGCAGAATACCATCTTACGTTTATTTCAAATATCTTTGTACACCGTAAAATTTCTGATTAATCCAAAACGACCGTTTTCTTTAGCGACCACTCGTGTAAAATTAAAATTGTCTTGTTTTGATATAACCAACTTTCAATGAACGACCATCTCCAGAAAGGCCAGAAGTATACATGTCAGTCGATATCTCAGAGGGTCTTCTGCTTTAAAAATAAGTAGCAATATAAATAAAACAAATAATTCAATCCGAGAAATGAAGCTCAAAATTATTTAAATGTATATTGAATGTATTAAAACAACTATAAACAAAAAAACTGTTCATTAATTTGGTATTTTTATATCACTTAAATATTATATTTTTCTATTTATACTTGAAATATCTGTCCCTATAAATATAAAAATACTAAATATATACTTTAAAATATTTATTTGGTTATAAAATATGATTTAGAGAAACGTGTTTAGAAATTTTATAGTTTTTCTTTAACAAAATAATTAATAAATATTTTATAATATTTATTTAGTGAAATACAATATTTTAATGAATTACTTCTTTTCATAATCACTTTAAAATATTTTGATATTACCATATATAGTATATATAGGTATAGGCATATATAGGTATAAAGATGATAATTTCAAATTAATTAGATTTACATATTAAAATTAAAGTAAGGTACTATATTAAACCCACAAAATATAAAATAGAAATTTTATAACATCCTAAAATAAAATGAAAATAATAATTTATATATATAATAAGAAATATATTATAAATATATCCACACACACGGCATATATAATAAACATTCTATATAATGAAAATACGTTCTCATTTTAAAGTTTACCATCTCTATATTAAAATAATAATTTTCCTGAAAAGAATGAAAGACGTTCCCATGTAAAAATGTAAAGTAAATATTTGACGGTATAAGCATTCACCCCGGAAATAACTGGAGCAGCAAAAAGTCAGAAGAACTCCACAGGTTCAATTCAGAACAAGTTTCAATATTTGAAGAGTCTTCTGCATTTTTCCCGCGCGATTTCATTGATTAGGGATTCTTCAATTAAGCAGACGATATTGGCAAACACTCGCTTAAGCCTAATTAATAGTCGTTCGTTTTGTCTTTCCCTGTTCACACAGACTTCACTATCTCACTGAATAGTTTGATTTAGCCCTATATATATAAATAATATTGTATTTATCTTCATTTAGATATTTTACTTAGATTGATTATTTATATTTATTAATAAAATACTTCGAAAATAGAGTCTATCAATATATTTGGAACATAATGATTATATAAAAGTTAGTACATATTATTAATTTTATAAAATGTTCATTTCTCAAAATATCTCTTTGAAAGTAATTGTTGAATTAGGTCTAATATTGACCTTTTGTGTATACATATTTCCATAAACAATTTTAAAAATAATATAGGTGTGAATTATATTTTTATACATCTGTGTGTCGAAACCTTTTTTTTTTTTCAATTGAAAAGACTGTTGGGGCATTATTTTTAGTATCTTTTGAAAGGAGAGATGATTTATAAAATTTCTCAGGAAGCCTCTTGCAACAAATATTTAGTCGTTGAGGTACATTTTGCACCACTAACAATGGCCAACATGCCGAAACGCTAACCTCGTTGGCTTTTCTTGATATACAAGAAATGGTTTGGCGAAATATCAGGCATCAAGCCTAAATAAAAGTAGAGCAGAATTCATTGGAGTATTTAAATGCGTTTCCTGTTGATGGGACATTTGATGTAGGTAGGAATACGCTAAATAAATGTTTAGTTGATATTTATTCCATTAGATGGCGCTATGCAGTCCAAAAATCCCCTATGTGAGGTCAAGATATGCCAAGATATATCATCATAAAAAGGTAGGCTTTACCCACCCTCATTTTTATTAAAAATAGCGATGTGTGAATACTCTATCCCACGCCATATGATTACTATCTTTTATAATTACATACTCTCTTTACCAATCTGACAATTCAATAGTAGAGAATGAACTGATGACATCGCTTGGAGGTTTCTTCACTGATGAGCCAGGCCAACCCAATAAGATTGTATTATTGCAATAAAACGGTAGTGGAAAAATGTTCACAATTTTCCTGTGCAACATGCCGAAATGGTTTTCCAAAATAAAATAATTCAGAAAGATTTTTACTTCCATTATGTACAATAAAAGCTATCCTGATAAACCCATTTCATAACGATTAATTTTTAATAATACCAAATATTTTATTTGATTTAATCCAATGTTCGGTTAACCCCAGAAGAAACAGTTTGGGTGGTTTATTCATATGGTTTATTCTCTAATGAAGAAATTAATTCTATCAATTAATCTTAATATTTTTGAATTGTAGTCATATTATTGGTTACTTATATATACACACAGCTTTATTAAGACCACCGGTCTTATACAGATTCACCACAGGAAGAAATAATAGATGGAGCTCCTATATTCCAGGCAGCGCAGCACCCAACAACAGCCTCCTGGTCCGACGCATGTCCAATGGCCAAACGTTCCTTTATGCATATTGGTTACTTATATATATAAAATGATGACAATTTTTCAACATAATTCAATATAAAATAATTCTAGCAGTCTTTTATCAATAAATCTCTGTCCATTAACTTGTGGAAATTATTCAAGTCGCTGGGGAGAATAACCATCGATCCGCACATTGAATGTAATTTTATGTTTCCCTTAAGTCCATCTCCATTTTGTTAATGTATTTATTCAAATTTTATCTTTTTGTTCGAAAATTAATACATTTGATTAACGTTACTTTGAAATATCGCGATTTTTTTGGTATTTAGTTTTGAAAATTTATCATAATTTTTTTTTTCGAAATATTTTCCTCGTGAAAAATTGTATGAAAAGTATTCTGGGATTATTTATAATAGTGTATGAGCTTTTGGGGAGTATAACCAATTATTTGTTTTTTAAAAAGAATATATTTTTAATAATTTTTCCTTAATCATAATTATATTATTCAAGAAAAAAAAAAAGGGAAAAATAATTCGAAGCTGTACTGCCAACGACCAAAATTTTGGTCCATGTTTGCACCACACTGTTGAGTACAAGCAGCCCGAAATGCGTACGTTTTTGGTTTTACTTGTTGATTGGTCAAAAATGGAACAAACCTATATCAACGTTTAGTTGATTTTTTTTGTTCCACTAGATGACAATCAGCTTTATAAAATGCTCATGTGAGTGGTCAGGTTTTGCTTTTTTTATTTTTGATATTAATATACAATTAATAGAGAAAGGCATCTTTTGATCGTGCAACTAAAAATTGCTGATGGCTTGCGCCATCTGCCGAAACCAATATCAACTAATCGTTGGTCGCAGTTCAATCTCAATTTTATATGACATCTGGATTTGACGTCAATTTTGACGGGAGAGGCGACCTTTGTCTCTTTAGAATCTCAATTTTGTTTTACTTTTCACATAGTGTGGGCGTTCGCGCGCCCTTCCGGTCTAAATACCTGTTTAATATTTTTCCCGGATGCCCTAAAGACCAGCTTTTTTGGTCGTTGAGGTACAGCTTGCACCACGCTGATGAGGGCCAACAGCCCGAAACGCCTACGTGGTTAGATTTCTCTTGATTAATCAAGAAAGGATATTTGGCTAATTCTGGAATAATCAAAACCAACGACTGTTTGATATTTATTCTGATATATAGCGTAAGCCATTAGCAACTTCTAGTTGAACGATCAGGTGATACCTTTCTATAAATTTATCCATCTAAATTCACAATACAATTTCATTTTGTATTTTAAATAGAATATGTAGTCATGTATAGGCGGGGCTGTTGAAAAGACGGGGTTTCAAAAAGTGTGTTGTTGTAATATATTTTTCCTGTATCTTTTAAAGTTTACCAAATATCTAGATGAGGTAATCTTTTTGAAATATTCAGAATATTCGGATGCATTAGCGCGCCATATGTTATCAAAATTTGCCATTTAAACTGGTGAAACCGCTTTGAGGGTTCACCACTGATGAGCCAGGCCCTCCCATTAATTTTTCCATTGCAGTAAGGACAGTATAAATTGTTTATTTTTAAAAAGAATCTTACGCGTCTATAATAGTTTCGAATTTTGAATATTCACGAGTCCTTTTTTATCTCATGAAGACAAAGCTTACCCTGGACTGATAGTACCATTAGCCCAAACCCATAGTCTCCAAATAGGCGTCCTGAATTTGCCAAATCTGGTGTCGTACCTTTATCAATGAACGAGTCTACTAGTAACAAATAGAATGTACATCGATTTTGCTTTTATTTTAACGGTAGAAGTGAGTTTACTTATATATATTTATTCAAATAAATATATAAGTTTGGAAGAATGCCTAAGATATTTTTGGTAGAATATAATTTCAATGTTATGTTTGCATTGTTGGTTAGTTCGGCCCTCAAACCATTCCTTTTTCATCAGTAACACAATGGTGGAGAACCTATTCTTCATTGGAACATAAATGCACCACACATTAGTTCTTCTAATGTATATAATATAATGTATATAATGACATTATCTAAAAATAAATGAGTGGTCTCACTCTCTCTTTCATCAAAATAATAATTAACACTATTTATAAATAACAATTAACACTCTAATATAAAATTTAAAAAACTTAAGCCTGGAAAAGAGTATGATGTTTTCACTTTAACTTATTTTATTTATATATTTAAAACATTTCATTTAAAAATAACAGCATATATATCATATATTTAATAGAATCAAGTTTTAATATATATTGAAATGTTTGTGATAGTTTTGTGTTATTTGATTTAACCACGAGAATGTATTTTTAAAAGTTGAATAGACAGAGAGATTTGAAATTGATGGCGTACAATGGTAGATAAAAATGCTGTTAGAAACAAATCCTGTAAAATATCTTCAGAAAAAATCTCAAGTAAGACCTCTTCAACATTAATACGTGGCAGAAGACAATGCCGTTCTGGAATGAAGACAAACGATCACCTGATGGAAAACCCAAAAAAATCTTTTGGAAGAAAAATAAAGTCATTTGATCTAGTTACCGTTAATAAAATTTCTATTTTTTATTTATAACCTATCAATTTATTTTAGTATCGTTTTCAAAGGTTCATAGAAAGAAATAAAATCAATGTAATATAATAATAATAATAATAATAATAATAATAATAATAATAAAAAGAGAGAGAGAGAGAAAGATAATTTTGTGGAATTTGAAATCTTGAAAAAGGTTGCATAGATTTGTGTCCAATATGCACATAAGGCGACTTTCATCTATTGGTGAAAATTTTAACTAAATATCAATTTGTATTTAATTAAAAAGACATAATTTTGATCCATTATATCCCTTTTTAATTAAAGATTTATTTATGGATTGCTATATTTTCAAAATCAATTTGTATATAATGACTTTATAATAAAATATAAAATTGATTTTTTTATCTGTGAATGGATCATATACAAAAAATAAAAGCTGAACGATTGCTGATATGAATTCTTTTAACACTTTAAAAATATATATATACACCATTTTTATTATGAAAAACACTCAGAGCCACAAAAATTTAAATAACATTCTTCTTAAATCATTTTTAAAATGAAAGTTCTGCTCAAAAACCTCATCACCATAAGAACCATTCAACGTACATCACAGATACACATTCCATAAGCATTTAAAAAACTGAAACCATTTTCCTTACACAATAATATTTTATACATAACTTCAAAAATAATTTTATCATTAGGTAAATTAATTAGGGACTCTTCACACAAAGACAAAAACTTTAATGATGTATTTAATTACTGAAACCAAAACTTGGAGAAAGTAACCACGCTGGTCGATGAGGAATCCCTCAAATAAAAACAGAAAAGAAAACAGTCTCTATTGTTCTAGAGAGAAAAATGAAGACGTCACTGAAGACAATGCCTATACACAGAGCTTAACAATGCAGTGAAAGCAATGCCTAAAGGCCTTTGCTAATTAAGAGGACATAATAGCTGGTACCATTAGAATGTCCGCAGAATGCTGACAGCTAATGCTTGGGGAAGATAGAAGCCCTAAAGGTACAACGTCAAATTTGCAAGGAAGATTGGATTGCATTAGAGCCCTTGTTATTGTCTTAGGATCATGAATAGAACAAATTGTCATCTCATTTCTCTTACTTATTTTTAATGGGTCGTGACCGGTGTTATTAAGGATTCTTTAATAGTGTTTTAATTAGTTTCTTTATGTAAAGAATTGATATTTGAGAAACTGTTATTGTTTTATGGTATTCGCTGAATAATATTTGATTCTATTTATTTTTGTGTCTTTTGGTTAATATAGAAAATGTTTTTATATATGTATTTAAGTGAAGGTTGCTGATGGCATGGGCCATCTGTCGGAATTCTTTTAGAATTTTGTGAAGTGGCTTGCGAACGTTCATTATCGCGTCGAACGATCAACTACCACAGCATTAACTGAAATAGTGAAAATAGCTCTCGAATATAAAATTAAGAAATACACAGCCATAATTACAGTCGATATAGGCGGAGATTTTGACAATGCCTGGTGGTCAAAGGTGATAAAAGACTGGATGAAGACATCTGTCGGAATAAATGTGAAAACTAATCGTTAATTTTATTTAATAAAGCATATTGTATAAATACTATTTCCTAAACGCCTCATTGCGCAATTGAGAATTCTATTTGTTTTATATCGAGAAGACCATATAAAATATCTAAAGACAGAAGACTTGTATTGCCAACTATGCAAAAATAGAACCGAAAATGAATTTTAGAACATTATATATTTGAATGCATGCCTCTTGACACGGAAAGAAAAATACTTTTCTCTAAGATAAGCCATACACACCTCACATTATATTCTTTATTATCCAACTTTATAGACAATAGTTCAGTAGCTTTGAATCTATATAACTTCCATGAAAATACTGTAAAAAGGAAATACTTAACCGAACATCCAAACATACCAAAAGTTTCTGTTTGATGAGGAGGACAGAGCCAATATCCAATTATATGTTTGGGCAGGTACGATAAGCCAACCCCCACACCGATAAAACGGTGTTTACCTTACAACTCTGAACACTCGGATTTTCCTGCAAAATCTCTTAAAGATTTCTTGAAAAAGCCATTGTCCACCTGTGCTGTGTGAGGAGAAGAGCTTAAATTGACTTGTTCCATTATATGTATGCTCCATATGTAAATACCTGTTTTCTTTCCTCTTTTCGCTCTCCACTTCTCCCATCCATATTTCCAATTTTTTTTTTCCAAATACATATTCTTATTTTCCATAAGATTATTCAAATAATAATCTGTATATATTTACCATGTGTATATAATCTTTCTCCATTTTTACCCCTTTGTATATTTCCCACTTTCATAGGTTTCTCCGTCTTGTAACCCCAAGGAGAATCCTCTGTAAGACCTGTGTGTCTTGATAAATGTTTTTGTGTGTGTATAAACACTATTTCTTGATAAATCAAGAAAAACCAACCATCAACGCGTTTAAGACTAATGGTCCTAGTAAGCTTGTAATGAAAGCTGTACTTCAACACGGCTAAAAGGTTGGTTCAAGAGACTTCCAGAAAAATTAGGAATGATTATTTAAGGCAGAAAAGTGCAAAAGAACTCAAAACTACAAGAACAAAGAGAAAAAAGGAAATTGGATCGCATCCGGAGGTTAAATGAAGAAAAAGGGTATCTCAATATCGTTAAATCGGAAGTTTTGCTGATGACTTGCGCCATCTATCGGAATAAATATCAACTATGAGTATTTGTATTTGATCATTCCAAATTAGATTCATGTTGACGAGGGTCAACAGCCCGAAACGCGTACGCTATTTGCTTTCTTTTATTCATCAAGAAAGGTAATTTGGCATAATTTTATTCTTATAAATAAAATAATTACGATTAGTTAATATTTATTCCGATAGATGACGCACGCCATCATCAGTTGTACGATCAGGATATGCCTTTTTCTAAATTTAACTAACTGATTCCAAGTACAATTTCTCCTTTGTATTATTTTTACCCATAATGTATCATTTGTCTACGAAGTTAGAACAAGGTTAGGAATTCAGGTTAGAACTGTAAGCTATGGCACATTAAGGAGGTAACAAGCCATGTGGAACGTGGAGGTAATGTGAGAGCTCTGGTTATTTTCAACTTGAAGGATCTCACCACGGTATCTTGGCGGGGTTCCATGGAAGTCTCATTAAAATCTTGGACCTGCCATATACTATCCTTGTCTGCTTCGAATGTGTAAAAATTACAATTTACTCTTCGCTATATTCCACCTATTGTAAAATAATTGCATACCAACTCTTTCTACAGGTAAACTCCGTATAATTGGTACAATTGTATAACGAATCACAAGTTTTTACGAAGGAGCTTCTTTTATTGTACTTGTGCTAGCTTTCGAACCTTTCGGTTCTTCAACAGGCGTGGCTAGTATGACTATACTAACAGGGTATAAGCGCGCTTGGGCCATTATATACAACATATATTTACATGCGAAGTGATATTTCAAATATAATTAATATAGAAATAGGAATTATGTGTGTGACTATGAAATATAAAATAAAACTATGCAAATGAACTTAAAGATTTTTAAAATTTAGATAACATTTTTTTGGAAAATATACGCTAAAAGTTAAGTAAAATTATGATATTCACTGTATGCAAGTAGTGTGACACTTTAAAATTTTCAAAGCTTAAAACCAGTATAATTTAAAACACCTCAACACAGAAAAGCCAAGCAGGGGACCACTCCAACCCGACCACAAACCAGAGCATATCACGGGATAACTATTGAGATATTATATGATATATTTCCGGTATATATATTTTCCTATTGATGCTGTTTGTTAGGGATGATATGATGGATTCCAGTACCAATCTGTGCTGCTTATTGTTTATGTGTTGATATAGGACTTTGGGATGATCTAAGTTAAAGTTATGGCCAGTGTTTGAAATATGTTGGTATATAAGTGACTTCGGGTCTCTATTGTTTATGTTTCGTTTGTATTCGGTGATTCTGATGCACGCGGTTCTGCCAGTCTCCCCCACATAGGAGGCTGGGCAATCCTGGCAAGAAACCGCGTATACTGCTCCGGTGGAGTGGATGGGATTGCTGGGTGTGTCTGCTTTGGTGACCAACACATTGATCAACGTGATAATCCTAATCCTTCTTTAAAACTGGATTAATAAAATTCTGGTAAAACTTTTTATATGTGGATATCAAAATATAGAATTTGATTCATAACTAAATCTTAAAAGAAACTGAGTTAAAAATACCTATTTAAGTAAATACGTAATGAATAGACACTTGAAAACATATGTAATTATAATATAATATTCAAATGATTTTTAATATATTACCTTTCTCATTTTCCAATAATAATTTCTAAATACTCGCACTTTTGGTAAAAATATAAAATATTAAATAGCTTATATATGTATATAGATATGACACTGAATATTTAAATAGAAGAGTTAATAAAATATATATATATATTTATTTCTTTTTATAATATTCTGAATTGTGTTTGCATACAAAAGTCTCATTAAGTTCTATTGTCTCACATATGTATTCACCACGAAGTTTGGAAAGGAAAAGTGTAAAAAAAGTAAAAGTTATTTACATTTAATGCTAATAATGCATGTGTACACGAAAATTATATATATACAGGTAAAACTAATTAAAATAATTAATAATCATACGCAGATTGGTATGTTAAGAGAAAGAGAGTCCTTGGAAAGCACAAAAAATAATAAGAAATTATATTAAAGAATTTGCATATATTTGTATTTGCATATTATGATATTTGCATAAATGATATTTTAATCCAATATATGTTTTTTTAATTAAATAATTTACTATATAGATGCCTATTTACCTATTTGAATGCTTTTCATATATACATTCGCATGGATTCGAAATAACAGAATTGAGAATGAATGTAATGTAAAATAATGATAATACACAATGGATATAATACTTGAATAAATTTAAAAATCGTCGGTTTTGATTTATACGTTTTATAAAATCAGTTTGTTTCAATTTTTTTCCACTCTTAAACTATTTCAGCTTTAAAATTCTATAATTAAATAAATAAAAATTTCAATATTCTCAAATAAAATGTTAGATATAAAGAGAAAGAATATATGTATATAGAGGTGTGTGCCAAAAAAATGCAATTGCACATGAGTGAAGGCTTGTAATTGTCAACTTTATGTGAGGAATGCTGTCAAAGAAGACGAATTGAGTGCCAGCTTGAAGTCTTGCAAACCAAAAATAAACGAATTGCAACAGGGATTCTGGAGAAAGCCAAAACCTGAACTAAATCTGGGTTTTGGCATCTGAAATAAATCTTAAAGAAGGTTTTGTCTTCCTTTAAATATAAAGGAGTTCAGATTTGTTCTGGAGATTTCTAGAATCTCTCCCTGTGCTTTACTGAATTCTATAAACATCCCGCCAACACTCTTTCCACTTTTACTTGACAATGGTTCTTTCCTTTATCTCAACTAGACAGTTTATTTATGTGTTATAATAATGTATCTTGATGGAATTGTATCATATTATATAAATTGTTGTATTTTGCCATTCCCCCAATGGGAAAACATAGAAATAAAACATTATCAAGAATAATAACCAAAAAAGTCTTTATTAGGGCTAACGCCCAACATTGGATATACTCTCGATTGAATATATACATATATTTACAATTATATATTACATTTATATATACACTACAATCTTGTGGTGCTCAGCAGTTCCTTCTTACCGTTAACTGACTCGAAGAAGTTATATATAACCTGTATTTACCTGTATATAAATATTATATTTTAGTTTCTTGGAAAGTTGCCTGTCGAAGGACGTCAGAAAGCTTGCCGAATTTACAGCTTTAATAAAAGAACCACGTCGCCGTTAAGTTTTGTTTCTTCTTCAAGATTATGTCAGGTGATTCCCTCTCTTGTGATAGAAGTCTGTCCTTAGTTAATTTATCTATCACAGAATATATTGACGACTTGGTGCTGATTCTAGAGTGAATATCTTCTCTTTCTTCCTGTATTGTTCTACATGTGGTCATATAGTGTTCATTCGTCATCTTTACCTTACATAAAGCACATGCCGATTCGTCTTCTCCTAAGCTATTGATAAGATTTCCTTTAAAAAAAGGTAAAGAATATTAACAAATGAGCGATAGATCGATTGAATATAAGTGGTATATCACTGATTAGATAATTATTTTATATGGAAGCATAATATATTCAGAAAAAAAGATGAAGTGCATAATTTATATACACTCATGTATAAAACTTAAGGAAGTTGTTGCTTTTAGCGTGTAAATCGGGATAGATTCAGACAATAATTCTGAACGAAATTTGATACACAGTGACTTTTATTGAAGACACACGAGATAACCAAGTGTGAACAAAACGGTCTCTGTCTCCAAAAAAAAAAAAACAGACTTTCCATCTCTCCATATGAGTGTACCTATAATAAAAACCTTTAAGTGCGACGCCGACGAAAGACTGAGGATTAGATAACGATACTAGAAGCATAGGAAACATTGCAGAAAAATAATTACAGAATAACCTGATGAAACCACTGGTAGGGTCTGCATTAATGAGCTAAGCGCTTTTAAAATTATTGCAACAAGGGCAGCAGGAAATTGTTTGTTAGAAAAAAAATACGCTTTAGAATAATTTATATTTTGAATACAAATGGTGCTCTTATGACTTGTAATTATATAGTTTCTAACTATAGAGTTACAAAATGATATGCTGAACAAGTTGAACTAAAGAGATATGCTAAACTTTTTAATAAGCATATAAAGAACTATTTTGAAACCCTCTCGGTAAAAACCTAACCTAATTACACCAAATAAACCTGAAACACATCGTTAGAAGAACACCAATTAATTATATATTTTAATTAACCAAAGAGCGTTTAAAGAGAGGGCGATAATTAAGACGGGACAGAGGATTTAATATTAAAAGTATTTTTTTTAAAGCAGTTCCAGTACATCAATCATAGAAGAGGAGTGGAATAAAGAAGGAGAAATGACTCCAGTTGATAATGGCCTGGTGGTTTTGTTCTTTCACTTGGGAAGCACCAAATGGCCATTTGGAATGTGCCTCTAGAGCTGCTCAGCTCTGCCAGAGACTAAACTGACTCTTTCACTCTATTAATTGTCCCCTTCAGCGGTTCTTGAAAGAAGATGATGTATGGTTTGTGTTTTTTATTCTTTCCTTCAGCTTTCTTTCCTAGATGTCTTTAAATAAGTAAAAAAAAATACTTTTTTTTGGTTGCCTACATCTTTAACGTTTTTGTTTTTGTTGTTGTTGAAATGCATAACAATTAAATGGCTCTTATTTTTTCGTTTTAGCCTTTTTATATTTCTTTTATATGTCTGAATCTCTCTCTCTTGTATATGTTTGTATTTATATTATGAGTGTTTTTAACTCGGTGTTTTTGTATGAGTGTTATTATTATGCAAATGCACGTGTATATATTTGTCTAACTATTTATTCGCTAGTAAAGTAACAATTTGAACAAAATGAAATTATTTGTTTCTCAGGACGTTTAAGTAGATGTCACTAATCCACAATAGAGATAGACAAATATGGTTAGTTTATTTTGTGTTTAATATTCTTATTGATGAGTCTGTTCAAGAAATGCCATTGATATAACAGGCAAGACTAAACATAAAAGCAAAGGAAGATATGATAAATGATTTCCTTTTTCTAACTTGACAAGGAGGAAATATCTCTATTTACGGGGCTGCTAACCAAAATGGATAATGTTTGAGTCCCGGAACTTTACAAGGTTATAGGTCTGAAAGTAAAAACCCACAAATTATTTAATAGAAAAGATATCTTTTGAAATCAAGAATATATGAAGCTATTTGGATTATCTATGAGCAATCCACACAGAGAGAGATTAAACTAAAGAAATATTTATACATGAAAAATAAGCTATCCTATTTATAAAGGTATACAAATTCGAACGTTTTTAATTCAAATGTATGATTCGGTATATAAACTGCTTAGCAGTTAAATTTGGGGAGATCGAGAGAGATAGAAAGAAGCAAAAATATATTTCATACATAAATCAAATTAAACAAAAAATCATGATATTTAGAAAATTCAGAATACCTACCTGGAGACCAAGGGTTCAAGCTAATGTCCTTTGTAACTCGTCAGTCCAGGGCGGACTTTATCTTCTGAGATCCACAAGGAATAAAATGAAATCATCACAATCCGACAAAGAGGTGTTTAGCTGGGAAAATAGCTAAGTCATATCTATGGATAAATATGGATGGAAATTTTACCTAGAGGATATTTATCTATAAAACCAAAGATCATCTATCGTGTTAAAATATATGCCATCTGTACCTGATACCTTTGTACATATATCAATTGTGTTGATATATGTATATGTAATGTAAGTGATGAGATCCTGTCGGCTACTGAAATAATAGTTGAAGTCCTGGTAGCTCTTGTTGTACTGTGTTGACCAAGAGGAACAGTCAGGATGTAGAGTTTTCCAGTACCTCTCTGCACCTTGGAAGACCTTTAAAAGTTCTCACAAAATACAGGCAGTCGTGGTCGAGGCAGAGTGGAAAAGCTTGGGGATATCCACACAAAAAACGAAGACACAGTTGCACTAAGAAAGTTCCGTAACAGATAAAAGCTGAGCTAGAAGCGCAAGATGGAGATAGACGAGTTCTTCCTAATTACATGTTGGATGAGATCGACATAACATACGACCGACGCGGCTTGCACTAAGGGTGAACTAAACTCAACTGAACTGAACTGTACTGAGCTAGAAGTCACTGTAAGGTGATGTATTTATAGTTTAAAAGACGGGGGGGGGGGGACCTTATGTGACAGGGGCGTTTGAGAAAGGGCGCCTTTACCTGTCCAGGTGTGAGAGGGGTCTCTGCATTCCACCACATGTGACAGTGTGGGTGGCCTTGTTTGTGGGAATTGTAAATCGACCTGATTTATGACTTACATCTTTAGACTTTGTTGTTTTGGCAATACTATGCTCGATCTCTGCTTTAGCTCAACTCTTAAATCTATTACAGATTTTATTTATTTATCCACTTTGTACAAATTACATTACATATAGCGATGCAATGACACAGATTAATCATGCGCATAATTATTTATAGATGTGTTTCTATATACAACATGGCAATCTTGTTATAAGTTATCTACACAATATGAGGTTGTTGTTTTAAATTACCATATATATTTATTTTAATTTTTATTTAACTATAACTTGCATACTAATTCTGTATATGTTTAAAATATCTTTCTTTTTTAAAAAATTTTTTGTTTATCTTTAAAGTGCAAGTGTCCCTAGGGGGACATAGCGCCCTAAGTCGAAATAAAGAATGTGTTATACATAGATTGATATATTTTATTGAAATAATAAGATTGAAACAGGTGCATATCTATATGTGTATTTATACATGCTTATCCTGAAATCTTCAGACCTTTTCTCTAGACCTTACAAATCCATTCAAATAATTACGACAACGATCGAAACCTTAAATGTGTATAATTAAAAGAAAAATCTTATTTTGGGGGAAATAAAATAACAAATATCAAATCTTCTTTAAAAATCCATAAGTACCAATTCTTTTGATAGGATTATATATATATATACACAAGGCTATAAACATATCTACATATATACATATTCTTAAAAATAAATAAACTATATAACCAACTTTCTCTCTCTCTTCCTCTTAATATAAATATATAAAAATTTCGGTAGATTTAAACTAGATGTAGAAGAGGGAGATATCACAATCTTTCTATATTCTATGTCACTATCCTCTTTATAACGTATATATAAGATGATGATATATTAATGATAATAATAATTAATATGGAGAGGTTAACAAAAGAGATCCATCGGCAGTTAAGTTTTTAACAAGGGGGTATTTAATGTAAATATATTTATATACATTGAAGGAAAGGGGTCCGATTCTATTCATGTTTGAAAATAAATATTATGATTCTCGTTATAAAAAAACAGCAAAAATAACAAAAGCTCTTTCAGCATCACTCAATCATAACGGGGATAAAAAATGAATGTTAAAAAACCTTTGTCAGCCTCGATCTGAAAATCGCTAAACAATCCTTACGAAGAGAAATGGCTGCAGCGGATATTTTTATTTTCGTAGAATAAAATCCCCATTTTGAACGTAGCGGAACAAATTTCGAAGCCCTTTCTCACGTCTATCATAGCTTCCTGGAATTTTTCTGAAACATTTACAAAAGAAGTCGTAAATTTGGACAAGGCTCTAACCTTTTTATGATGGCTCTCGACAAATGCATAGGAATTTTTATTTTAAAATTCAAAATGCTTAACGCCCACGAAAAGATTGCAAAATACCGAAGTTTCTGCGATATACATATTTTGTATATTGACCACGTACTCTTTTTATTGAATATTTTAAAAGTAATATATTTTTATAATAATTATCTCTTGTACAAGTTATTTTGTATAATAGCTTGAACTCCAGACAAAAGTAAAATTCGGAAAGTAAATACTATTTTAAAATATATGTGTATGTTTAAAGAGAATAATTCATATGCAGAAAAACTTGTATTGTTTAAACATGTTTTAACAATTTATTTCCATACATAAAAGTTTGTATGTTATATATTAAAAATTTTATCACGATAAAAAAATTATTATTAAAAAAAAAGTTTTATTTATATATTTTGAAAAAAGAAATTTTATATGTAGCGATTTATATATTAATAAAAAATATTCTTAGATAAAAACCTTATATGCATACATTTTCATGAATAGAATTTGAATTAAATCTATGTAGCTCTCTCTCTCTCTCTCTGTTTGATATTCCAAAGGTAAATATTTACATATAAAAATATTTTGTTAATTATACAAAATAAAATGGCGTTTCAAAAAGTACAAATATATTTGGTTTAAATTTAATAAATATTTTTACTTTGAAAATAGAGCAATCCATAAATAAATATTTAATTAAAAAGGCAAATATTGGATCAAAATATCATTTATTTTACCTTTTTTTATATATATTTTTCAAAATATATAGAATAGATATAATATATATATTCTTTGCGTTATGGGGTTATATATTTCGAAATATTAGAGTATTTTTCTCTACTTCTAGTTTCAAATTGTTTTGTTGGGTTTTCATATTCATAAAGCTATGATAAAGCACGATTTGTATTATTGATTATTGCTACAAGAAAATAAGACCTAATCCAAATAAATTAATAGTGTGTGACGTTTCGGTAACAGCATTGTTACCATCATCAGACAAAAAAATAAATATTTTATTCTTTTATCTGATGATGGTAACAATGCTGTTACCGAAATGTCACACACTATTAAATTATTCGGATTAGGTCTTATTTTCTTGTATTTATGAAGCTATGTCACTCAGAGTTCGCTTTTTCATAATATTTCATAATTGTGATAAGAAAATGTTTGACAACTATATTTCAATAATATGTGTATATTAATGATTTTATATAAATTGTGAAAGGTATTAAAATTATATAAGGATTTGTCACAATGTGATTATCTTGTTTTATTTGGAAGGCTAGCTTTCTCAAGCGAATAATTGGTCTTCGACATGCTTTAATAAAAAAAAATTCGACCATTTCTAACTAGTAGGTTCTGAAAGTGTGCATTTATCTACGCTGCGCAACTTGGAAATCAGAAATAGCCGATATTTCTTCATTTGGCCCGTCAAAAAAAAAAAAAAGAGCAAATTTCTCTTTAAAAACTTGCATTTCAAATAAAATAAGAAACTCATAGCTAAAACTCTTTGTGATTTCAATACAGTTAAACCTGTCTATACTCACCAAACTAGGGTGGGGGGGGGGGGGGGGGGGGGGGGTAAATAGGTTCATATATATGTAAAAAAGGCATATCTGGAACTTTGAAAGAAAAACAAAACAATTTTTTTTCTCTAAATATTTCGAAGATTCCTCCCTTTTTATAGAGATTTTTTTTACATAATTATAACTTAAAGGTCAGTATACAGATATGTATAAGTTTATATCCCAACGTACTATGGCAAAAGGAAGAGATTCCCCAGCAGGATTCCACAGATCTTATCAAGAACGTGTGGGGGAGGACGCTTATCTCGATGCACAAGGAACAATATGATCTTACTGCCCATCTTCCACGCTCAAGGATTCTTAGCATTTCTTTGTGTCTTCCTAACCTGGTCTTGTCTCCTTTCACAATCTTTCAAAGTATTTCCTAATTATGTGTCAAGATGATGACCAACTTTGAATTCCCTCTTTTGGAAACTATCCGATTTTCTGTGAAAAAAAATCTATAAACCTATAAATGAAATATTTGTATCATTTTAAAAATAATATCACGATATAAAGAGTCGTAAAATGGCAAATATATATCTCAATTCTTCTTCCTCAAATATGATTTAAAAAAATTACATAGACCTTTTGAAAATATAAGCAAAATCCATTGTTACCTTTTCAAATAATGAGAGATTAGTATATATTTTTCTTTAAAATCAAATATATTTTATATACTAGCAAAATGGCACTTTTGTGAGAAGAATAGGCCTCATTACAAAAGAGATAAAACATTTCGAAATACATTAAATTCATTTATTAACAAAAATCACTTTGTCTACAATAAACCTATTTAGCGAAAGTTTTTTTTTTTCTTTTTCTTACGTATAGTATTAAATCACACATATTCTCTGTAATTAATAGCTCTCATGTCGTTTAGAACTCTAAAAATATACGATAGAGAAGTAAACGTTAGACTAAAAAAAACAAAGGCAAAAACCACAACGTACATCTATAACTATAGACAAACTAAAAGAGGAAACCGAAGGTTTAGACTATTTATATTTGAAAATAACAACATAAAAAGATGAGAAAGATATCATCAAAAGTGTCAACCAGCAAAGAACTTAATAAATAATAAAAATAATCATTCCTTTAGAAAAGAAGAGTGTCTTGGCGTATTAGCAATGGATTATCTACAGAACTACAGAATTCAATAAATGAGAAAAGAATCATTCCTATAGAAAGGAAGAGTGTCTTGGCAGATTAGCAATGGGTTAACTACAGAATTCAATAAATGAGAAAAGAATCATTCCTAACGTGGAAGGATGTAAGTGGATAAGAGGCCAAACGACCTGCTAAAGGTTGTTGGAGGGGGGGAGGGGGGGTGACACGTGTGGAGCGTGGGGGAAGGGCAGATGGTAGGGAAGTGGGGGCCTTGAGCTAACAATAGAGCGGGGTGAGGGGTAACCAGTATCTCCAATGACCTTTCCTTGATGAGATCCAAATGTCTTGACATCTGCCTAAGATCACCAGCATTCTTCTCAAATTCTATTTCAACTTTCTAGAAAATGGCGCATATGTAAATTCGACAGTCGCCTGCTTATTTTTTGTTGCCTCATTGAATAGAAGCTTTTTAAACAAATGCAGATAATATAAAAGCACAATGTACAATATAATTTTTGAAATCTGTGCATATAATTGTAAAAGTCTGGTAATTTGATGAAATCTCTAGGAATTATATGGAAACCCACTAGAAGGTAAAGGTAAATTGAAGGTATTAAGAAATTGATATTTTGTAAGGGGAAAAACTGAAATGGTAAAAAATATTTCTGGCCAAAATGGAAATAATATGGGCCATTTACCGTATACAATTTTTTCATATAGTAATAGGTAGGCGGAGCTCGCTTTGTAAAAATTGTGATGAATTAAATATAATGATTTCTAGCTATAAGTCATTTCTAGGAAGGGGTTTGTGGTATTGAGTTTTTGAAAAAAAGTTTCATATTTTTTAATATTTATTTACATTACTTTTCAGGTCAAATATTTAAACATATTTTTTCATTTCTTTCCTCATTTCAAACATTCAGAGTAAAAGCACATGTATGTACACGTGCTTTAAAATAAAAAAGTACACCAGTATATATTATATTATTTTGTTATATTAAATTTGAATTTGAGAAATTTTCATAAATCAAAATTTCTTACTTTGAAAATATTTTTAAAACGCAGATTTCATTTTGAATATTATTAAATTTTGTATAGAAATATATCTTAATAATACATCTCTATATAAAAATATGAATATTTTCTAAAACAAAATGTGAATATTTATTCATATTACTAAATCAATTCAAATAAATAGAAACAAAATTAATTAATCAGTGACAAATATTTGATAGAATCAATATATCAAATAGAAATAAAATAAATCGACCTTAGACTATGGACAACACACAAATGATCAAAGCATTCATCTATTAATCCAATTTTAGAATAAAAGGACGCGAAACAAAGAAAAATAAAACCTTCAAAAGACAAAGAACAACTAAAATATCAAACGACAAGCGTAACAAAGAAAAAAAAAAGCTTTCCCGCCTAAAATTTCGACATTTCCCAATATTGATTATCTATACTAAAGTTTGGTTGGAAAATAGTCTCTAAAAATAAACTAAAATATTAATTAAATAGAAGGCTAACACCTTGCAGTATAGGTGCAGAATTATGCACTTTAACGTGACTCTTAATCTAATTATTAGTTAACGAGGGAGTAGAAGCATCAATCTATGGGATGAAATCTTCTTTCATCAATGGCCGAGATGGTGATTAATTGATTGCTTTTTATGGTCGTTAACAGAAGAAGGAAGATAATGATATTTGTGATAGTAATATTGATTAGGATGGTGTTCCCACAACTTTATATGCTTCCCCTACTCTGTTAATTGACTTAGTTTTACTTCTTGTACTAGTTAATGACCTAACTTCTTTCTTTCTTTTTTTTTTGTAATAGTTTTGCCATTATATTATGTTAAAATATATGAGTTTTAACTGGATTTTCTTCTGTTCAAATATGAAAATATATTATATTATATCAGACGATTTTAAAATATTAAATAACAATATATTTTTAAAATATTTATATGTCAAGATTATATGTTATTACATAGACTTATGAAGATAAATGAATCTATTATATTTTTGAAAATATTAATAGTCGTATTATTGGTATTATAAACACGTTAATATTTTTAAACAAAACCAAAATCCTTAAGCCTGAAAGATAACCCGTTTGGTTGGCAACATTTGATGTAGGCTCCAGAAACATTAATAATTTTAATATATTCAAAATAAAATTATAATAGGAAAACAGTCTTTAAAATATTTTGAATATATCTAATTATTGTTTTATATTGTAACGAGAAAATTATTTATGATTTTATGAACATATTATTTATAGTGATATTTATATTTTGCTACTCTATATACTGTACTTCCCTCAATGCTTCTCTTGTATTTTTATGAATTTTTAATTTTTTCTTTCCATAAATTGTTGTGTAATCCTGAAGTTTGTCTTTCCTTTTTTTTTTACCTGACAATATATATTAGAGTGTATCAAATATTCAGTTATAATTAATTGAAAGAATAAAAGTATAAAAGAAACTCAATGCGAAAGGGGTTGTATTTTTATTTTTATAATTAATTTTAAAATAAACTATATTTTTAGCTCCAGAAATCTAGGTTAAAATATTAACCGAATATTCTTTAAAATATTTATGTATTTCAATAGTTTTATAGCCGCCTTCTATATATTTTCATATTCATTTACTGGTCTTTCCGTTTTTATAGAGAATATGGACTAAAAAAAAAGGCATAGGTGTTGTTTTTCTCTATTAGAACAATCTTTTTGTGAACATATTATCCTTTTGAATTAGAATTTCGATTTAGAGTTCAAATATTTAAAAATAAGAGACAAAGGAACAAAATAGAAATATGTATTTATTTGACCCTTTATACAAATTCACAATATTCATCCTATCTGTCTAACTTTTACCAGGATATAGAAGTACGTGGGGAATGTGTTTTATCATAATTATGAACATAGAATATATAAATTATTCTTATAATTGACATAATTACATATTTTAGTTTATTTAAATGGAAGAAAATGAAATTTGATGACTTATTTTCTCCATTGCGATTTATATAATTAAATAAAATAGAAATTTAAGGTTTTTTTTATTGTTTAGTATATCTTTGCAAACCATGTGATAGTGTGTCTATTAAAACATGTGCAAAATATCCCAATAACGAACTTATTGGCATATTTTATAGTATAAACATTATTTTAATTTATTTTAAAAATTATCTTAAATCAACAATCACTATGAGAATTAACTTTTGTTGAAACTCGACAGTCGAGATGAATCTGGGTAAATCTGGGACACATTCAGCTAGTTTTATTAAAATATTTAACCCATTCAAAAACATTTTTGTATATTCAATTTATATAAAATTCATATATTATATATTTCAGAGAATCTACAAATAATAAAATCCAATTTTAATATATAATAACTTTTCAAAAAGGCTTTGCTAAATATATTTCAAAATTTATTTAAAATATTAAAAAAAGTAGCTATATTTTTAAATAGACCAAACGTTCAATATATATAAAATATTCAGACGTACAATTTCGATATGAAAAATGGGAACTTTTATAAAATAGAGATCTTAAATTGAACCGCAAATAATATTTATAAATTCTCCTCCAGGTTTAAGATATAATAAATTTCCTTCAAGGTATTCTCAATAGGAGATTATCTCCAAAATTGAGTTTTTTACTTTAACTTCAAAAGAAATCAAATGGCGCGAAATATTTCACCCGTAAATAAATTTTATAATTTCCTATTGAAAAGAAGACTTTCCCCAAAGGTTTCTAACTAAAGATAGGTCAGTTAATATTCATTATTTTTTAAAAAGGTGTATTGAACTCGTTCAAATCTTTTTATCCACAATGTTTAAAATATTTTGGATTGTTCTCGTGAAAATACCTTTAGATATATTTATTCCTTTTTGTTATATTGAAAAAAATATATAATAAATATATTTATTATGATGAAAATACACTAATTCATAAAAATATATTATATAAAATATATAAATTATTTAAAAGATGAATTTATATAATATATTTTATAAATATATATCTTTCGTTTCTACCTTTTTTATGTTTTATCAAATTCATTCAATGATTATTTTCAAATTTAATTTGACTAACCGCTGTATGATCAAACATACACGTATAACATTAGTCATTTATTTATATAAATATATATTGTGCTTTTATATAAATTTGAACATATGAGTATATATATAAAATAATATTCATTTCAAACACGTACGTTAATATTGGCTATAATTATTTAATATACCTGACAAAGTTTAGTAAATTCCTTTTTCTATAAGTTGTTTTCTATTTTTAGATTTATATATTATCAAAATATAAATGTTCAACAACAACAAAAAAAAGGTTGGTAGGTTTGGTATTCCTTACGTGTATCTGTAATGCTTATGTTCTTCATTAACATTTCCACCTTCTGTACTGGGGTGATTGTTAAAATACGGGGTTTCAATGCATACAAGGTGTGTCCCATAAGTTCCCGGACTGGGTCCATTAAAAAAAAAAGGTAAGATATTTTTTTAAAAAAATATTAAAACTTTTTAAAGTAATCCCCCCTTGCTTCAACGCACCAGCGCCATCGTTTCCCCAAATTGTCGAAACAGTTTTTATAGAGCTCTTTTGGAATGCTCTTCAATGCCAACAGCGATTTTTCTATTATGTCATCCCTGGTGTCAAAATGTCTTCCTTTTAGAACTGCTTTAAGTTTGGGGAACAGGAAAAAGTCATTTGGTGCGATGTCTGGGGAATAGGGTGGTTGAGGTAGGATTTCTGTCCCGTTTTTAGCCAAAAAAAAAACTCGTCACCAAGTGCGCTGTGTGAGGGCGGGCATTGTTATGGTGTAGGATCCAGTCACCATTAGGCCATTTTTCTGGCCTTTTTTTTCGAATCGCTTCCCTTAGACGGCGAAGAATGCTCAAATACATTTCCTTAATAACTGTTTGGCCTGCAGGAAGATACTCGTGATGAACAATGCCCTTGTTATCCAAAAAAGCGACCAGCAACACCTTGTTTCTGGATTTCAATATCCTGGATTTTTTGGGTCTAGGCTCACCCTGACCTCTCCACTCGGCAGATTGACGCTTGGTTTCAGGGTCATAGCCATAGACCCATGTCTCATCGCCTGTGATTATCTTGTCTTTCCATTCCGGATCCGTTCTTGTCATTTTAAACATGTCTTCACAGGTTGCAAGCCGACACAGATTTTGCTCATTAGCGAGAAATCTTGGGATGCATTTTGCAGGAGTCTTTTTGAGCTTCAAATCTTCGGTTACGATCTTTCCAATCGTTGTTTTAGAGATGACTGTGTCTTGCTCTAGCTCCAGCAAAGTGGTTCGAGGATTTTCTTTTATCAAATCGGTGATTTTTTGCACATTTTATCAGTACTTTGAAATTTTGGGCGTCCTTGACGAGGAGCATCTTCAATGGAAATTCGGCCAGCTTTAAATCTAGAATGCCATTCAAAAATAGTTGTTTTCTTTGGGGCGTCATTGGGGAATGCTTTATTAAGCATTTCAAAAGTTTCGGTTGCTAATATTTGAAGTTTCACACAAAATTCTATGCAAATCCTCTGCTTCAATTTTTTTCCATCGTAAAATCGCCGCAGCGCTAGGTGTGACCTTTAAATAAATTAGAATTACCTTGGCGCGCGCGCACCTACCGACTCGATATTGGTACCACCGTGTTGCCAGATATTTTTTCTATAATAAACAGTCAAATTTATTTACATTTTCCATTTATTTATTTTTTTATGGACCCAGTCCGGGAACTTATGGGACATACCTTGTATTTAAAGGAAGAAGTGCCTATTTTATGAAACATATATATAATTGAAAATTCGAAACTATTTTAGACGCGTAAGATTCTTTTTGAAATTAAACAATTTCTACCCCCTTACTGCAATGGAAAAAATAAATGTCCATAGTTCATCTAAAATACCTATTCTAAGAGTCTAGAAACAGCATCACTATAAAAGAAAGATCGAAAAATGCAATATAAAAGCGGTATGGTAGATTAAACTGGCGAAACCGCTGGGAGGGTTCACAACTGATGAGCCAGGCCCTCCCATTTATTTTTCCTTTGCAGTAAGGGCAGTAGCAATTGCTTAATTTCAAAAAGAATCTTACGCGTCTAAAAGAGTTTCGAATTTTCATAACAGATGGCGCGCTAGTGAATCATAATTTATATAATTAAAAATCATATACACTCATGGATAAAACTTAAGGAAGTTGATACACAGTGACCTTTATTGTAGTCACATGAGAAAACCAGTGTGAAAAAAATTGCCTCTGTCTCTTTAAAAAAACAAATCGAGGCTACTTCAAACTGTATTCACTTCATCAAGTTTTGTCCATGAAATTGTGTATTTGTTTATATTCAATATAATACATTTATTTGTGAAATATATGAGTAATCATGTTATACCTGGATAATATACGTTTAAATTAATGGAATGTTTGTATAATTTTCATAAGAAAAAAAAACGTGATATATTGAAAACCTAAAATATATGAACATACTTTTCCTATATGACATATAATGACTCTTTGCCACTAGGCAATATCCTTCCTATTTCACTCTTCTAGCGTTATTCTATTCCTTCACACACGTATTGTAAATAGAACAATATTTATCACTTGATTTAATATTATTCATGAATTAAATAAGAAATAAATAACATGTTCACTTCACATAAGCGATCAATGCGATGTGCATGTAAGGATATTTGTATGCGGGCTAGGCGGGTAATGGTCCACATTTGCACATCTATGCCTAGAAACAAATTGGACGGTGCTGTTATGTCCCATTAATGGTAAGGGTAATGTGCATGGTTATTACTCTACTGGAAAGGTATAGCCACCTATAACCCTGCAACGTTAATGAAGGTTTTATAGGTTCCCTGCTATAATTGTTATTACATTTGGATTTATTTCAATGACCTTAGTAGATCACTCTACCTATGTTACAGATTTCATGGACGTCCAATCAATATTAACGATAGGAATGACGATTGATATGTGTTATACTTAATATGTCTGAAGATAGTTTAATATATCTAATAGGGTTTAAAAAATTAATTCATGGTTATTTGAGGTGGTTTATATTGAATTAACATAATGGGCTAGATATTATGAAGATGATATATAAATAGCGTTGTTTAATCATATAATATTTAAAATTATTCCGCATAAAATCATATATTTAATGGTGATAGCTCTTCAAACAATACATATTGTTGAGAAGGTGTACATTTAGAAATATAAAGGTGGTGTTAGATTGACGATACAGTAGAACTTTCGATAAGAGGCGATAGTCCAACCAACATAGACATTCCTGGTCTCTTCTGTGGAGGTTGCCGTGTAATAGAAATTTGTTTAGAATAAAAGGTCTTATCAAGGTGTCCGCCTAAGGCAGGTTCTGCTGTATTCTACATTGGAACTTCTCATTAGAGACCTTCTCCAAAAATATGGTCATGTACTTGCTCACACTTCCTAAAATACCTTTGAAATGATATTTAAAATAGCGACCACAACTTCCTCTTTTAGATATTCGGATTCGATAGATGATTTGATGATTTTTTGTCTCCTTAATATACGTTTTCTCTAAAAAACAAAATTAAATCGGTTTATTATAATTCGTTTATATAAACTAAAAAAATTGAATCGATATTTATTAATTTCACATAAAATAAAGCAATATCTCATTGTCCCTACTGCGATGGATAAGTATTAGCGAAAGGTATGGTGAAAAGAATGGTTTAACAGCTGATGACCCAGGCTTTCCTAATATATTTTCTATCTTAGAAGTGTAAAAGGTAATAGTTTCAATGGTATAAGTTTCTGTAGTTTATAGTTTTTCGTATAATAATAATAAGTATATAGTCACAGTGTAGAAAATACTATAATATACCTACTACATATAGGTTTCTCTCTGTATTCTTAGTTCTCTTCTCTTCAATTACTCTGTAAACTGGCGAATCCTATATAGGACGAGAGGTCCTCAATAAAGGCTTTTTGTTGTTGTTGTTGTTGTATAATAATAATAATAAGTGTTCAAACTATTTCGAATAACGATTTTACATTGAAACTAGAGAAGAATAAAAGGCGTTGGAATAATATATGTATTCATATATAAATAAATGATAAAGAGAGGTAGTATATTTATCTAAATAAGATGTTAGGGAGAGTTTAAAGAGGTTGGTAAGCCTACTTTATCATGGCAAGATAAGGAGTGCCACTAATTATACCCGAGAAGTCATCTATTACATTCTCCCAATTAGGTCGAATGTTTCGTCTGATAAAGAATCAACTTCGATTTATTGGTTTCACCCCTCCACCTTAGAATGGATTAGCTAGATTTCAAATGTAAACCTTTAATTAAACTTTAATGTCATTAATTTGGTTAATGTTACCACCTTCATTCTTGGCCAAACATCACGATATATTTACATATAACGCCTTTTGTCGATATATTTTTACATAGCTATTGAATATTATTGTAAAACACCATTTGAATATTTAAAAAAAAATTATATCAAAACTATTTAATTAATCAATATAGAGGGATGAAATATACTAGAAATGCCTGGTTAATCATTGATGAACTACTACATATATTCCTGTAGAAGGGCTGCTTGCGCCCGAAAGCTCGAATTTTACAAATAAAGAAACTTATCCTTATTGATTCTATACGTTATTATAATATATTGAAAGGATTAATCGTCTTAAATATATATATATTGTATTAAATATATAAAATAGCCTTTTAAAAATTATTATGTTTTACAATTATTTTATAGTATTTTTATAGATTCCACTGCAATGATTTATTTATATATTTCAACATGTGTGATATGAAGATATTTGAAATAAAATACATAATTAATAAATAACCCATTTAGAATATTTCCTTTTATTAAATATAATTGATTATTGTGTGAATTCTATATATATATATACATACTCGGCCGTGCGGCCGCATCTCGCGCGCGCTCCGAGTTGTTCGCCTTTCACTCTGCTGACTGCCCGTCTACTCATCCCAAACTATATCATCTGATTCACCATTAGACGAGCTTCATTTTCAGCCATCTTTGGGGAATTTTCATCAAGTTTGTATTTTTTTTCTTAAATCTAATTTTCATAGGCCTGTAAATCTACAAGTTGTAGATTTACGGCATCACCATGGCAACAGCCAAGCCGGCTGTTGTGTCATCGTCACCATCAGGCACCTCATTGGCTGCTCAGAGGCCGGAATTTTCATCCTCATCTTCGCAACATCAATTAAAAAAATCTACATCTATGACGCAAGTTGAAGAACAATATGTAAAAACTAATACCCAAAAGACGAAATTTTCTCAAGAAGAACTTAGAAAATTCGATCAGGATAGAAAGGCGACTTACGAAAAAAGAAGTTCAACGACTAAATCGACGATACAATTCGTCTCGCTCCCGGAGTGCACCGCGGAAGATCACTTAGATGGAATTGCCAAAGTTGTTGGCCGACCTAGCATTCACTCCATCGGCAAGATCAATGGGCAGGCCATAGTCTCCTTGGCCGGGGTTGAACAGGCAGAAATGCTGATCAACACCGGCTTCCAAGTCAATAATAAAACTATCTACCCTTATCCGCTTTTCAACATCCCGAGGAAGTACATCTTGTCCGGCGTGTTGCTCTTCATCCAGGATGAGGATATTATAAAAGCCCTACAGCCCTATGGTCAGGTCCTGAGTGTTCGACCTCTCCCCTTCCCCACCAACAACCCTCTGTATAAACACCTCTCCTCTCTAAGGAGAGAGATTGTCATCAAAAAGAAGGAAGACACCGCCATGCCAGCCATCATCACCATCGACTACATGAGCAACAATTTTAAAATCTTTGTTGCCGAAGATGTCATCTGTGCGGCTTGCAAACGACATGGCCATATCAGAGCCAAATGCCCTTTCGATCCCCGGATCAGAGAAACGGTGACAAAATCCTTTGTGGACGCCCTCAATCCAACTGCACCGCCACAAACCCCTACCCCTGAACAACCTCCAACGGAAAAGGACATCCCCACCGCAATAGGGACCAAAACCTCCGCAAAGAGGAGACACCACGCATCGAGCCCGAAAAGAAGAACAAAACCAATCCCCCCGGGCGGTGGGACAACCACTCACCCCAACTCTGAATCGGAACCTGACGCTGGAACCGAGGATTCCGACGAAAAAACATCCACCAGATGCTCGCAGTGGTCGATGGACTCCTCTCAACTCCGGAAAGAATTGATTGACTGCGAGGACAGAGAGAGCCCAGAAACGGAAAAAATCATTGCAGAAGTGTTCAGAAAAGCAGGCATTTCAAGACAGACCAAGGTCCGACAACAACTCGAAATCCATCCTGACCTGAAGACGATGATCTCCCGCCACCTCGAGAAACACGAGGATATTAAATCAAATTCATTCAGAAACCTCAAGAGCGACCAAAGAAGGGCCCTAAACGATAAATTAGGGAAAATGGGACTAATCCTATCTGAGATTGATAATCTTTATGCAGGAGATGACGTAAGACCATCGAAGAAGAAGAGGACACTTGAGGCCTCACGGAATGAGAAGAAAAGATCGAAAGTGGAGAAAAAAGATAGAAAAAGAATGAAGTCACCCCTAACAGGCTATGAATCGGACACCACCGGTACTTACAGTCCCACGCGCACGTGGACAGAGCTGGAAGAAGCTACGAGCTCTGAAGATGAAACACATGCCACAAAACCTCCTATATCGAAGATCATCTTAAGACGCAACTCTGAATTGTCAACAACATCAATAGTATCAATGACACCAGCACAGCTGGCCAATCAGACTAATAGTGCGAAACGTGAAGGAAGCCAAGAGTAGGACTCCTCTGTGTATATATTTCCGATTTCCTTTTAAACGATTGTAAATCAATGAATTGATGTCAATAAAATGTTTTAAAATTTATATATATATGTCATAATTTGTATATAATTAAATGCAACCCCGACCCACTATGTATGTACCATGTATGATTTTCAAAGATTTAATAAAGAATAAGGTAACTGGAGGAAAGAAAGTAACAAAAAGACATAGGAAGTAGATCTAGAAGAGAACATAATTATTAATAACGTCACAGTTAACCTTCTGACCCCGGGAACCCTGCGAGCTAAGTTTAAACCAATACTTCCTGGCAAAGCAGGACGTATCTGGTTACCAGAAGTTATAAAAGTTTGAGAGACGCCCAATTTCCGGAACAAGACCGGACGTATTCTGATAACGCGGAAGTAAATAAAGTCGAAATAGCACCCGACACTTCCTATCAGGCAGACCATATCTTTCACCAAAGAGAACCGCGGTCCAATTAGAAAGTCTCCCCTTAAGTAGGTCAACCAATAGGAAAACGGGGACGTTCCATTTTCGACCAATGGGAAGGAAGTCAACTCGTGGTGTTAAATCGAAAAGCAAGAATGGTCAGTTGTTCACTCGCTCTCGCCGAGTTCAGACCCAGTCATCGACTCGACCCCACCAAGGTAATGTCTGCTCACTAGAGACCTGTCTCTCCGCTCATTTCATCTAAATCCAATCATCGCCATGTGATCAACTAATTAATCATCAAAAACCGCTCTGCCTTTCTCAAAAGCTTTCTTTCCTCCAATCCGTTGCCTTATATTTTGAACCATCAAGTGTCCCGGCTTATTTCCCCTGTGTGTAATCCTTTCACTCAGTCACCACGACTGCATCATCCACCACGACTGCATCATTCACCACGACTGCGTCACCACTTCAACAACCTTCAACACCAAGAGTAAGGTTTCCCAACATAGTAGAATATCACAGCTATTCCTAAAGTCGACAGGATTCTACAACAGTGTAATACATCAAATATTGCAGTGTAATAACTCTGGATTATATTACATAGAGTCGACAGGATAAAGATGGAAATTAGCCCAGGCGCCAGCAAAACAAAAGGCAATAACAAAACGAGCGGAAAGAAACTGACAACGAACGAAGCGACAAGACATACCCTGGCGACGGTAATTTTAGAACTGACCGCCGCGCTACAAGGGGCAAGATCCACGCAACTGGAAACGGTCTTCCGGAGCGCCACCCCCGGGGCAACCGACGCCCGCGCCGCCGGTACGTGTCCGAACAACCTGACGCCCACCGAGGAGTCGCCACCCGCCATGCCGTACCCGTGCACCCGGAAGCAATCCACGCGACACGGGCCCAGTGTACCGACAACGCGGTCCACTCGAATGGAAGCAGTACAAATGACTAGATTTCCCTTTCAATTGCGCGGACAGTGCAAACGGTCCCGATCCGGCCCAACAGACATTCCAAGTCAGCCATCCCAAGCCGAAGACGCCACAGTGGAGACCTTTCGAGACTGAGGTAGGCAATCCACCCAATGACACCATCAAATTGACTTTGGACTTGTATCTGACCCAGGACCTACCATGTACCTTTCTAATTGAACCAGACGCAGGTTCGAACATATTGCCGTATCATTTATACAATAGATTAAAAGCACAACTTCCCAACTTAAGTATTAAAAAACCTTCCCTTGATCTATCCACCCTAAATAGTTTTACGAAAATAATAGGACATTTAACTCTCCCTCTGACAATAGGCCAAATAACCCGTAGAGAGAACTTCCACGTGGTAAATGCATCCTTGCCATTTGGAGTTCTTACCTTAAAAACCCTTTATCAGTATAAATTAAAATTAAATTATAATCACGGCACTATTTTCCAACTTGGCGTCCCATTGTCTAATACTATCTACCACTTTAAACATGTGTCAAATGAATGCAAGCACGGGCTAGGCCAAAACCTGTCCCAAAGGACTCGCACAGCACCCAAAGCTTTCACACATGGAAACCCTTGCCTGCATTCATTGCCCAAACCCCAAATATTTACATGCCACCATTCTAATCTCACACCACGCAACTTTTCACTCAACCCAATTGCCAATACTTTATGCCCACAACACATAAAGCCACAACGGCTTCAACCTACAATTCCAATCATGCCCAAAAAAATGTGTCAGTACAGCTCACACACTTACCACACAAAATCCATACACGCACCCATACGTCACCACACAACAAACACGCACAATCCGCACAACAAACGCAACACGCGCGCCAAAAGACAACAACAACCAGTAAGCGCATGCACAATCGTTAAGAATAACACAATCATCCCGTCTACACAAAACATAGAAAAAATTCACGCCACCAAACAACCACACAATCGAAAAACATTACGATCTTTCCTAAAAGCTGTGAACGCCTATAAAGAGTTCATTCCAGACCACGCCCGCTTGCGGACGCCACTTGTCAACCTTCTAAAAAAGGATGTCATGTGGGTCTGGGATGACGAATGCCAGAAAGCGTTCACTAACCTGAAAGAAAACCTTACCACACACCCCACATTACACCTTTACCAGGAAGGTCTGCCATGCCAGGTGTACTGTAACACCTCAACATTCAGCATTACAGGCGTTCTTAAACAAGTCTACCCTGATGGGAAGACATACACCGTTCAACATTTCAGCCGATCTCTGCGTAGTCACGAGCGAAATTATTCAGACTTGGAACTACAATGCCTAGCCATTGTGGAAAGTGTGGATAATTTCCGCACCTGTCTAATGGGCAGAAAGTTTACAATATTTTCTGACCATCCCGCATTGCAGTGGTTGAAAGAGATCAAAGCTCCGTCAGGCAGATTGTTTCGATGGAGGTTAAGATTGTCAAGATACGAATATGAGGTCCGTAGCATAAATGGAGTACAACAATATGAAACGGGCGTTGGAACTCGTATCCCATTTTGTGGCTTTCTAGATGCGCCACTCATACAGAGCCAACAGTCTTCTCCACCGAGAAAATCTCGCGTGACTATGGATCACAATAAACTGCGCACCGTCTCCCGAAAAGGAGTACTTAAAACTATAGTCCCAAGTTCACTTACAACCAGACTTCTTAAGTCCGTACACACACAACACCACCACCCAAACATCTCCAAGATGACGAGACTCATCTCGTCACAATATTATTGGCAGAACATGACACAAGACATCGCAAAACAGGTAAAAACCTGCCCCACCTGCCGATTCGCTAGAAGAATCGATGAATACAACCAACCTTCACGTAAAAATACCGACACAGGCCCCAAAGCAAAACAGAATTCGTACATAAAGCACAGCGTACACACAACACAAACAATGCCAAATTTACACCACCCGCGTCAGAGAAACAATCACACAGCTCAACCTAAATCAATTACCACCGACATATCGCTAACAAAACCATTAACGATCAAACAAGAGAACTGCGAACCTACCAATCATTTAAATTCTACAATTAATAAGGTTCAGGCAAATATTTCAGAGTCCCCATTTACAAAAATCTGGAAGAACATGGAGCAATATCCTATCTTTCATCTGATTTTCATCCTTTGTATGTTAGTTCTACCATACCACTGTATCCCAATTTTATTCATTAATTACTTGTTTATCTATACCATGCCCGCTCATAAAATCTTCGAACTACAAGAGGCAGTTTTTAATTATGGACAAGCAGTTTTTAATTTTGGACAAGCAGTTCTTCATTGTGGACAAACATTTATAAAACTTCTCATAATTTTAGGAACCATCTTCGCAGAAAATCTAAATAAACTCCGAAGAGATAGAAGTAACTGAAAGATGACCAACTAATGTCGGAGAAGTCACACTCCAAAAACAAGATCTGAGCCGCACCCAAAAATAAATAAGCGGAAGGAAGAGAGAATTTTGAGACACCGCGACAGGAAGTGTAATCCGCGGCGATAAATTCGGCCTATGCAAACAAAAGGGAGCGCCTCGTCCGATCTCCAATTACCATTCCCTCTCTTCTGCCAACACGTAAAATTAGGTCACCGCTCCCCGCACAAATTCCTCTCTCTATACCACCAATCTTGGGTTCCAATTCAAGCCTGCGCATCGACTTTTACAAATCGACTGTCATTCGAAAACCAAACAAGGTACACGACACACATCTAAATGAGTTCCCATCCCTATTATAACAAATCAATTACTTTACAGACTTCTAACATTTTTCACAACACACACAAAGATAAAAAAATATAGGGCATAATTGAGCAATTAAAAAATTTATAGGGCATAATTGAGCAATTAAAACATTTAGATCAGGGCATGTAGATACAAAAGGGTTCAAAACAATACGCCTTATTGTTCATATTAATCATTTTCATTATTTTCTCTCAATTAAAAATGTAAATATTTAATCAATTTATCAATTTATTCAACTTATTATCACTTTTAATCATTAATTATCTTTTTTTTTTCCAATTAGTTTATATTATCATTTTTATTTATCAATTATCATTCTATTTACCACTTAGCTTATATTGCCACAACTTCAATTATCAACGAAAACTCATTGATTTTCGGTTACACTAAAAACATTAAATCATCCTATTTTTGAAACCTTTTTATTTTTCATATTTCCTTTTTTTTTTTTCTCATTCAACCAAGCACTCAACTTTGATTTCGCTCAACTACTTTTTATTTTTATTTGATTTCAAAATACCTTATGAAATTTTATTTTTATTTTTATTTTGATTTCTCAAAAGCCCTAATAAAATTCCCTCGGTTTCCATTCCCAATTTCGAGCTAGAATATGGTTAGGCATTTTTCCTTTTTTTTTCTCACCATGCACCAAGCATTCACTTTGATTTCTTCCAACTTTTTATTTTACTTTGATTTCTCAAAAGACCTTATGAAATTTCCTCGAATTCTTTTCCAAAATTCGAGCAAAAAAGTAACTAGGCATTTTCTTTATCACCATGCAACAAAACAATTTTTCTATTTCAACCAAACACATTCAATTTTGATTTCATTCAACTATTCTTATTTTATTTTGTTTTGATTTCAAAGCGCCTTATGAAATTTCCTCGATTTCTTTTCTCAAAATTCCAGCAAAAAAGTACCTAAGCAGTTGTCTTTGTCACCATGCAACAAAATATCTTTCTTTTTCAACCAAACATTCAATTTTGATTTCATTCAACTATTCTTATTTTATTTTATTTTCATTTCAAAATACCTTATGAAATTTCCTCGATTTCTTTTCTCAAAATTCGAGCAAAAAAGTAACTAAGCAGTTGTCTTTGTCACCATGCAACAAAATATCTTTCTTTTTCAACCAAACATTCAATTTTGATTTCATTCAACTATTTTTATATTATTTTTATTTTGATTTCAAAAGCCTTAATAGAACTCCCTCGATTTTTTTCCAATTTCAAGTAGAAATTAGTTAGGCACATTTTCTTTTCTTTTTAATCCACTATGTACCATAACATTCATTTTGATTTCTTACAATTAAAAAATTTTTGATTTCTATTAATTATACTCAACCTATATCATCAACACCATTCTATTTTACTTTTATATCACCAGCAATGCTTGTATATAGCCCCTCAATACCCACAACTAATTTTCCCACAAAATTATTTTTCACTTTACAGAATTCTCTCAGGCTAACCCCTTCTTGAATTCTTCACATGTAGGGGGCGCATCTGTCATAATTTGTATATAATTAAATGCAACCCCGACCCACTATGTATGTACCATGTATGATTTTCAAAGATTTAATAAAGAATAAGGTAACTGGAGGAAAGAAAGTAACAAAAAGACATAGGAAGTAGATCTAGAAGAGAACATAATTATTAATAACGTCACAGTTAACCTTCTGACCCCGGGAACCCTGCGAGCTAAGTTTAAACCAATACTTCCTGGCAAAGCAGGACGTATCTGGTTACCAGAAGTTATAAAAGTTTGAGAGACGCCCAATTTCCGGAACAAGACCGGACGTATTCTGATAACGCGGAAGTAAATAAAGTCGAAATAGCACCCGACACTTCCTATCAGGCAGACCATATCTTTCACCAAAGAGAACCGCGGTCCAATTAGAAAGTCTCCCCTTAAGTAGGTCAACCAATAGGAAAACGGGGACGTTCCATTTTCGACCAATGGGAAGGAAGTCAACTCGTGGTGTTAAATCGAAAAGCAAGAATGGTCAGTTGTTCACTCGCTCTCGCCGAGTTCAGACCCAGTCATCGACTCGACCCCACCAAGGTAATGTCTGCTCACTAGAGACCTGTCTCTCCGCTCATTTCATCTAAATCCAATCATCGCCATGTGATCAACTAATTAATCATCAAAAACCGCTCTGCCTTTCTCAAAAGCTTTCTTTCCTCCAATCCGTTGCCTTATATTTTCAACCATCAAGTGTCCCGGCTTATTTCCCCTGTGTGTAATCCTTTCACTCAGCCACCACGACTGCATCATCCACCACGACTGCATCATTCACCACGACTGCGTCACCACTTCAACAACCTTCAACACCAAGAGTAAGGTTTCCCAACATAGTAGAATATCACAGCTATTCCTAAAGTCGACAGGATTCTACAACAGTGTAATACATCAAATATTGCAGTGTAATAACTCTGGATTATATTACATATATATATATAAATTATACATTTGAAAAAAAAATTAGAGCTATATACCGAATTAAAATATACGAAATGCTTAATTCATTCTAGAAATTGTAATGAATCATAGTTGCTTCATACAGAAATTAAAAATATATAATTTGAACATTATATTTTCGCATTTTATAAAATAGTATATTGAGATATATTATTTTCAAAATATATATATTTTGAAACATTTATTTGATAATATCCCCTTTTTAAAACACATGAGAATCCAATATAAAATAAAATGTATTTTAATCTAGTAAGATATATCATTATTAGACTCATTTATATTATATTTACTATATTTATCCGTCAATAATTCCATATTGATAAATAAAACTTTATGAACTTTGTATTTTACAGATGGGAATTATATATAGATAATAATTTATATATACAAACCCAAACGAAAATTTTTGTAAGCACTTTTTTAAAAAGTCGTCTGCTCATCTCATTATGCCTAATTAATCCCATAAAATATTCAATAATCTGACTAATTGGCGATGAATTTTAATTCCTAAATTTAGAATTCAAATGACTAAGAATGTTGTCCGTCGAACTGATTAAAACTTTGGACCTTGTTCAAACACAAATTTCCAATCAAATATATTTCCAGAAGATTTATTTTGACTTACAGGTAATCATAAGCTATCATTTTAAAAAATTGTTATATTCGGGAGCTTTTCAAACGATATTAATTTTTTTTTCTAAAAAAACTCAAAATAATAACATTTTTAATATATTAAAAAGACTATTTTTGCCCTGAAATATTGAACGCTGTTGGTGCTTAAATTAAGTTTGAAAATCAAAGTTTAAAATGTCATCTTTTGTGCTAAAAAATAAATTTAGACGTGTCTCAAATTTTAGCCTATCTATTTTTTTCAATTTAATAGTTTTATTAAAATTTAAATAGTTTTAAAGAAAGTTGAAGGAAGTCAAAATAAAAAAAATATATATAAACCTTTTTTTAGAGAACTTATTGGAAAGTCATAATAATTGTAACCTGTGAGTGTGTTTACTATATATAATTAAATTCTAAATACGAAATGTTCTGATGTGATATATGTTCATGCATAATTAAAGAACATACCTTGAATATAATAACGAATAGATTCAAAAAGGATAAGTTTCTTTATTTGAAAAATCAATTCGAGCTTTCGGGCGCAAGCTGCCCTTCTACAGGAATAATGGATACAATTTCAAGTAGTCATGTATGTACAGATATATATTTTTTCTTTAAATGGTTTCTCGCTTTGGTCTTGTATAGCGTGAGTGGATCACATACCCACGTGAATATCTCTATATTTATTCAAATAATGATTCGAAATTTCAGTGTATATTTTATAAATTATACATTTTGAAAATAAAAAGGTTTCCAATATAATTAATCATCGTTTTTTTTTGTAGAAATAAAAATCTATTAAAAAGAAGATGTTTAAATATGAAAATAAAGGATTCTTAATGTTTCGTTTGATTAGGTTTTCTGTATGGTTGTCTTACTTGAACAATAACTAAAGAACAAGGAAGAAATATTTAGAATGCAAGATGTGTCCTCAGGATCAAATAATGGGAAAAACTGACAACTAAAGATGTTTGGAGAAGATTTAATGGATGCTATAGCCATATAAATTAAGTAATCAATAGGGAATAAAATATTTGTCAGGAGAAACATTTCGAAAATCTTTAGGAGATCGTCTATTAACCAAACTTTAGGGGATACATCTTTAAGAATAAAGTAAGATCTATGCTAATGTATTACAATAATTTATAGAATTGTATGGAATGAGAAGATAAGAAAGGGTATGATAGGACGAATTGTCCTAAACAATGGCTGACTCCCGTATCACTACCTGATTCTTCAATCATCAAAGATTAATTTCTACCATTACTAAAATAATGATAAAATTGATTGGATAGGTTTGGCTCATTAATGCTTAATTTCCATGGGATTCTTCAACTATTCAACTATTATATAGTTCTTAATGATTATATAGTTAGTAGTGAGAGATTTATCTACTGAAAGGTTTTACTTTAGCAAATCACAATTTGCTTTAATTGTGCTGATTAAACAAATTAAGAAGAAATACCTGATTTGAGGCATATATAAGAAAATAAAATATTACATATTTACATATCTACAAAAAGATTTGAGCCGGCCAACGGGAAACAACAACAATGGGTTTATATAGGGAAAAGCCGCGACATCTGACGATCGAATTTAAATATAACATATATATATTATATTGTATTAGTATAGTTTTCTTGATATATATATTTCACTGACTATATTTAGATCGTTTGTTAGATAGAGATTTAGTGTAGTTAGAGCAACATTGTTGAACTGAATGTGTTATTACAGAGAAGTTGGAGACTGAAGCCCCCGGTGAGTGTGTTATATGGAGTAATTCCCACCTCACGTAACCTTCATTTTCCTTCCATAGCATGGATTCCATTTTATTTTGGTTGGCGTGGTAACGTTTTAGTTATTGGTGATATGTTCCCAATTAATACTTTGTTAAACCCTCCCAGACTGTTTCAATTAATATATTTGTGGTTTCGAGATTTTATTTAGGTTTATGCAACTATATACAATGTACATGGCGCCTCTTCCGCCGCTGCAGAGTTTGATGAAAGACAACCAGCGGGTCTCCAACGACACCACGTATTTCGGGATCTACGAAGAAAACGTAGATCGCGTGCTTCACCTCTGAGGAGATGGCGTGTTTGCTAATCATTATCGATTGTATTATTGAATTGGCGTATTTTAACTTCATTTAATTACTATATAAAAATATAATTCTAGCTTGGAATTCCATATCTATCAAAACCGTTTGAAAATAAATATGAAAATTTGATACATACCTGAATCGATTAAAGAAAAAAATGATAGCTTCTATTTAAATAAATTAATATACTTAAAGATATTCTTCTATTTTTCATTTTCTTATTTTTGGTCGCAGTGGTACAGCCTACTCCACGCTGACGAGCGCCAACAGCGCGAAACGCGTTCTTGGATGGCTTTTTTTGATTTATCAAGAAATTGGGTTGGCCAAATATCAGGAAACAGGCTAAATCAATGTTTAGTTGATTTCTGTTCCACCAGATGGCGCTCTGCCTTCTGAAAAGCACATGTCCTCCTGGTGAGGATATGCCTTTTTTGTATTTTTAAAGGTATTTGTTAAATGAAATTTCATTTACTTCATGTTCTAATTTAAACAGATAATTTATATATCTAGATTATCTTTTGTTACCTAATAAAATATGAAATCAAAATTATATAGATTCTATATAATTAAAGAAACCTTACTGAGCAAGGTTTCTCCCGAGCTCAAATAGATATCCTGAACAAAGGTCTGAAGCACAGAATACCTGAAAAGACCGATTCCTATAGGACCATCGGTGCCATTGAATCTGCTATAATATCTTTCAATCATACCCCAAAAAAAAAACAAAAAAAAAAACAGAAATCCTGAACATAGTTGTCATTAAAATAAACAAGAATAATACAATATAACTATGGAAATATCCTTATTTACCCTTATACCTATTAGACAATTTTAGACAATTTAAACAATTTTATTGATTCCTTCAATCAAATTTTACAAAGATTGAAAAATAAAAGAGTAAAAGGGCATATAAAGTGTAGGGGAATATATATACAAATTCCCCACCTTGAGAGAGTCCTCCCCCAGACAAGGAGGGGGTCTTCTTGTACACTCCTCAGTTCCGCGCCGAGGAAGTACCTATAGATGCGCGTCTTGGCAGACGCCAGGATGGCCAGGACGTCATCGTCTATTATACATATTAGAGCCCAAAAGGGTTGAAGTACAAACCCTTAAGATCCTAAGAGGAAATATAAATTTAGCAATATGCAAAGGAGACAAAGGCAGAAGCACAGTTGTTATGTATAAGTCAGATTATCATAACAAAATGGTTGGAGTATTAAATGTTGCTGATATTTTAGGCTTATTTCTATATCTGATACTTCTAAATCTATAGCAAATTTTAGGAAAACTTATCATTACCTGAGAAGAAAGATTTTTTAAAAATAAAGAGACATTTTGCGTAAGGTTTATCGAATATTTTTATAATGGTAAATAGCAAATTTCCTATATCTGAAAAGAAAGACAACAAAAATATTTCAACGCCTACATTTATATTCCTAATTCACAAGCTTTCGGGGGAGTCTTCTTTATCAAGTAAAGGTAAGAGACACGTAGATAGAAAAGTTTAATTAAGAATTCAATCTAAAATTGTATTGAATATAAACCTACTCTTTACTCTCAGAATACAAATGGTACACTTATTCAATAGATTTTATAGAAAAAACATTATTTATATACAATATTTATGTTCAAACCAATAAGCTTGAGGGATAAGTATCTTTTTGAAAAAAGATACTTATCCCTCAAGCTTATTGATTGAACATTCTATTAGGGGATTAGCCTGTCAAATATAATAATTATATTTATAAGATTTGAAAATTCGCGTGAGAAATCTCTTACAACTTTATTTATAAGCTTTTCCAAATGCTTTATTTTTATATTTCCTGACAAGGAAAAAATATGTTGTCGAAACGTCGAGAATATAAAACTGACCGAAGTGACTTTTATTTTAAGAAATAAGAAAACAAAGTCTTTGATATCTTTATTGATTTATGGTTCATGGTTGCCCTTATCAACATTGTAGTCTGCAAATTTCTCCGGAATACTTTATAAATTTCAGATAAATAGAGGAATTTCAAGGTGCTTCTTTATATATATATTTTTTATGAAGTTCTTATTGACATTAATTTTTTTTTCTATTGTTTTTTCATGTTTTAAGCGCATTTACGCAAGTTTGGCCTTTAATACCCATTTCTTAGTTTTTTCAGGAAGCCATTGGGACCAATCTTTTTGGTCGCAGTGGTACAGCCTAATCCACGCTGACGAGCGCCAACAGCGAGAAACACGTTCGTGGATAGCTTTCTTGATTTATCAAGAAATTGGGTTGGCCAAATATCAAGGAACAGGTTAAATCAATGAATAGTTGAATTCTGTTCCACTAGATGGCGCTCTGCCTTCTGAAAAGCACATGTGTTCCTGGTAAGGATATGACTTTTTTATTTTTAATATCAACATCTGACTTTTTTATTTATTTTTAAATTTATTTTTCATTAAATAAAGTATATAAGTACATTTTTAATATAATATAATGCGGCTTATGATTGTAGAAAGACAAATGACAATTATCCCGCAAATGTTTCTTTTGAATGAAAAATCGAAATTAATTTTAAGGAGAAATAACGATTATTTTTAACATTAGAAATGAAACATGAAAGGATGAATTGTGAAGAGTAATGATAAACGGAAAAATAAAGTATCCAGGGATGGGAATCGAACCCACATTGTTCCACTTACTGGGCAGATGCCATGTCCACTAGGCTATCCTGGACATATTTTTCCGTTATATAAGTATAATTAGCGATATATATCTACAATTTCTGGGGTAATTATATAAAAACATAAAGAGATGTTCGAAAACACCAAGGGGGAATTTTATCTTATTTATTAATTTATTATTATTTTATTTAACATAAATATATATCGCACGTGGACGCGATATCCCAACTTGGGATACTTGCGCCTAAGTACATTTTATCAAGTTTAATTTGATAAACAAAGCCAAAAACAAAATCTTTTATTTTTTATTGTAAATATAAAAAATATATTTGTAGAAATAGATAACCTCTTTAGTTTTAATTAAACATATTTAAATATTTAATTAAAAAGGCATATATTGTATCAAAATATCATTTATTTTGCCAATATTTCAGTTGGCTTAACGCCAACCTTTATCAAGGTATTATAACATTTTAAATGTTATGTGGCGATGAGTTTGTTGTTGACGCACATTAATATGTTTTAATATCTTGATAAAGGTTGGCGTTCAGCCAACTGAAAGATTGGTAAAATAAATTTTATTTTGATTCAATATATGTCTTTTTAATTATAGAATTATTTATGGATTGCTCAATTTTCAAAATGTTTAAATATAAATACAATGGAACTACCAAGGAGCGTCCACCTATTTGAGAAACCACCTTTGGAAAAAAAAAATTGGACCAAAATTCGACTCTATTGAACTATCATCCCCAAAGAAAACAAGAAGATCAGTTTCTACATTGAGGCAGTCTCTCATGAGAGGTTCTTCTTTTTAAAAACTACTTGAACTTTATCGATTACTGAAGAGAAAAATGATGAGAAAGAAAAATATTATCATCAAATTATTCATTAACTACCTAATTATAAAAGTTATTAATTAACTATAACACACGCAGGGAAAAAAATGTTGATAGTAAAAGAGCTTTTAAAGTATTCAGGTTAAAGAGAGTTTCCATTTTTGCATAGTAAGTAACAACTCATTATTTTGTTATAATTACTTTTAAAGTCTGTGAGAGTTTAGTATTGAAATTTATTCAAAGGCGCTATTAACATTTAAATTATTAGCCAGGAATAGTTAGTGTGTATGGGAAACACACCGGCTATATATTAATATTTATTTTTACTGAATAACATATTGTTACAGTAAACTCCTCTCTCCATATTGTACGTTTTAAACTATCATATGGATTTCCTGAGTGAAGAATTCCACCCAAATTTGATATACAATAGCATTGTCTTATGAAATATCATTTAGAACGAATAAAAATGTTTCTGGTTATTCCTGAAGATGGTTGTTTATTGGAGGTTTAACTAAATTAAGGTAAGTCTTTTTAAATTTAACAAAGTGGTCGTTTAGAGAGGTAGATGGTCGCACATGGAGGGTTAACTATATTTACTAATGAATTGTTCATTTAGAGAACCATTTGACGAAGAAGATCCGAAAAGATTTGTCTATATACGAAATAGCGCTTCTGATTGGCCAGAAAGTAAAATGTAAACAACACGATTGGTTGAATTTTTCAAGATAAGTTAGATTCACGTTAGATTAGGTTAAGTTTAGGTTTAATTTCGGAAATGTGGCCAAAACTCTTCTTATCTCTAAACTAAGTCATATGCTATTCATATAAATAAACGCTATAGAAAATCTAAAGCTATTAATAAGTTTTTGGAATATTCCTTCGCTTGAAAATATTATTATTTTATCTCAATGTAATATTCTTTACTTCACATTTTATATACATATATAGAAAAAACGAAAATAAATAAAATATTTTATTACAAAATCATATCAGCATACCTTCCCAAAACAACTTTATTCAACTATAACAACAACAAAGCGCACTGTCCCGCTAAAGATACTGGAGACAAGAGAAGAGTATCTATATTATAATTATCAGTGAATAAATATTTAAACCATATTAGCAGATTATAAAATATATTCCGTTATCGATTGATAGAAATATACACACAACTTATCTCTCTTCTATATATTTATTTTGAGCCAAGAAAGCTCTTTACCTTTTTTTTGATTACCCGTTCATTGAATGCAGAAATTAGAATTTTATAAGTATATATATAAACAAAATATATATATTTCTTTTTATTGAAATATGACGCATATTAAATATATTTTATTGATAATAAAATATATATTCGAAATAATTGATATAGATTTTTAAAATAGGAATTCAATGTAAATAATTGATAATAAAAAAATAAGAAATAACTCTAATTATTGAAAATCTCCTAGCTCCATTTTTATTTATAACCATCTCTACATAAAAAGCCAAAAGAAAAGTTTCTAACCTCCGCCACTGTATCGTTTCAATCAAAGTTCGGCCATTTTACCCTTACTGGAATGGGCGGAAGTACATGAAAGCACCGGAAGTTATGAACGCGGATGTTCGGCCGCCATTTTGGAAAGTGCTCTACCCACCGCGATGATGTCGTTTGGCCTTTTTCTTTTATTAAACCTTTTACTTATTTACGACTTCTATCCATTTTAATGCTTTCTTTTATTTATTCATTTTAAAAATAAATTCTATTCAGAAATGTTTTAACATCTGTTTATACACAATTGACTATTTTGTAATATTTATGGGAACTTAATTTCTAAACATTATAAATAATAAATATATATTTTTTATTTTAAAAACGAAATCTTCAATCTTTTGGTTAATTTTGAATATATAGGTTTTTAACTTTAAATTGGGCAATTTTAATTTATATTTCGACATTTTTCATTTTAATTTAGACACTTTCATTTTTATTTAGACATTTTCAATTTCAATGAAAAATGTCTAAATTAAAATGAAAAGTGTCTAAATTAAAATTTAAAAAGTCTAAATAAAAATATTTAAAATGTCTAAATATAAATTAAAATTGTCTAATTAAAAGTTTAAAACCTATACATAAATAGATATATTTTAATTAAATCAAATAATAAACATATATATGCATGTGTTAAAAAAATAAACTTTTAATTATTATGGTGTCTATTTTTTAAAATTTCAAATAAAAATATATTTAATTTCTGAACAAAAGATAAATTTATCGGTAATACGTATAGTTTAAAATCATACTATCTGAAAACATTTTTCTCTTGATAATTTACACAAATTTAATTTTAATTTTGTATAAACAAACTCAGAGCCGCATAGTGTTATAATATCACAGTTGATATAATTTTAAAAATACAAAGTAGGTGTGGTAAATTTGTGCATGCAAAAACTATTATAAAAATTACAGTCACAATAAGTTAAATATCTTAAAATATTAAATGAGAAAAAATAATAAGGTCTATCCTATATTTTAAAATATTTGTAATAAAAACATAAAATATATTTCATCAATGAATCAATATATATATATATATACGCGTTTATTAATTTTTATATAAAAAGTTGAAACTCAATATCGAGCTAAATAATATCTATTTCAAAATAATAGGATAAAATAACTTTATAGAAAATTTCCAAAATAAAATTGCTTTCTTTAAATGTATCAAATTTAATCCCAAAAAATCCAATACGACAATGTAATAACTAAACAATTCTAATGATATAGAATAACGTAAATATCCCATTTTACACTCTTTGAGATAATATCCAAAAATGAAATACAATGCTATAATATACAATTTAATAAAAAAATTGGAGGAAAAGAAGAAATAATGTAATCGAATAGACATCCAAGTATATCTTCTGTTTCAAAAACAAATTTCACAAAATCTACGTGGTCCAACTGAAGGAAAGATAATAGATTGAAAAAGAATTAGTTCTCAGTAAAAGGATAAAAAAACTAGGAAAAAATGTATTAACTATCCCCTTATAATCTTATATTTTACTTTCCCTAACTATATTGAAATATAATCCCCAGGTATGCATCGATGACAAAATTTGGCTTCGATTTCAAAATTAAATTGTATAAAATTCTCTTTTCTATTTTTATTTTATCAAATCTATCCGTATTTTTTTTACAGTTTTCTATATTTTATATATAATTTTAAAAATTATTTTGGATCAAAATATTGTGTGTTATATATTTTTAAATTATATATAAATTGTGTTAATATATAAATTATATTATTATAGGTTTTAAAATATATTTTTTTAACATAGAAAAAAATCTGTTATACAAATTCTTTGTTGATAAAATATTTATAATAAACTGTTTTTATAGTAAAAAAAAAATAATAAATATTATATTGATAATTTTTCAATTAGATTTTTGTTTTCAAATCTATGGAAAAAGTCTTTAATTTCGTAAATTTTTATCAGCTTTTGAAAATACTGTTTAAAACATAATGAAAGTTTCAGGAATCTTTACAATAAAATAACTCAAAACTAGAGATACTAAGAAGAGACAACTTTTAAAATATTTGTAAAATGATATTTATATTCAAATACTTTCTCTCTCTCTATATATATATATTTATTTATTAAACGTTTCTAAATTAATAAAAGAAATATTAATGCAAATATAAATAAATATATTTAATTTGACTTCTTCTTAAATAAAATCAATAAAACTTAGCAGAATCTTATTTTGAGAATTTTGAGAAATTTTTATTTTTCTTGATCAAATCACAGGCTCTCGTGATGGTTTCAAAATAGATTTGTCTCAGTTTGGATGTTACTGAACTTGATGAGAATTATTTGAAGAGTTTTGTTAGAAATATATTTGTATATTCGTGTAACTCTACTTGTGTTTGTAAATTCAACTCATCCAGTTCAAAATCCACGGTACACAGGTTGTGTTTTGCTCGAATTATCAATGATCTGAATCCCTCGTTATTCACAGAAGACTAGTTCCCGGTTTAATGCATTTTAGAAACGAACACCATTTTATGGATATATTGGATATGAAATGTGGACTACCTATCATTTTGTGTAATAAAATAGGAAATAATTTGTTGACGTGGTCTGAAAGATTGACCAATTAAATCCAAGGTTATCTTGTCCAATTACAGGCCGTTTCTCACATTGCGTCACTCCCAGCCAATTAGGAAGAAGCTTATAAATGTTGGTACCAATTAACGTCACAAAACCTTCGAATCTGATTGGCTATTTCCACTTGTCCAACGACAGTTTAAAATAAAATTGGCGAAAGTAGAGTCTGTCATCACATCTTATGGTATTTAAATAATTTATCGCCTTTCTGTTTTACTTAAATATTTTATGTATTTTTTGTTAATGAAAGATTGTCTGTTTTTAACGGATTATATAAATGTTTAATGTATTCTCACAGTAGTATTAATATGTTTTGTGTATTCTTTAATGATTTTACATATATATATATTGGTATTAATATTTTCCACAATATAGTATTTTCTAGGTGTTATTGCATGGTATTTCAGATTCTTTGTCTTAATTGGATGTTAATGTATTTGAATGTTATAGAATTTTTTTAGCTTATTAAAAACGCTTTACGTTGGAGAGTACACAAAACTAAAATTAACTATGCGTTTATACAATCCTTAATCCTCTTTGCATATTAGTACTATGCTCCAGTATTCTAATTGAAGAACTGTGTGTACAAACTATATAGGGGCTGGATACAAGTGTTGTATCGCTACTCAGAGTAACGTCTACAAGCTGTTATTTACCTGTGTAGACATATCAACAGATGAAAATACAAGCTGCTGTTTACCTGTGTGGTCACATCAGCAACTACGATAGCTACTACGACCTGTGACCAATCTGTGTAGTCACACGCTTACAGTAACGTCTACAAGCTGTTATTTACCAGTGTAGGCACTTATAAATGGGTAGTCAGACCTACATATGCAACTACAGTTTTTTTACCAGTGTAGACACATCAACAAATGAAACTACTAGCTGTTATCTGCCAGTGTAGCTAGATCAAAGGATGCGACCGCAAGCTGTTATTTACCATTGTAGACACATCAACAGATGCAACTACAAGTTGTTATTTATCAGTGAAGACACATCTACAGACACACAACTACAGGATAAAGACATGGTGTTAACAAAGTGCCGTTGGTCCACAGAGCTGGAAAGCCTGGAGGCCGCCGTAGAAACCAGCACCGTAGCCGTGTCCCAGCCCGCCAAGAAACGTAATTCCTCCACTGCCCCAGCTCTTACGGGAGGTGCCTTACTGGCGTGTCTGTTGGCCGCTGTCCTCTTCTGGTAGGTACCATTGGTGAATTTTGTAGGTTCCTTTGGTGCGCTTATAAAGAGATAATAGGTACATTTAGTGTTGATATAGAGATGTTAGGTACCTTTGGTGTATATATAGAGTTGGTAGGTTCCATTGGTGTTTATATAGAGTTGGTAGGTTCCTTTGGTGTTTATATAGAGATAGTGGGTACCATTGGTGAATTTTGTAGGTAACTTTGGTATTTATTTATGAAGGGCAGGTACATTTATTGTTTATATATTAATGATAGGTGAATTTGCTGTTCAAATATAGTTATTAGATACCTTTGATGTTTAAATATAAATGGTAGGTATCTTTGGTGTTCAAATATAGGCGGTATGTTATCTGGTGTATAAATATAGTTTATCAGTACCTTTGGTGTGTTTAAATTTAGTTAGTAGGTACATATGGTATTTATATAGAGTTGGTAGGTACCTTTGGTGTCGGTATATATGGTAGATATATATATATATACCATCATTGTTAAAATATTTGGAAAATCATTGTTGTGTTAGTTATTTGTTACTTATTTCATTGTTGTTATTATTTTTTCTTAATCTATTTGTTAGATATTTGGTTTGAATATTTGTGTTAGGTACTTCTAGCATTTGAAAAATTAATAGCTCCTCTTTGTGAATTTTTAGTATTTTTTAGGTAACTCAGGTGCTTGAATACCTGATAAGTACACCTTGGGAGGATTAATATATGATTATGAATAGTATCAATTGTGCAATATTAGGGCTTCACACTACTCGATAAGTACATGTTATCATGGAGTATAAGAATATACTATTGATAGAAAATGAGAGCGAAGAAAATAAGGACATTTTGCGGAATGGACACGAGAATTAACCATTTTTTTTTAAATAAATCTCCGTAAGTCTGAAGATTAATAGGGATTAGGTGATTCATTTTACTGCATTGATACTTAACATAAATATACATACTTACAACTTATCGATACCTATTCATATTTAATGATAATATATACTTATTGATACTTACAGAATTATAGCATTGATACTTACAGTAAATCTATCTGTTAATTGTATTACAAACATAAGTTGACTATTTTATTCAATACAGCTATCTTTAAAATTGATCATATCGGTGGGAGTAGTGATTGCAAGCATTGTATGTAAAGACTCTATAGAGCACTGGTTGTATATAATACAAGAAGAAGAGAATCCAATTATCGAGACTCCTCATTTAATCTGAGCATTTTAATTGAAATAAATGAACACACCCGCCTGTTATTACCCTGCTAATTAGGTTGGGATCAATAGCGTGTATGTAAATATGTGATTTATGCAACTTTCTCTCAAACCCAATATTAATCACACGATTCACTATTTTAATTAAAAACCATTTTTAATTTAAAAATTCCAGACATCTTTTTCATTTCTATTTTTTGTTGTTGTTGTTTTCAGTGATATGCCTGCTGTAATTGAAGAGAAGGGTTTCTAGGTTAGGGTCTTCCTTGTTGATTAATTTAGCTGACGTTCTGTCCCGCCAGATTTGCTCAGTGTCAGTAACTAGGGAAGATAAATCTCTAATTAAAAACAACTAGTCAAATTGACATACTGTTAATTGATTTTTAGCAGTTTCTCTTTAATTATTTGCAGTAATATTTTTCTTCGGTTTCTCTGCATGCGCGCTCGTTCTTAAGTAGTCTTTCTTCACTGAGACCATGGTTCTCTCTTTATCTTGATATTCTTTCTTACTTGCGAATCCTGTATAGTGCGAGAGGCCCTAAATAAAGGCTTTGTTGTTGTTGATATTCTTTCTTAATTGCGAATCCTGTATAGTGCGAGAGGCCCTAAATAAAAGCTTTGTTGTTGTTGATATTCTTTCTTACTTGCGAATCCTGTATAGTGCGAGAGGCCCTAAATAAAGGCATTGTTGTTGTTGATATTCTTTTTTACTGGCGAATCCTGTATAGTGCGAGAGGCCCTAAATAAAGGCTTTGTTGTTGTTGATATTCTTTCTTACTTGCGAATCCTGTATAGTGCGAGAGGCCTTAAATAAAGGCTTTGTTGTTGTTGATATTCTTTCTTACTGGCGAATCCTGTATAGTGCGAGAGGCCCTAAATAAAGGCTTTGTTGTTGTTGATATTATTTTTGACTGGCGAATCCTGTATAGTGCGAGAGGCCCTAAATAAAGGCTTTGTTGTTGTTGATATTATTTTTTACTGGCGAATCCTGTATAGTGCGAGAGGCCCTAAATAAAGTCTTTGTTGTTGTTGATATTCTTTCTTACTGGCGAATCCTGTATAGTGCGAGAGGCCCTAAATAAAGGCTTTGTTGTTGTTGATATTCTTTCTTTGTTTCTTCACAATTAATACTTATTTTCCAGTACTTCAGTCCAATTCTTTTTCCTACCGTTTGCTTTCTTTTATTTTTTACCCTTCAGAATTGTTTTCTCACCTTTTACTACATGTTCAATCCATTTTTTGGTATTTTTCTGATCATATTCTTTCTTTCCCAAATCTTCTCTAAAAACGTGATCATTTCTTATTCTGTTCAATCCCCACATCTATTTATTCATTTAAATAAAGTTATTTTATAAAAAGTCGGAATATTTTTCTAAGTTAATCACAGTCACTAAAAATAAGGTCTATTTTTTAGCGTCACCTATGAATCAATTTTAGAACAAATCAGTATTATCATTTGAAAAATACTTATTTAAACTGAAAGCTCCAAGATAAGAATCGAAATCTCGTATTGAAATGCTATCAGGAAACAACACATTGTTGAATAGTTGTTTTCTACATGTGCCAGATCTTGTATTTACAGTAAAAACAGTTTAAAAGCCATCATCCATAATCTAAATTCTATACTATGTTCACTTAGGATAATAAGGATAATTTATAGATATATTCAAGAACAGTGGTGAGATGACTATCATAGCTTTACAAATAGAACAAACCTCTCATGAACGACTAGTGTTGTAAAATCCATAACGATCTTTCTGTTTTAATTCAACCTTCAATGAATGACCACCAATAGGAAGGATAAGGAGTTTCTATATTTTCAGAGCGGCCTTTAATGACAGGTTGTATTGTAGGACTGTGATATTCCGTTTTAACATGCAATGCAATAATATCTCAGTTCTTTCCATAATGAATTGTCGAAATATATAATAATTGACCTTGTTTGTGGTTACAGGTAAACAAACTTGAAGAAACATAAGGAAGTTTGTTTTCAAAATTTGGAAATTTTCTGTATGTATGTTCTATCTCATACAGTTGATAAAAATATAATCATTAGCAATATTAATACAATATATTCAAAATCATATTAACAAATATTTGAAAGTAAATTTTTGATATATGTTCCACTTTGAAATAGTTGATATTTTAAAAGAGAAAGAAAAACATCATATTATATATCTACAAATTAATATATTATGTTTATAATATAAGTATATTTACATATATTCTTAAAAATATATATATATGCCTATTAATTGCCTTTTAAACTGTGCCTCTTTATAGAGAGTCTGTTATTAATATATATATTTTATATACCAAACGACGAAGTCACATATATGCAAATATGCTGAACCAAATATTTTTATCAAATATTCTAGTCAGTCGAGAATTTTGAAATCTATTTTTAAAAAATTATACATGTATTACGAAAAATGGTATATTATATGAGAGAGATATTTTTCTATACATGTAATAAACCTTTATGAAGATCACTAAATATATATTAATAGAATATAATTGTAACTTGTAATTCTAAATGTGTGTTTAAAATATTTTTCGACTATTTAAAAAAATCGTCTGCTTATTTTTACAAATGTTAAAATATCGTCTGCCTTCTCTTTTAAATAATTTTTAAAATATCTGTCTTCCAGCTATAATCTATGAAATTTTCTTCTGTTAAATCTAAAATATTTTTTTGAGAAATATTGTTTCTTATCTTTTTAAATCAATCTAATTGCGCAAAAGAACACATTAAATTTCTTGACGCAATCTTATGCAAGGTTTAATCCTAACTTTCAACTCATATTTCTTGATTATTATAAACGTATTAAATTTGATAAGGACGGTTAATTAACTAATTTACATATAATTAGCATAATTATAAATCTTCATACAACAAAGCCTCTTGTTTAAATATTAAATTACACAACTTTTAGGAATGTTTATGTTGATAATTTTCAAATTTACATTTTCAGAAAGCTGTCATTACTTATATTTGTGTAAAAATAAATTATTATCCATTTTTCTTTTTTTTTTTAAAATTCATTTATATATTTTATTGAAAATTTTCAATTAGATTCTAAGTTATTATAAGTATATTATTAGTTTTTTTTTAATTAAAAATATAATTAATATATAAGCCAACTTATATATTTCTTTTTTGATTTTTTTTTAAATTTGTGATTTATAACAACTCATTCACTGAATTATATTCTTTTGTTGTTTACGTGAATTATTTTAAACCTCTTTTCTTATTTTGTAAATATAAACTTTACTAGTCACATGAGAGAAAAGAGGTGCATGCATATATTGAAATAATTAATGTTTAAAATTTATTTTTTTCCTTCCCCCCCCCCTTTATCTTCTATACTTAATAATTTTATTTTTTATTGAAACAAGAGTTGATATATATTTATCCCTTCCCTATTTCATACTCTAATGTTGTTTGGCATTATGTTTGTAAAGATATTTTGGGCTTCCCTATTGTAATAAAGACTATTTATTACACTTATTTTGTGTCTGTGTTTTTATTTCTATTTACATTCGATAAATATTGCATTAAAGGCTTATACTGACCGATCACATGAGAATTTTAGAAAGCAGAGCGCCATCTACTGGAACAAATATCAATTTAACGTTCATATAGCATGTTCTATAATATTTGGCAAACTCATTCTAATGATATTTAATAGTTTGTATGTCAAATGTATTTTTAAAAATCCAACATATTTTCTTTTTATTTAAATAAATACAATTCAGTTTTTGGAGGATTATCCTGTCATAATTCAAGTCCGTTCACAATAATGACGCAGAATTCCATTGCAAGTAATTGTAATAAATATTAGAAGACAAAAAAAAAAGCCTCTCTTATTTTTTAGAGAACGTTAACTTTTAAGTTTACGCAACGCTTCCTTAAACGTTAGAGGCAAACATAGTTTTCTGAAAACAATAGTTTTGATTTTAAAATCTCAAAAAGAGTGTTACGTGAATTCATAATCTTATGTTTTAAAACATATATAAGAAGAATAGTTTTGCCATTTGTTATCGTAACCTTTATAATATTGGCAATATTTTCAGCCTACGAGGTAGAACAAATGTAAGCCTCACTTCTCACATGTAGAAAAATAAAAATATTAGAAAAACACAGAATAATAAAATAAGTAGGCTAACAAGAAATTCACAATAATTGAATAAAATGTGGAAAATCTTTATTATATCGCTAACTTGCAGCGGCAGGCAGTCAAAGAGGTAATACGAGGCGGCAACAGCACAACAAAGTGTACGGCTCCTTCAAGTGTTCTTGAAGGGTCTCTCTGTAACCTGTACAGGGATCTGCGTCTTCTACCACTGTATCTATTACAAAGGTTAAAAGGCAGTTATTTTGATTTGCCTAATGGTAGGCTGCAGACAAGAACGCATAGGGAGAGTGGAACTGCAGGAATCTACAGGATATAGTTTTTATGAATTATGTGACTTCTTAGCAAGCAGGTTCGGCCTGTTTTATTTTTAATTTCGGCCCTGGCATGTTTCTGCGAGGTAGTTGCAGGAATAACTGGCTTCATAGGCTGTGGAATCATTAACTTCATTTGGGAGATGGGTAGAGTGGTCTACTCAACATTTTCAAAACAAAAATAACTCTCTTGAAAAACTGCCAAGAATTTGACAGAGTCTATGGGACATTCTCGCCTGAACGCACGGTGAATATGAATTACATATACGTTACCAGTTGAGATAGGAGAGAGCCAATTAGATTTAGTGAAACCCACAGAATATAAATGACCATATAAATACTATGTGTAATATGGTTATATATATACAGATGTTTTCACAAAACTGTAATTTTACTATGTAATATTAAAAATAAAGAGGCATATCCTGACCAGGAGCACATGTACCTTTGAGAAGGCAGAGCGCCATCTGGTGGAGCAGAAATAAACTAAACATTGATTTAGCCTGTTCCCTGATATTTAGCCAACTCAATATCTTGATAAATCAAGAAAAGCCATCCACGAAGGCGTTTCGCGCTGTTGGCGCTCATCAGTGTGGAGTAGGCTGTACCATTGAAACCAAAAATAATTTAGGTCCCAGTGGCTTCTTGAGAAACCAAGAAATGGGTATTTATGCTTAACATGTGAAAAAATAATAAAAGTATGTAATATATATACCGTTAGAATAGATATAATTAAAGTGGTGCTCACACAAATGGAGTTCTATTCGGTCGCCCTAAACCAATATGTAAATAGTATAGAGGGCCATTTGAATCTGTCAGACAATAATTGCATTCTTCAGGGATTCCTCACATGCCGTAAATTTCCACAAGCCGTTAGTCTGGTCACGTGGGGAGCTACTTCGATGGGATCAAGGATTCCTGCCATGATTCTGACAACACTGGGATCACATTCGCTATATTTGTTTGACGGCTGTGGTGAACATGAAATGTTAGATATATAGCACTTAGATTGGATAAACTATCAATAGAGGGAGGATAATATTCATATAACAAAAACGGGTACCTCTCCCTTTAATAATGGTATGTGAATATTATTCTTGGTCAATGTTCAGCTTGGCTTGGATCATCAGTAAGGATAGTAGAAGTATGTTTTATGTGTAAAATAAGCATTTGTGCTTTAATGATATCATTTACTAGATATAGATGTCGCGCTTTTGACTATTATGATTTCTTTTATATCTCTGCAAATTCAGATATCGGAATATGCTACAATACTTGTTTTCGAAAATTAGACAAAATACCAATATAACTATGTATAAATATATTCGGAGAAGGCCTCGTCTGGTGTATATATATTTTCTCTACTATTTTAAACTCTGTAAACTCTCTCTTGACCATTGACTAGATGTCAATAAACAATTGTGTGAAAATAATGGTATCATGGTTGGTATTTTGTCTAATTTTCGAAAACAAGTATTGTGCATATTCCGAATATATGAAATTTCTCTCTTTGCGCAGAGATATAAAAGAAATCAATATAGTCAAAATCGCGCCATCTATATATAGTAAATGGTATCATTGAAGCACAAATGCTTATTTTACACATAAAACAAACTTCTACTATCATTACTGATGATCCAAGCCAAGCTGAGCATGACCAAGGATAATATTCACAAACCAAAAGCGGCTACCCCTCCCTTTACTAATGGTATCATGGTTGGCATTTTGTCTAATTTAGGAAATCTAGTATTGTGACATATTTCTAACTCTGATTCTTCTCTCTTTGCTCAGAAATAAATATATTAATTGTTTAAAAAAAGAGCAACCCATAGATAAATCTTTAATTAAAAAGGCATATATTGGATCAAAAAATCATTTATTTTACCAATATTTCTGTTGGCTGAACGCCAACCTTTATCAAGGTGTTAATTTCTTGATAGTTAGTTTCTTGTTAGTTTCTTGATAAAGGTTGGCGTTCAGCCAACTGAAATAATGGTAAAATAAATGATATTTTGATCCAATATATGCCTTTTAATTAGATATGTATATTAATATAAAGCAATAACGCGCCATTAGTATACAGGAATTGAAATCATTAAAGCATGTTTCTTTTACACATAAAACAGACTTCTACTGTACTTACTGATGAGCCAAGCCCTCCCAATATTCTTTTAATCGCAGTATGGACAGCAGTAGTTTGTTTTAGGTGTAACATATGTGCTTTATTACTTTCATTTCCTATAAAAGAAATTGTTTCATGGATTGATATAAAGGGGGAAAGGTGACGCATTAGAAGCTTTTCAAAACATCAAAACTATCCTCAGCCCAATTTTACATTAAGTGTACTGGTTGATGCCTCCAACGTTGCTGTTGGTAGTGTCCTCCAACAACTGAATGGCACTGTATGGGAACCAATTTAATTTTTTTCAAAAAAAGCTATTCCCAGCAGAAACGAAATACTCAGAATTCGACCGAGAACTCCTAGCTGCAATCCTTTCTGTTAAGCATTTCTCATACTTTCTTTATGGAAAAACATTCATGCTTTTTACAGACTACAAGCTTCTAACGTATGCCTTTGCATCAATATCTGAACGTTCACTCCCCTTTTGGTAACAAATAAACACAAAATTTGAAAATAAGAAATTCAAACCATTTTTGACGCATGTGAGTTTCCTTTTGAAATAAAACAATAGCTTCTGCCCTTACAGAAATACAATGATCCACGTCAAGAAGAAACTCACCGGTCAAAAACAGTTTGAATTTATTATAACACATGTCTGGCTAATGTATCACAAATTGAAAGTTGAATGATAATAATTATAATAATGTCACGAAGAAAATTGGTGTAAACAAACATCAAACAAATTTTATTTGATGCCAAAACAAAATTAATAAAATATCAGAGAGGCCATACAAGAAGTTTACAGAGTATCACTAATATGATACTAAAATAGGCGTTATTGTTAATATTCAATATATTCACACCCTTATTTTACAAATTTTATTTTGTCCATAATATAAATTTATATTTCATTTTTTTTTCTCCCCATTGAATATAAGCATAATTATTTCTAATAAATGTCAAATTAATTCTATTGACGGTATGTGGCGCTAAGTTTGTTGTTGACACACTTTAAAATGTTATAATACCTTGATAAAGGTTGGTGTTCAGCCAACTGAAATATTGGTAAAAATAAATGATATTTTGATCCAATATATGCCTTTTTATTTAATATGATAATTTATACATGAATTATTAACATTTTGCTACAATATATATTAAAATGGAGAATTTTACAGAAAGTTTTCCTCACAAATCATGAATATATTTTCGAACGCAATGTTTACTCTAATTTTGATTAAACTTTCTTTATAATATGTTTTAACTTTGATCCAAAAATATTTTTACATTCTATGCCATCCATAATTAAATTATAGTTATGACAGTTTAAATTTGTTTGTTAATTGTTAAAAAAACAAGTTTGTTAATTTTCAAGTTTTTTATATGAAATTTTAATGTAATATATAAAGTAGTCCCTTGTATGTGTATCATGGGGAATATATAAAACAATCAACAAATACACACACACACACACACACACACACACAAAGCCTTTATTAAGACATTAGTCTTATACAGATTCTCCGTACAAGGTGCAATATCAGGAAAAGAGCAGCACAGGAAACCAGTAGTTCCGCAACTATATACAATTATTAGTAATAAGGAAAAGTAAGATTTAATATGAAAGGTCGACCCCTCGATGTTTCGTCATCATTCTGAGGTGTAAGAACAATAGCTTCCAAGATCTCTTTAACAATCAACAAATATATATTAACGTAACTTTCAATCAAACCACAATAATAATATATTTAAAAAAACCTTTATGAATTAAAACCTATTTGAGTCAACAGTTTCATGATGAAATTTGACAAGACAATTCATATTCTTACGATGTGCATTAGCCTGCCATCTGTCATAAGAAATGTGAACTTTTTTGACGCATATGTTTTTTTTTAAACAAAACAATTCTCTACTGCCTTTACTACAATGGTAAAATAATGGGAGGGGCGGCTCATCAGTGTTGAACCCTCCCAGCAGTTTCGTCAGTCTAATCTGCCATACCGTGGTAATATTGCATTGGGCTGTTTTCCTTTTATACCAATACTAAAGATAATTTACTTGAAAGTTATTTCAAATTAACTATGGGAAGACATAAATTGGAAAATCTTTTTAAAAAGAAACGAACGGGTCAAAAATAGTTTGAAATTCTAACAAAAGATGGCGCGATAATGCATAATATTATGTTTTAAATATATTATTTACAATTTGTGGAAGAGCAATGCTCGAAGCCTGTTATATAGTTATAATGATATGTATTTCTACTGCCCTCAAAACTTATGTTCAGAGTTAATTCAAAATACCTTCTCCAAGAGTTCATCTTCAGATATCATCCGCGGAATACTTTCGAAATTATCGCTGTTTCTAAATTTTTCATTGTAATTTTTTCAAACTAATTTACTGATGTAATATTTTTCACAAATTCACTGTCGTAGTTGAGTCGTACCACGAATCGCGTATATTCTCAAATTTCTGATAGAGAAAGATGGAATAAGATCCACCAATAAACTTTATACTCTGCTATAATGTAGAGTGGTAAATCTGGGGAAACTTGGGATCTCTAGAACATCCCACTGTGTTCTCAACAATCTAAAATATCTATAAGCTTATGTCCATAGTTCACTAAACACACCTAAGTTGCCTTCCATAGAAAATACAGGGTATATCCCAAACCATACAATAGTAGAGCGGTCTAGAGGTTAATTTGGCGAAACCGCTTTGAGGGTTCACTACTGATGAGTCAAGCCCTTTCATTCAATAATTTATACCATTGCAGTAAGGTCTGTAGAAATAATATTTGATGATGGCACATTGCCAGTAAATTTATTTGTACGAAAATTTAACGATAGATGGCAATTAATTTTATAAATTTAATCTAAAAGGGCTTTAGTGAATTCAAATCAAAAATCATTTATAATCCGACTATTATTTATAAATTATTTTAGGTAGTGATTTTTATCCGTATCGGTAAGTAATATTTATTTATGAGTAAATGTGTGCCACAAAAGCACTTGATCATATATAAGCCTCGTAAATGGGGTTATAGATTGATTTTCTTATGCGATTCACATTTGGAGATTTGTCCAAATGATGGGAATGCATTCTGCTTGTGAAGCCTGATACAGAAACAAGTTCAAATGTTATTCGCATCACTAGAGATATGTCTTTGTTCCAAAACTACAAAGTATGTACATTGTGACAAATACTACTGCACCCAGTACAATTGATGTTTATTTGAAAGCCAAGAGTGTTTTGATTCTGGGAACGGTAAGGAGGAATAGAATCACTTGGTGAAATTCACCAAATGAGAATAACTTGAAGAGAGAGAGAGACAATGAAAATTAACAACTTTATTGACTTCTAGTTAACAGCAAAATAAAATTGAAATATATATTTACCTAAGACGGAGATTTCTCGGAAAGAATGTCTGGATTATATCAAATGTTTTAAGCCGAGTTTGTAAAGGCCCTTGCTTATAATGGAGTTTTTGTGCCCAACATGCTCTCAATTGCATTGTTGAGGAATTCGCATAGAATGGCTCTATTTAAAGTCGAGATTTGCCTCCCGTTAATACTTCATCATCAAAAACGTTCTCATAGAAGGGGCCTAGGAAAGAGTCAGAGTTCAGTTGCTTAAAAGGTTTCTCTGCCTACTTCTCGTGCTCCTTTTCCTGAGAGGTATAAGGGGGCAGTTTGTTTCGGGCCACGGGGGTAGTAGACTGTGTGGATGGAGCAGTCTTGTCTTGAATATCTTTTAGTAGGGGCCGCTGTTGGCTCAGTAATGGTCAAGTAGGCCTCTGGTCGGGATGGCAACTGGCTGGTGCTTGGAACCGGAATAGGTAGCTCAAATGTTGGAGTCTCCTGAATATGGACAGGAAGTTTGCCCCCGGGTGAAAGTGCGTCAGGGCTGGCGGATGTTAACGGGGTCTGCTTGATGCGTTCAGATAGCTCCGCAACTGGTTTAGGGAAGGAGGAGTTGTTGGAAGGCATGGGCTTGGAGGAGGGAGGGAAACGTCCCCCATTGATCCCCAAAGGGCAGGTGGCGCGCCAATGCCCTTGACGGTGGCAATTGCTACACCTAACGCCGTAGGTGATGTATGCAGGCGTCGATTCGCCTTTCGAGATACTCACCAATTTTATAGAGAGCTGGTGGAGTTTCATTCCTTCATTTAGAAGGATTAAGGGCTCCCTGTTGCCGGTGGTCCTAGTGTAGCCACCACTCGCCACTACCTCATGGGTCAGGGAGACAACCCTGCAGTAGGGCCGCAGCGCCGCGATGATGTCTTCATCTCTTATAGCTTTATTATAGATTGGAAGGTTCCCAACCACTATCTTCTCTGCACGTTTCCTATAGGGGAACACTTTGAGGAAGGGTTTCCATGGTAAGGCCCCTCCCCCTCGGACAGACGCTCCGCCTTTTCGATGCTCTCTTTGTTAAAGCTCGTGTAGATAAATGAGATGCCGAGTTCAAAGCAATGCTCATTTTCGAGGTTCTATCCCTGGAAGTTAGGTTGAGTTTAATAGACATGGGTATCTGAAGCGATAGTAGTTTCGAAAGTATTGTTAGTAAACCCAACATACATTGTACCATATGAAAGAACGTGGTATTAAAGAATGCCTTAAACTAAGGTATTAAAGCAGAAAGTTGGGGAAAGTCTTAAGGTGTTTAGTGACATGTTCCTGGCCAATAAGAGCTAATGTAGAATACAGATTTGACGATAACTTAGTGCTCGAAATCTTCACAGAAAATATGCTCGATAAGTATAAAGAGGCTCATTGTTCGCAGTGAAACCAAATCAATAGACAAAGCAGTCAGTGTCATGACAACAGAAGATAGTGTAAACATCGATGCAGCTTCATGAAAGGGGTATGTTCAGTAGAAGGAGATATTGGAATATATAGAATTGAGGATGAGATGAAGATGCTTACTGCCGGTGTAAACATGATGAAACACGAAAATGAGCAGTGTATTAAATACATTAGGGGTGATGTGGAAAGACTGACCAAAATTTTGAGCGATATCAAGCAGAGTCCACCTGAAAGCACAAAATTCATTTGCTTTGTATACGGGCAGCTCCAGGGGCGAAAATCATCCACCTGTAGATCCTGATTGCACCATCCACGCACACAACTGTTCTTTCCTCCAGAGAGAGCCCAGATGTTTCTCACTTGCTAACCTTACCAGCATGAAGTTTCTCCTTATCAAGTCAGATTATAGGGCATCACCACCCAAAATCCTATACACAAGTTAGCCAAGAAGAGGTTGATGCCAAACTGTGATTTAATATCTTTTGTTTCACGTCCAGGTCAAGCGAGTTACCGAATGGGCCTTCAAGATGGTTTATTATATGGATGTCTAATTAGTGATTTTTATGGCACCAAATGTTGCAGTCTAAACTCCGGACTAATGAGTACTGATGTTTGAATATCAGATATGGAAGGAGCTGAAACCTATTCCCTCACCCATGTTTGGCGCTTCTTCAGGTAGGCGCCGTTTCTAACGTCTTGCGGGCTCTTTTATTGTTTAGAGAGATACTTCTTGAGAGCCAACCATTAGTATAATGAACCTCAGCCCTTAGGAACGAGGTTCAGCTATATAATGTACACAAGCCTGGAGTGTCAGATTCGTGGATGAAGCTTGCTACAGTCGAGTACAAGCGGGCAAATAAACCTTAAGTACGATATGGGTTATCAGAGTGGGTGTCAAACATTCGAAACTGGTTCACGCTCAATGATGAAATTCTCCGCATATATCACCCTGTGATTCAGGCAGTCCTATATTCTCTACTACTTTCTCGTGGTGTGATTTTTAAGAGGATTTCTGCTCGCCATGTTCCTCTATAGTATCCATATTGTGTATCTATAATACACGACCTATTTAGGTACAAATTGACACACTATATGAAAGAGCAGCGGCCCCCGACCAAAAAGAACGAATCGCTAAGTTACCCCATTTATTCAATAACTCACTTTGTTGCGCAGAGTTACTTTCTATACTATCACTAACTAAGCACCATTTCTGAAACATAATCTATCTTCAAATGAAGCACAATATTTTGTATTTTGATTACAAATATAAATTTGAGCCTGAATGATCCACTAAATGATAGCATCATCCCATTCAAGACTACTGCCTGATCTCACTGGGTCTCGAGAGGTAGCTTCTCACCTGTAACGCGCAAGCTGAGTGGTGCTGTTGTAACAACACTCCATCCAAGTAACATGTGTCCGCTTGGACACATGGCAAGAACGCGACATCTACACTCATGAACAAAGCTTAAAGAAGTGGAAAGTCTTTGATGTCGCCGGTCGTCTTTTTGTTTAAGGAGACAGAGGTAATTTTGTTAACACTTGGTTACCTAGCGTGTCTTTAATAAAGTGCACTGTGTATTAAATATCATTAAGATTTATTATCTGAATCCCAATATACAATTAGAAAGGTACAACTTTCTTAAGTTTTGTCAAATTAAAAAAAAAAAAAAAACTATTGAAGCATATGAATATTTTTTTCTCAAATAAAACATACCTCCTACTGTCTTTAATGCGATGGAAGAATAATGAGAGGGCCTGGTTCACCATTGGCAAACCTTCTCAGCGGTTTCGCCAATTTAATCCACCACACCGCATTTCAGAGCTCTACCATTTTATTGAATAATTCTGCCGTCAACACTGAAGGGTTGATTCTAGGTTGTGGTATTTATAATCAAACTATGGACTTTAGCTTCGAGAACAGTAGAATTACATACAAATGAGACAGGTCCTTCCAATATTTTTTTATAGCAGTAAGGGGATCTGTGGTAAGTATGTTTTATTCGAAAATAATAAAAAATATGTATATATTAAGATTATATAAAAGGGCGTACCTGGATCTGTAAAGAATTTTTTTTACAGATCCAGGTACGCCCTCTTATATAATCTTAATTAATGGATCGCCTTTTGACTCAAATGTATATATTAGTTTTCATTTCTTTTACATTTCACTTTAATCTCTGAATGAGGTACTAAGTAGTATGTAGCACTTATCCATCTCTGTGGTTCCACACTGAAGAACTACTTCCATAGAAGAATCAATATTTGCAATAATTGATCCTTTCGATCAATTTACCGAACTGATCAGTTTCACTCTCTTCCCCCTACAAATATTGACGTCTTCATTTAAACCACGGAGTAAATTCGGAGAATTTCGCTTTTAACAATTTTCTCCAATGTAGAATCTAATTTCTGTGTTTAATAGATTTCTCCCTTGTCCGTAGATCTCTTCCGAGGTTTCTCAACGGATTTCAACGACTGAGATGTTTAATGATAAGACTCGATCCATATAGATGGCCCGGAAATCTCGCATTAGAATTTTGACACTTGTTTTGGAACCCGGGGTATTGAGGAATATTTCCACAGAAAGAATAAGAATGTGGGATTGAAGTAAGTGAGGATTGAGTGTTGAAGACTGGGATTTACATGTCCCAAGTACACGTGATACACACCATTTTAATTATTGTAGGTATTTAGCAAATTATTTTATTATAAACACAAGGTAATAGGACCAAATACAAATAAATAAATAGTAATGACTTTTTGGTTACAGCGTTGTTACAGAAACGTTACACACTATTTATTTGGTTTTAGTCTTAATACCTTGTGTTTATAATCTATAATCCAAATTGCGCCTTATCGATTTTATTCTAAGTACACTGTATTTTTTTACTTTTGCGTGTGTGGTGGATCGTTATAATCTATAATTAAAAGGAGAGGTGCCCATCCAGGTACATGAACATCATTCTCCCGTAACTTTATATTCTATTTTAACCTGAAAATCGGCCCTTGTCACTTCACCAGCTTAAACACCTTTTTGGTAAATTCGACCGATTTCATAAACCCTCTCATAAGAAGTTATGAAATCGAAGCCGCCCCTGTACTGATGAGAGCCAAAGCCAGAAACCATGGTATACAGCAGTGTCGGGCAACCTTTTTCGAGTTGCGGCGCACTAAGCTTAATTTCTTTTTTTCGCGGCGCACCTGTGGTTCTCACTATAAATTTCCTCGTAGGTAATTAAAATACAACAATAAATAAGCAAAAATACGAGAATCATGGGATGAGTGTCTTTTGTAGGAAGCTTTATTTTAAATCGCTCAAGCTTTCGGGCTGACCGGCCCTTCTACAGGAGACAAGTGAACAAATGGCACATCGGGTACTATATAATGATGGGACTATTTACATATTCAAAAATTTAAAATTTAAAAACTTTTTATAGGGATTTTGCATATCTAAGCAAAGTCTGGAGGAATAATTAGCATAATAGTAAATTATGGACAGAAGAAATTGACATGTATGATAATAGATATTAGATATAGTAGAGCCTGTAATATCTTCTACTGTCTATGAGAGAGGAGGGGGGGGGGGATCCGCACATATGGAGGAAACAGGGCTATGGGAACAGGGATTGGTAGGATTCAGGGAGGTCGATATGTCTATTGATGGCATGGAAGCCCTGGGAAACGAGAGCTTCCAAGGTGAGGCGCTGCTGCTTGTTGTGTATGCGGCTATAGTGCACAGATGGATTGGCCAGGTCGAAAGAGTGGTTGGTGGTTCGGATATGTTGGTATATAGCTGATTTCTCATCTTGTCTGGAGATGTTTTTTCTGTGTTCCTCGAGTCTTGTCCCTACGCTCCTGCCCGTCTCACCAACGTAGACAACATCGCAGTCAGCGCAGGGAATGGAGTAGACACAGCCAGACAAGAGAGATGGGTTATATGGGCTATTGCCTTTCGTATCTGGGTTCCTAATGAGGGAGCTGATGTTAGGAGAGTTGGAGTACAGGGTCCTGACTCCAAACTTGCTTAGGGCTCGGGCTATGGAGGAGCTAGTGGGGGAATATGGGAGGACACATATGGATTTATATACGGGGTTGGAAGCGGTGTGGTTGGGGTTGTGGAAATGGCGCAATATGAAAGACTTCGGGTATTGGAATTTTATGAGATTAGCTATGACTCTATTGGTTTCCATGGTTTTGAAATCAGAGGTGGAACAGTGGGTGTGAACTCGTTTAGACAGGGTTTTGACGGTGTTGATTTTGTGACTTAGGGGGCAGAAGGAGTTGAAGTGAATATAATTGGGTCTGAACGAGTTCTTGTAATGTACTGTGGAGTGGTATCTGGTTGGGGTCCGGATGATTAGGAAATCTAAGAAAGGGAGGGCGTTGTAGGTTTCGGTTTCATGGGTGAAGGAAAGGTCAGGATGGTAACTAATGAGTTTAGAGAGGATATTTTCAACCTGGATTTTTGTGCATATGCAGAACACATCATCTATGTATCTACGCCAAAGGCGGATATCGGATGGAAAATCTGAGGTGATCTGCATATCTATAGACCGCATAACAATCTCAGCAGCAGCTGAGGAAAGAGGGTTCCCCATTGGGGACCCTTTTATCTGTAGAAAAAACTGGGAGTTGAAGGAGCAGACCGAGGATTGTAAACAGAGATGGGTGAGTTCTATAATTTTGGATGAGGTATGGAAATCGACATGGGAATCAACTAGGAAGGACCTGAGGGAGTCTATAATTAAATCATGGGGAAGGCTAGGGTATAAGGATATTACATCAAATGAAACCATGACGAGGCTCGGACAAGGAGGGGTACCATGCACATCATTAATGAAAGTACTGGTGGAGGAGATGGAAGTAAGGGAAGGAGTACCTTTCAGGAGGGACGAGAGGAACGACGAAATGAACTTGGAGACTGGAGCCATGGGGGATAGGAAGTGGGCCACGATTGGTCTTAACGGAATTCCGGGCTTGTGGAGTTTGGGCAGGCCATATATATAGGATTCGGTAGCGATATCGGGGAGAAAGGACTTGTGCTCTTCTGGTGAAATGATCTGGTTTCTTTTCAGACGGTTGAGTTCTTTTCGGACGGAGGAGTATATGGTGGATCTGTTTTGGGCAGAGATGGGTTTGAAAGTGGAGATGTCGGCGAGAATAAATACTAGTAAAAATTTAAACATATATATCACATTTTATTAATTTTCAATATTAAATTAACATAATCAATGCGAGCATTGCGATTGTTTTTGAGAGCATATCAAATCAATACGGGGATATACTTGTGAAAGACAAACGCGCATCTCCTCATCTATCATTTGAAGTCTTTCGCGCTTCTTAGACTTCATTTCTGTGAGTGTTGAAAAACCTTGCTCACACAGGTAGGAACTTCCAAATGGCAACAATGATTCGATGGCCGCATTACTAAGTTTAGGAAATTTGGAGTTTAAGCACAACCAAAACTCAGATAGCTCCTTTTCAGTGAATAGTCTTTTGAAAACTAAATCGTTTTTTAAATCAATTAAGTTTTCTTGCATTTCTTCTTCCAGATGTTGAATTCCACAGTGCATAAATGGGTTAACTACCCATTCCATCTTTTCAACGTCCAAGTAAGGAAAATATTTATCAAAAGAAGCGGATAGTAATGTCAAAGTTTCTTCGACTTCTTTTTTGATAATAGATTTTGATGGATTCTCTTGAACCATCGGAAAAGATGCAAAGTTTTCTTTAGCAATGTTTAAATTCCATAAACTGAGTTTTTCCTTAAACGCTTTCAACTTGGTGGAGATAGTGATAATGTTCTCCTGAGCACCTTGCAAATTTAAATTAAGGCTGTTTAATTTGTCGAAAATATCACCCAAAAATGAAACTCGTAACCACCAAACATCACTCATCATGAAAGGAAAATTAATCTCTTCGTTATCAATGAATGCCATTTTTTCATTTTTCATTGAAATAAATCGATTTAAAACTTTGCCTTTCGACAACCATCTGACTTCAGTATGAAACAATAAATATTTATAATCGGAATCCATTGCTTCACAAAATGTTGAAAAAATTCTCGATCGAAGAGCATTTGATTTGATGTAATTGACTACTTTGACAACTTCATCTAGAGTTGTGACAAGGATGGGAGGAACCGACTTTGACACTAACATTTCTCTATGAATCATAAAGTGAACAAATTTGATATTTGGATTTTTTTTATGACATGTGCTATCAATCCCTTTCTTGAACCTTTCATAGCTGGAGCTCCATCCGTACAGACGCTAACACAATTTTCCCATCTCAAGTTATACTTCATAACATTTTCATCAACTAATTCAAAAATGTCCGCACCAGTCGTTCTTTGTTTTAATTCTCTACAAAAAAAGTAGCTATTCACAATTTTTTCTGTATCGACGAACTCAAAAATGCCAGCAATTGAGCTTTATTACTAATATCTGTGGTCACCAAGCTGTATAGCCCATTTTGTTGATGAATCATTAAAATATTGTTTTATTTGCAACTCAATATCTTCTGACATATCTTCAATTCTTCTCGCAATAGTTTTTGATGATAGTGGAATTTTCGTAACCTTCTCCATAGCATCATTCGTTAACATACATCCAGCCACAATTTTTAAAGCAGGCAAGATACTTTCCTCTGCTTCCGCGTGAGCTTTCTTCTTTCGAGCGATGAGTTGAGCTATCATATAACTAGCTGTTTGAGCTTCATCTGAGGTGGTCATAAATTTCTTGAATTTTTTTGATTGCTTTTGAAAACTTGATCGTATATTTTCAAAGTAGCTTATTGGATTGTTCATCTGCTCCCGATGATTTGTCTCAATATGTCGAAGTAGTTTACTTGGCACCATTGTTTCGTTGCTGAGGGTTTTTTGGCAAATTAAGCAAAACGGCAGTGATGGATCATTAACAGATGGTATAAATCCATATTTGAGATAATCTTCAACGTATTTCCTCTTATTTCCAGTTGATTTTACTATTTTCTTATCTTCTTTATTTTCGTTTTGATTTTGTTTATCACTGGCACCTTCTCTAATTAGAAATCTCTCCATCTAGTTTTGAGAGAATTTAGAAAACACACAAATATAATAATAAAATGTTCAAATAAAGTTACCTTGAGTTGAAAGTGAGTGAGAATTTCGTAACAAAAATATTTTTTTTCCTTTTTTAACCAACAGATTTTACGGTGTACAAAACTTATTGTGTGAATGTGTGTGTGTTTTACAACATGCAAAAAAAATGAAGAATTACTACAGCAATACTTTGACGAAAACTCCGAATAAATTTTTAAAATAAATTTATAATTTTTTTTTGTTTTCTTTTTTTTTAATGCCTTGTAGCTTTGAGTCTCTATTAATAAACAGCTGTGACAGAGATTGTAAATGACGGTTAAGTTTGGACACATTATTTTAAAAATTAGGTATTTTCCCCCCCTCAGTATGTATTCAACTTTATTAAATAAAGTTGTTTTCGCGGATTGTTTTTTTTTTTAAATTATGATTATAAATAGGTACGTACCTATTTGCATTTTTATTTTTTAATAATGGCACGTGCCAGTTATGTACGTCAAGATTATGTACATAGGTTATATGAAATATAAAATTATGCAAACTGTTGTAATTATAATACCAAAATAAGTTTTATATAAAAAGAAATTTGCTTTTTTTTATTTCATTTTTTATAGGAAAATTTTTGAAAAAAAATTATTAAAATTGAATAAAAATTATAAAAAATATTTTTTGAAACATTATTTTTAAATTTAACCAAAAGTTCTAAATACCTACAAAAATGTTCGCGGCACACCTAGAATTCTTCGCGGCACACCAGTGTGCCACGGCACACCGGTTGCCCGACACTGGTATACAGGTTGGAATTTTGTCTTAATTTGCCAAAACTAATTTTGTGGCTCATTTTTTATCATCACTTGTAGAGGTTTTATTAGAGTGATGAACAAGTGCATCGTTCTGATATCCATCGCCGCGGTTCCACCACACTGAAGAACAACTTCTATAGAAGAATCAATATTTGCAATAATTGATCCTTTCGATCAATTTACCGAACTGATCAGTTTCAATCTCTTCCCCCTACAAATATTGACGTCTTCATTTAAACCACGGAGTAATTTTGAATAATTTTCATTTTTTATATTCAATATTTTCAATCATCTGTTGATATAACTCTGAATCAAAATGACTTCTTAAAACAAAATTTCATAATATTATCACAACCAGGAATAGTGAAGGAACGGTATAAACTGTCAAGTTTTAACGACTCGGGATAAAATCCCACATTGGATACCTTTTTCGGAAGAAAAATCGCCTCAATAGCCCCCGATTCTTGCAAAGTTCTAACCTTATCAGTGAGTGCACACCAAACTGAGCTCTGACACAGTTGTAAGTGCACAGTAAAAATCATTTTAAAAAAGCTTTACTAGTGATCATAAACTGGTATTGTGGGATCAATATTTTATCATCACTTGTAGAGTTTTAATTAGGGCGATGAACAAATACATCGTTCTGATTCATTATTAAAGGGAGAGGTACTTCTTTTGTTATAAGAATATCATCCTCCCGAAACTTTGCATATATACATTTTTAAAATGGATTAATCAACCAGGCGCGATATTGAAATATTTGCGTCTATTACAGTGGAAACAAACAAATTAGAACTTAGAATTAAATATTTACAAATTTAAATGTATTAATCGACAGAATTCATAAAATTTACATAGACAAAGTAGCTGATGTGAGAAAGTTAAATAATTTAGATAAGTGAACAAACGATGTTTCACTTCTGCAAAGTTCGGACAGTCATAGATTAGCTGAAGAGCAGTTTGTTCTGTTCCTCCGCGGGAAATATTTGGTGCTTCTGATAGACCTCTTTTAGATAAGTATTTCTGGAATTTTTCGTGTAATGTGATAGATTGAGTGACTATAAAATACTCCTGAAACTTTATATTGTACAACAATATATATATTTAAAATTTTGACGTGGATATTATACAGTTAAACCTGTCTATAGCGCCCCCTCTTGGGACTCACCAAAATAAGGTGCTATAGACAGGTCACTTTTAAGGTAAATCGCATCGTACTACGTATTTAAAATCAGGTGCTATAGAGAGGAAGGCGCTATTTAGAGGGGGCGTTATAGACAGGTTTAACTGTATATAGTAGGAATGATAATGAAAAGTGTCATATGTTTTGAGCAAGTGTCTCTATTAATTTCGATATTTGAGAGGCTGAACTTCTATTTATACTTGTATTTATTTATTTCAATTCAAAACGCTATGTCCCCCTAGGGACACTTGCGCTAAATGTACAACCATATAATATGTCCAATATTTCCTTGAGATCGTTACATCAAAGACCATTTTACTTAATGAAATCCAAAATATATTTACAAAGGAAATTAAATTTTATATATGTGTCCTTACTTGAAATTAAATCACTAGGGCCTAAAGCTATTAAACCGTTGTTTGCTCTGTAATCTTGAAAGACAGGGAACTCTAGCAAGAGATGTATTGAAGTTTGTTCCCCCAATCCACAGAAACATGTCGAATCTTGCACAGCCTGAATTTTCTTAAGAAAAAAAATCCTATCTTTTAGATTATCAGTACCAGGTCGCATGTAAAGGTCAGCCACCACCACTTCTATACAAGCCTTGAGAGAGTGCTTTTAGAACAACTATTCTAAACTCTATAGGAGGAATTTAACAATTTGTGGAAGATATTCAACATACCATTTTATACATGACTCTGAATTCCTTAAAAAATCTGCATACTAGTGCAAGTATTGTGAGGATTCGTTGTAATACATTTTATTTAGTATGGTTCGCACAACACTCATACTATTCAATATCACTATCCCTGAATTTGGAGATAAATTGACCCTACTAGGTCAAAATTTGGCAATAAATCTTTAAACAAAATATCTTGTAGAACACCAATAAAATTGTCCAAACTAGATCATTTTGAGATGATAAATTTTAAAACAATGTGTCTCGAACAGAACCTATGCTATTCAGTAGTACTGTCTCATACTACAAAAAGGGAGGAATTGACTCTACCAGATCAATTCGATGTAATAAACCTTGATACAAGATGTCACGTACAACACCATCCATTACTATTGTCCCATACAAGAAGAGAGGATATATTGACTCTATCAGATCAATTCCATGTAATAAATCGAAAAGTCAGCTGTCTTCCACATTGTCAATAATATACATCATTAATTTGACATTCTAATAATCGAAATATTGGCAAAAAAATATCTGTGGATGATTCCATAACTTTATTTTTAATAAAGTATCATATAGATTCCGTTTTTAAAACGTAAATACTAATAAAATAACACGGTTTGGTACTTCAGTAGATAGGAATGGACTTTTCCAAATTGATTTGTTATAAGAAGTATTAAAATAATATGTGACGAGAAAAATAGTTTCACCACAGTATTTATCTCTACAAGGATAAATATTCTGTAAACAACAGAGTAATTTGTGTGGTTAGAACACCTAATACAATTTTAAAAATTAAGAAGAAACATTCTCTCTAGGGATATGTCCGGGGAATAAGGTGGAGAGATTCTATTGGTTCATTAGTGGGGCCGTGTAGCATTAAGGACTTCATTACAGTTCTACCTCCGCACAACTTTATAACTCCCTCGTAGGGAACTGGTTCAGCTGGAACGTTAGAATTATTGATGAAACTCTAGCTGTCATTATTGTAGAAGATAGAAATGAAATTAAAGGGAACTGATACACGTTATTTATAAATATATTCTCTCTGAAATGTGTATATAGTTATTTTCACTTTTGAACACGTTCTAGATTAAATTGTATCATTTCTAAAGCCTTGAAATAATAGTTTAAGAAGTGAAATAGTTTTGAAAAAAAGAGATTACAATATTTCTTAGATTTTCAGATTTGTTTGAATAAAAGTATCGATTTTCAAAATAATTTCTTATATAGTCTAAACAAATACACCTATATAGATTCTGTATTTCATTTCTTAAAACAATGTGTCTTGAACAGCATCTATGCTATTCAGTACTACAGTCTCATACTACAATTATGGAGGAATTGACTCTATTTTCGATAAATTTATTTATATGGAAATTTATAACGGTTATATGAAATTTCACATAGAAATCATCTCTTTTAATATTATATGTACTGTTATATGCCATGAATGTGTGCTCTAAGGCGATGTTAAAAAAAAAGTGATTTTATTGTATGGAGAACTTCTTATATTTATTAGCGGATTCCAATGATTGAGATGTATATCAGTGGATGTACTATAAATATTTAGAATTTATTTATAGAATTATATTAACGGCTAAGAAAGACACTTTAACGTTAAAAAGGCTGTGATAATTATAATAAAACCAAAATTCATATTGTTTTAAATCTTTATTTCAGTTTAGATATATCCTTGAATTTCTATGTCAAATATGTGATAGTCTAGTGTTCTCTTGTATTTTTTTAATGTCTATATATATATATAAACGAACGATAAATGACAAATGATAGAGATGAATGAATAAGCATTGAGAAGCAATCAATACACTCATGGACAAAACCTAAGAAAATTGTACCTTTTAGTATATCAGTATTCAGACAATGACTCTGAAAGATGTTTGATACATACTGACCTTTATTGAAGGCATACTAGATAACCAAGTGTGCATAAAATTGCCTTTGTCTCCTTAAAAGGATAGTCGAACAGGGTCATCAAATATGAGACTTCCTGAGTGTAAAAATTGTGACAAGTCCATCACAAGAATTTAAAAATTTTAAGGACATCTATTACCCGACAAAATCATTCTGCGATGCTCCAAAAATAGACAGTCTTGAAGAACCATCCTCAGGAGAACTCTAAGTACATTCGATTCATTTCATGATGCACATTTTAGATTTAGAGGAAACATTTTATTTCGATATTTCAACGGGTTCGAAAAGGTTATCTTGATAAAAACGAGATGGTACTGACCCAAATAACGTCAAAATTCTACAATCAACTCAAAATTACGCTTCATACAATAACGGTAACCATGCGATGGATTGAAATGTTTCAAAAATATATGTTGATTACTTAGCTCCAAATATCAAGCATATTTGTAATATTAAATAAGCAAAAATTATTCACGCTTATGGGTAAATAAATATTTATATTTTATTAGATTCTGATTATATTTATAGATACATTTTGTAATCATCTTTGGCAATTAATGCTTCTTGTGATTTATATTATATCAAAGACAATCTAAACAAATAAATATATACAGTTAAACATATATATAGCGCCCTCTCTTGGGACTCACCAAAATAGGGTGCTATAGAAAGAGGGTGCTATAGACAGGTCACTTTTAATGTAAAATATTTACATTTTAAAATCGGGCGCTATAAAGAGGAAGGCGCTATTTAGAGGGGGCGCTATATATACAGTAAATCAATGAGAAAAATAACCTGCTAAAAATGATTATACAAAATATTTGATAGGGGGCAATTTAAATTATAATTCTAATTATGATTTTATATCTATTCTTGTTTTTGCTTTCATCTAACGATTGGAGTATAATTTTCTACCGTCAATATTTCTTTATCTTACTGGTATTAACATTGAACAGATATATAAATTCTATCCCATGAACGACCCATCTAATGAGAAAATGAATATATTACTTGTTGCAAAAACATTTTAAAAATAAAAAAATGACTTTTGCTGCTTTATTCCAACCTCCAATGAACGATCACCTCTAGGAGAATCCATTGAAGAATTTTTATTTTTGAGCTATGGTCTCTCACACATAAGTTTTGCCTGAGCCTTGAGGTGAGGGAAGATAACGAAGAACCCCTGTTTACCTAAAAATACTCTTCGGTGTTAAAGAAGCCTCTTTTATTGTACAAGTTTCGATCAATAATGCACAATGAGGAGTAACATTGTTATTGACAAGCCAGAAAATAAAACTCTGTATATAAAAACTCGTAACAGTCCTTTATATAGATGGAAATTTTGCCGGGAGAAAATTGATCTTTGAAAACATAGGACTCCTCTCCCGTCAAAATGGAGTAAAGTCCGCCCTGGGCTGAAGGGGGCCATTAACCCGAAGCCATGGTCTTCAAGTGAACGCTTCTCAGTTTGCCAAAGCTGGTGTCGTGGCTTTATAACCGAATTGAGGCCGCTTTTTGCAGCGACGGTCAATAGATGGCGTCTAGTTTTGACGTTTATTTTTATGGGAGAGACGCTCTATGATTGTATAGTCCTTTATAAATGTTTTAAGTTGGATTTAAAACGTTTTACATGTTGGATGAGGAGCCCACTGTGAGTTGTCGGCTTTACTCATTTTACATCATATTTGCATCATTTTTTTAGCATCTAAAATATCTTTTCAAAGCACTTTTTACCTATTATATCTTTTTTAGAAATTCTAGAGATGAATATAGAGGTTTATTTTAGCCTTGAATACGAATTTAGAGCATTCCAGCTTAAAACAAGGGCGCGCGCGCTTTCTAAAAACTCTAAAATATCATACTTTCATCGTTTTCTACGATGAGAGAAGTATTTATTCTCAGATCATACTGTATTATCAGGGCATGACGCCTATGCGGCTGTCCGTCTGGCCCTACATGTCCTGCTCCACTTGCACATCCTGCCTTGTCCCGGTCGTGCTGCATCTCCTGTGATTCTAACGACTTGTCATTTGGCCACAGGTTCAGGACTTGTACTCTCATCGTGTTTCTCCTCAGAGACTGTTTCTCCATCCTTCAGCGGCTACCAGACTAACAGAGTATTTGAACGCGGTTTAAACACGGAATCACTTCCTCGTTGAAGCTAGAATTCTAACGTTTTTCATAAACTTGAAAATGAAACAAATAAATGAAGACTCTCACAATGCATGGATCAATGCGTGGATCAATCTTTCTGTTGAAGACGAGATTATTGGATTCCTAATTTATTTGTACTAAATTAAAACTGAGTTAACGTGGTTGAAGCACCATTTGAACAAAGCTACATTAGACGAGCAGGATTGCCTGTTCCTGATCATTGAAATATGATGAGTTTGTGGAATCCGTTGAATAACTATAGAAATGATTTATTTCTCATTTATAACCTATGGGAAAATATTCTAAAGTGTTTTCTCTTTATATAATCATTGGGAGACTAGATGCCAATATAATATTTTTATTTGTCATATTGTCTCTTCATGAGCTATTCAACTTCAGACGTTTGTTTCAGCGACCTTTTTTATGATATCCTTCTCTGTTTGCATAAATGGATTTCAATATTAATTAGATAATTAATTTATAATTGTGTCATGAGTTACTCAAATGTATGTCCTTATTTACATCTCTAAAGTCAGTTGGAATAATGATTGACTTTTTTTACCGGAAAGAAATTAATCTATATAAAATAATGGCTATATATTACCTCAAAAAAAAGTCGCAAAATTTGTTTTGATAATTGAATTTATTTAAATTATAAGCTATGGAATTCGTAAAATTAGGACAGGCTTTGAATTAATGCGATCCACAAATGATTCACGAAATCCTCAAAATTTGCAAATATTTTCATATGGCTGTGGCCAGGTCGATTCTATGGTCAAAGTATAATTGAGCATATTGACGTTAGAAGTTGTGTGCATTTCTATGAACAAACTTACCTTTCCCGTCAAAATATCGGCATAAACTATTTGTCATATATTGGCTATCTTGTATAGATAATAATTAGAATAATGGTAGAATTTGCTATAACGTTCCAAGAGTAATTTATACATGATTACACCTAATGTTTGTAGATTTTATATTCCGTCTCTTAGCAACTTTCACTTTAATTAAAGCTTCGAAGAAGGCTCCAAAGTTTCCAAATTAATTTATAATTGCACTATGTGTTGGAAATATATAGAATATATAGTCACGTTTAGTTAACGTCACGTTAATTGGGATATTCGAATAATTCATTAAGTTTAGTAGATATACACAGAATTGTGTAATATATTCCTCATTATTTAGAACCTTTGTGAAAGGTCAGTCAAGGTTAGCACATATTGATTTGAAGTACAGTAAGAACGGTAAGAAAAACTTGCACACACAGCCTAAGTAGGCGAAAGAGATAAAAATGAAGATACATGGAGCCACCAGGAGTTAATTGCATTCCACTGAGTACATTAAGAATTAAAATCTTCCTTAACTTAATAACAACACAGAGCTACCATGGTCTAACCCATAGTTTATTTTATCTACTCCACTCTTTTATACTAGTTATTCCATAGTATTAGGGCTCAGTAAAACCTCCCGTGAGAGTCCTAGGAAAGCCCTGAACTCTCCTCAAGATGGTCGCCATAATTTCTACTCGTATATTGCACGAGCTTAGGTATACATATAACATATTTAAATAGAATTATACTTTTATACCCACAATTTTAAACTACAGAGATTTATTATATATATATAAATCTCTAAAACCTATGAATTTATACAATTGTTATATTCATTGTATATATCTTCAATATGTAAATAGGGTTTATATAACATAGTTATTTTTTTAAGTTTTATTATTTTTCTACTATTTGTATTTGATGTTTGACTTTGACTTTTTAAAAATTTTATTCAAACATCTCTATCTCTAGAAAGATAGATATTTGTGTAATACCTCGGTGGAGCACACATCTCTTAATCTTCTAATTACCTTGAATAATATAATAAATAAATAACCAGAATTTACCTAACTTATAATTATAATATAAATCTATTTTTCAATTCATTTTCAAAATAAACACGGTTAAATATATATATAGTTTATATTATAAAAGGTTAGCATTTCTAGTTCTATAATGAAAAAAAACTAGATATAAACAATACAGAGATTCAGTGATTCAGTAAGTAAACATCCCATAAAATATGATGGCTATTGTTTGGAGGGGGGATATTTGTGTGTTTTGTTGCATTATCTGATTAGAAAAATGGGATAATTTGTGTATATGTTCACCGTATGACATTATTGACATAGGGAACTTATTACTAAAGATATATCCTATAAATACTTCCTATATATATGTACAGGTTATATATAGAACATTTATATATAGTATAAACCTACAGTGTAAAACGTACGGTAGTTTGTTAGATAAAACTTCCAGAAACCGCTAGGTGAATTTATCAGCGATGAATCAGATCTAATTCCAATATTTTCCAGTTTAACTGTTTAGAAATTAGATTCTTCGAAATAAATAAATATGTTCATTAATAAAAATGACTAGTTGTGTTAATAATGATAATTGCACATTTCTGAAATATTTTTCGTTTTATATGCTTATATCATTCTTATAATATTCTTGAAAAATAAGAAATGATTTGTTCTATATATAAAATCGTAACAAAGTATTTATTATTTTATTAAAAGAGTATTATTTTTTGTTTATATTTTGCTACTCTGTAAACTTCCCTCATTGCTTATCTTTTGTTTATCATTCATAGTTTGTTCTTGCCTTAAATTAATTGCAGTTTCATCCTGAAATTTGTATTTCCTAATTCTCCACGTGGCATTTTGGTGGAGATGCTGGGTAAATTTTGGAAAACAAACTGAAGATCGCCGAGAAGACCTAGAGGCAATGGCTGCTGCGATCTGCATTTTCAGAGACTGACACCAGGATTCCACTGCCGTGTCAAAGCCAAGATGAAGATGTACCTATAGACGATACGACGACAAAGCCGCTCTTCACGCCGCAAGAAAAAGGACGCAAAGGTACTAGGGGCAAAGTTCCAAGACTTCGATGGAATCCTTGGCAGAAGCACGTCAGATCCATGTTGGAAACTACAATAATTGCTAGCTGTGGATCACAGCTCTTATAGGTAAGGAGCTATATAGCAAAGTATTTATTATTTTCTTAAGAGTATCAATTTTATGTTTATATTTTGTTGCTCTGTAAACTTGGCTCATTGCTTTTTTTTTTCAATCATTCATAGTTTGTTCTTGTCTTAAATAAATTGCTGTGTCATCTTTAAGTTTGTCTTTCCTAATTTTCCACGTGGCAATATATAGGTAAATGAGGCTATAATGAGTAAATTGTATGTTTAGGACCGAATTAAAGAGATTGTATTAATACGTATAAAGGGTATATAGGCAACAATTAGGAATGTTTGTAAAATATATTGCCATGTGGAAAATTAGGAAAGACAAACTTCAGGATGACACAGCAATTTATTTTAGGAATGGTCAAACTATGATAAGGAATGAGGGAAGTTTACAGATTAGAAAAATATAAACATAAAAAATGATACTCCGTTAATAAAATAATAAAGACTTTGCTACATAGCTCTTTCCCTATGGGAGCTGTGACCCACATCTTGCAATTATTGTATTTACTGACATGGATCTTACGTGCTTCTGCCAAGGATTCTATCGAAGTCTTGGAACATTGTCCCTAGTATCTTTGCGTCCTTTTTTTTTTGCGGCGTGAAGAGCGACTTTGCCACGGCGGTGGAATCCTGGAGTCAGTCTTGAAAATGTAGATCACAGCACCCATGCCCTCTAGGTCTTCTCGGCGATATTCAGTTTGTCTTTCCTAATTTACCCAGCATCTCCACCAAAATGCCACGGGGAGAATTAGGAAATACAAAAACAAACTATGAATGATAGACAAGCAATGAGGGAAGTATACAAAGTAGCAAAATATAAAAAAAAAAAAATGATACTCTGTTAATAAAATAAATACTTTGCTACAATATACACATGCCTTTATATATCATATAGGTATATAAATATATTCAAGTACTATTCAATATAGTCATTAACATTTTTAAACAAGACAATGATTAACAAAATAATTAACACAAAAATATTAAACATTTAAAAAATGTTAGGTCAAATTTTAACAAAGATATTATTTAATTTTACATTTAATTAAGCCAAAATTTCTATTTCAATTATTAGAAAAGTATTATTTTACCTGGAAGTTACCAAGTTTAAACTATTTCACAAATTAAAATTCTTCAATTTTCTTACTAACTATCTAAAATTGTACTCTAATTATTAATTTTCATTTAGCATTTCTTTTATCTCTAGATTGAATTTTGTTAATTCCTTGAATAGGTTTAATTGCTTTTCTTTTTACACAGGTGTAATTAAAAATTAATTCTAAATAGCGAAGAGACGCTCCCATGAGAGTCTATGACCCAAAAATGGATAAATATAGACTCTGCTAGAAAGCTCGGTTTATTGGAGGTTAGAACTATATTAAGACATTTTATATTTTTCATATAAAGCAAAACATTCAGTGAGATATAATTAATAAATGTATTTAGCATGAATTTTTCTTTTTCAAATAAAACACGTTTTCGATTGTGTTTACTGCGATAGGAATTATTAGGAGGGATTGGCTCATTAGTGGTGAATCCATATCCATATATATATATGATATCCATATTGTCGCATAAATTGAAAAAGAAGGAGAAATCTCTCGAAATATTTTGAGAAAATATTGCTTTTCTTCTTTAACAGATCCAGGTACGCTCTTTTTTCTAAAATTATTCAATGGATCGCCTTTTGACTCAAGGTATTAATACTGTTACACCGCTGCTGTGTCAAAGATTGCCAAATAAACACGCGGGGTCGGTGAAGATTTCTGTTCGACTCTTCTTTATTTACCTTCGTGTATTATGGAGAACAAAGCGAGTAACATCCGACAGCCGTCGTCAGCAAATAGAAGCACGACTTCCCTCCTGTCAGCTTGGCTTCTTCTTCCTGATTGGTCCAACCATCCCCAGGTTCACTAGTGGCGGACGATTTAAACCTCCTGTGGATGCCGTCGTACCACTAGTCTCCTCCTAAAAAGCAATTTCTCCCAAGCCGGGCAAACCTCCTCTTTATTCTTCATGAGGTATTTTAAGCTCCTGTTTGAGGTCTGACCACAAGACTCTTGTTAGCCGTACTAAAATGTAACGCTAGAATTAGCGTCATGCCTTGTTTGTTGTACCATGTTTTCCAACTCTGGCGTTCTTTGCACTTTCAGTCTGGGCCGACGCCATTGGTTCTTATGGTTGTCTCGAGCGACTAGCTTATCATAAGATGATGATCCTTTGCATTATGGCGATCATAGTTTTATCATAGTATGCTATCTTGATTTTGTCCTTGCACTTCCTGGATCATCATTCGTCATTTTTCGTAACGTTAGAAGCTTCGATATTGCGCTTCCGTCGTTTATACCTGCAGCGGCGCTGTAGGTCATCTTTCTTTACCGTGAAAGTGTTTTCCCGATTCACGCTTTTCATATCTAGCAATTTATCGTCCTTGGCACACTCCCAGATGCTGTCTGGTCTTTCCATTTGCGAATTTAAATTTTCATTTTAACTTACATTTTGGTGTTCCCGGGGCTTTCTATTATCAAACACTCTAGATTTGGTTTTCTTCTCGCCGATTTCGCACTGGACTGTGGGCTCTTCAAGCCTGCTTAAACAACGGGCAGCGAGGTAACTACAGCAGGACTATCAACAAGTGATGGCTGTTTGGCATGAACCTTGTTGTACAAAGAAGCGAATAGGGGTGGCAAAAATCCGTGGTTTACCTATTCGGAGTTGGAGGCAAACGAGAGCGCTGACACCTTACATGGGACGCACTGGTAGCATACATTGTTGTCGGACTTTCCTGCAGCGCCTAATGCTCCGCCGCTGCAACTTCGATGTGCTTCGACTATCCAGTTATGTTCCACTTCCACGTCGCTCTCAGCTCCGACGTGTCTCGTTGAGTGTCGCTGTAGTCCCAGACAGTCTGGCCTCGGTGCAGCAGTCCATCACGATGCCGTATTGCAGCTGACAATGATTACCGATTTTCTTGCGGAGATTTTCAGAAGTAATCCCGAGGGTGGAATTTCGCCTCGGCACAATATATGGAGGGCATTCTTTCTCCGTCCACTTGACTTGCTTCAAACTACTCGTGCCACAGCCGTTGTCGGAGGCGATCAGTTCAATCTCTTCAACTACAGTACCGGTCTTTATTTTTTCCCTTCCACCATCTTCATCCTTCATCCGCAAGGTATTTCCCATTTTGTAATTTTCGGCCTAATGAGTGTCAAATCATCGGGCTGTTTTCTAATTCAACACTGCATATCACTACTCGATCTCTTCCCACAGATTTCTTCACTCAATCCTTTTATTATCGAGAGGAGAGTCTCAGATGAGGTCTGATTGTTCCACCGACATTTCTTGGTTTCTCACAGGGTACCCATATTCTTATAATATTCTTCAACTTATCAAATTTACTTTCAACATATTTCTTCACGAGACACATTTGCCAGTAGTTATTAGATTTTATTTAAGATTGAAAATATCAAAAATGTTAGGCTAAAAATATATAATAAATGAGATTAAAATTTATTCCCTAATCCTTCAAATATTTTCATCGCGCTAACTTAGAATTATTTATCGTCAGAGTGACTTAAAAAAACTCATAAAATTCAGGGTAATTTATGTTCAATAGCAAAAAAAAAAAAAAAGGTTAAATATATAATGTACTGGAAATGTATATATATTAAATGAATATACTGTACATATATTACAAAAATGAATAACACAAAAAAAATCACAAATAAGAAATATATATATATATAAAAGCTTTTTTTTTATCAAGCGAAAGGTTTCTTACAAAAATCATGTACACTCATGGACAAAACTTAAGGAACTTGTACTTTTAGCAAGTATATCGGAAATCAGACAATACACCTGAAAGATATTTGATACACGGTGACCTTTATTCAAGACACACGAAATACTAAGTGTGAACAAAATTGACTCTGTCTCCTTGAAAAATAAGGAAAACCGGCTACATCAAACTTTCCACTTCCTTAAAGTTTTGTCTATGAGTGTAATACTTTAATGAGACGAAGAAATGACTGTAGTTTCAGGATCCTTCGTAAAAAAACGGGTATTCGTCTAGTTCGAATAGTGCATAGGTTTAAACCGCTGTGAAGGTTCACCAATGCTGAAGGGGGTCGGTGGAAGGGTGGTCTAAACCGTTGATTTTCGACCGCTACGACCCTGGATCTTGACCCGATTCATTCTAATGTCCAACCCCACCTGCTAGTGCAAGTAAACAAACCAGTACTCAAGCACATTGGTCACATATGTAGTAGACATGTGTTGCGCTTACAGTAAAAACAGTCGCCAACTTCTACCCATCATGATTATCATGGCCTGTACCCCGTGTGTGACTAGGGATAATAACTCCTCTTCAATCGTCGTTATATTTTGCAATAATAATAAATAACCAATGCTGAACCAGACACTTTCCATTTTATCTCTCAATATATAGTGGACTTTAATGAAATTTTCATGAAATAAATCGCTAGAAGAGAGTTTAATTATGAATATATAGCTAAAATATTAATATTCAAACATATATTAATATATAGAGAGCTCAGGCGTGAAACAATTTTTAAAAGAAATGAAGTATATAGATCTTTCAGCATTTAGCGCACAGCAAGAAGCGGCAATTATGCAAATAAGCCCAAGTTTGCCAAATTAAATTAATCTAATTTCTGGTAAAAAGTTGAGACCAAACGAGACCAAATCAATATTGCTAATCTGAGGAATTGGTTTTCTTAAAATTTTAATGTCATATAGTGGCTTCTTTGAAATAAAAACTTTTATTACATCAAGATCGTTACGTTGCTCCATTTAATAATATTGAAAATTCATTTTTAAAGCGTCCATCCTTGATGTTTTGTGAACTCTTTTTGGTGGGAATTTATATTAATGTGATATTTTTGGTAATATAAATTTTAATCTTTGCATAAAAATGTTTTATCTTCTATAATATCCATCTGAATTCTATATATAACCTTTTATTGTATTATGTTAAATAATATTTGCATATCCATCTCTCATATTTCATACTTCTTTATAAGTATATATATGGATTTGTTTAATTTCCTAGTACCGTAAGTACTGTCGAAGAGCTATTACGTCCGAAAACTTGTATTGGGATAAAAAAAAAACTCTTCACTCAGCAGATTGTCTTATATATATGTTATATAAAAAAATGTATTTAAATAAAAAATTATAATTTATAGAATAAAATACTCTGTAAAGTTGACCGTCAAACGTCGCGGTTTTCCCCATATAAACCTATTGTTGTTGTTTCCCGTTGGCCGGCTCAAATATTTTGTACATATGTAAATAAGTCTCTCATTTTTTTATTATTACGCCTCAAATCAGGTATTTTATCCTTAATTATGTACTTTATATTATTCATTAGCACAATTAAAGTAAATTGTGATTCAAAGTTAATTTCATTTTAATTTTACCACGACTGCAATAACCAATAACAATACCATATCAATATTCATGTAAACAAAAACAAAAGCTAAACCTTATCTAACAATTCCAAAATCCGCAGAAAATCCTTTTCGTAATATATATATATGAAAAAAAACCAATATATATATATATATACATCACATATAATAAAGCGTCTGTTCGTTGAAGCCGAATAGGATTGGTCCATTCTGTGTCACGTGTTCAAGTTACGTAGTTAAGTGACGTGGCCGGCTGTAGGTCTGTTTGGTTTTTGTTTTCATCCTTTATTTTATTCTATTCTGACCTTATTAGTCATTTTTTGCTTTCGGCAATTTATTCGGTGAATATTTGAGGAATAATATTTTTAAAATAATTTTATTTTTTTAATTTAGCTTGTTTATTTTATTTTTATAAACAATGTCTCCTAAAAGAGCCCTTTCTATTGTTGAGGCCATCGAAGCAAAGCAACGTCGTATTGAACAGCAGCGACAAAGACGTTTAAATTCACCCGTAAGAGAACTGCATAATGAACAACAACGGCAATACCGAATGAATATGAGCGAAAATCAAAGCGCCCTTCAAAGGGAAAACAGTAGGCTGAGGATGCAAAGAATTCGACAGGGAGATAATCTACCTTTGCCAACAGGGACATGTTTCGAGGAAGATCAAATTCCCCTGCACCTTTGTGGCCAACTTGATCAAGTTTGCCCAAAATGTAGAGCAAAGTATTTCGAATTGGAACAAACGACATACAGTAAAACTTTTCATAAATGCTGTTCCAAAGGAAAAGTCGAACTTGACCCGATTCAAACCTCTGAACTACTTGAAATTTTAATGACTGGAAAGCATCAACTTTCAAAGAACTTCATGGAAAACATCCGTTCCGTCAACAGTGCCCTAGCATTCGCTTCAATGGGAGCAAACCTTGCACCTCCTCCTGGATATGGGCCCTATTGTTTCCGAATCAACGGACAGATTTATCACCGCTCAGGTGCCTTGCATCCTGAAAATGATGATCATGTTGCAATGATGATCATGCAAATGTCATTATTTATGATGAAGCTACCATGGCACCAAAAGATGCTCTTAGATGCATTAATAATCTCTTGAAAGAAATCATGCAAAATGAAAAACCACTTGGTGGTAAAACCATTGTCTTTGGAGGGGACTTCCGACAGACTTTGCCTGTTGTTCCACATGGAACTCAAGCTGCAATTGTAGATTCAAGTATTAAATTTCATCCTCTATGGAAAAAATTTAATATTTTGAAATTAGACAATAATATTATGTCAATTGACCCAGAGTTTAGTGCCTGGCTTTTAAAGCTTGGAAATGGCGAGCTAACAAATGATCTTGGCTTAGACTCCGATACATTTGAAATACCATCTGAAATGGTTTGCAATGGCGATTTAGTCAAAGAAATTTATGGAGATAAATTGCTTCCTTCTGACTTTGAACAGTATACCGATAAGGCTATACTTTGTCCCAGAAATGTGGATGTTGATGATATCAACAACCGAGTTTTAGATATCCTTGAAGGTGACTCCATAACATATTTCAGCTCAGACTCAATAGATGGTGCGACACCTGAAGATAATGAGAGCTATCCACCGGTATTTCTCAACAGCCTTAACCCTTCGGGAATGCCACTTCATAAGCTGAAGCTATAAGTTGGAGCAATCATAATGCTTCTTCGAAACTTAAACACAAAGCGAGGTCTTTGTAACGGGACGAGATTAGTAGTAACTAAATTGTTACCTAATTTAATTATTGCAAAAGTTCGGACTGGCACTGCAGTAGATCAATCTGTATTTATTCCGAGAGTTTACTTGGCCCCAATACATTCTGAGATTCCTTTCATTCTCAGAAGGGGACAGTTCCCTGTAAAATTAGCCTTCGCTATGACAATAAATAAATCACAAGGCCAAACCCTTGAAATGGTTGGCATCTATTTACCTGAACCAGTTTTTAGCCATGGTCAGTTATATGTTGCTTTTTCTAGGGTGAAAAGCTCTAAGTGTGTTAAAATAAAAATAATCCACGGAAGCAAGCAAGGAAGGCTTCTTGAAAATAGTTCAGCTTGCTTCACCAAAAATGTTGTTTACAAAGAAATTTATTCATTGTAAGTTCACCTCTTTTAAAGTAAAAATGTTAATTAAAAAAATATCAATAAAATGACCCGAAAGGTAAAATGTTGCAACGCTCGGAAGGGGATCGATCCCTGACGGACCATGAACGTTATTTTACCTCGAACGCTTCCGATTACATATTATTAAGTATCAAAAAGGAATGTGAGAAATAAAATTAGGAATCCACCTGCTCTAGCCGATCCCGTCCTTGGACGGGCTTTTCTACTAGTATAACATAAATAAAATAACAAAATAGCACCCCTCCCTTCGAAATACATTAAAACGATGTATTTGGCTTATCATACTAGTACAAAACTAAATGGCGGTGATAATGCCACTTTTGTTGCAAACAAATTTACTGAACCTTAGAGAACGTGTATAGAATTACAGCTAGTTCTGAAATTTATTAAAGTTTTATCTCAATAAAACAGAACACTAGTTCGTGTGAAACTATATGTTTCACTGAATCATGATTAACTCTACCTATAAATAAATAGAAAAAAATTGATAATCAACCAATAGTGTTTCATATAATTATTTTTATCAATTTATATCAATATTCTTTATATCATTTTATATAATCACATCAGCCATATTCTACGTACTCATTTTTATTCAAGTCATATAAAAGTTTTTTAAATTTTATTTTGTCTAATCAAGCATTTTCAACTTGCTTATTCGCGATGGTAATTCAATTATTTGGAACATTTTCAATTGAGTCATATTGTATAGCGAAGCATTTATTATTTTACACTAGTATTAACAGAGTATCATTTTTTATGTTTATATTTTACTACTCTGTAAACTTCCCTCATTCCTTATCTTTTGCTTCTCCTTCATAGTTTGTTCTTGCCTGAAATAAATTGTTGTCTCATCTTGAAGTTGGTCTTCCCTAATTTTCCACGTGTCAATATGATGAATAATAGAACTATGAGAGAGATATTTGTTTAGAATATGTTTAACTAGCGAAAATGTCCTCAGCTTCGACCGTTTTTTTCTGAGTGGTACACGCAAGAAGAAACAATATTTCAACAATGGTATCAAAGTATTAAAAATTCATTAATATATCATCGTTATTATTTTTATCATAAAAATATAAATTAGGTAATTTTATCAGTTGAATACTTTGTAACTAATCTGTATGTTCTCACATCATCTTCTCTCTCATCTAAACACCTAATTGTTGAATTTATTAATTTTGTAAAAAGTAGCTTCAATGTAAACATTTTGAAATTGGCCTTTAAACCATCCCTATATATAAACATAAGGTTACGGGAGGATTATATTCATGTACCAAAATTGGCACTTTTCCTTTCAAAAATGCATTAAAACAATGAATTTAGGTACAAAGCGTATTGGTCTTCCTTTTCTTTCTTCTTCCTTATCTCCACTCAATCATATTAGGGTCTGGGTGAAGTAGAGTGCCTTTGTCATTAAGACTGGGAGCACTACTCAGTGGCAGGCCGACTTAGCTCCAAAAGAAATGGCCGCCTCTGACATGAGGAACAGACGCCATGTGCAACTGCTCCTAACATGGAATACAAACGCTGCTCATCCAGTATCCCTGGATTAGGAGCCCTTACAGGGTACTATCAGCCGGGCCAGCTGAACCCAGGTTTTTTAGTGAGCTTGTTACTGCTCCCTCTCCTCCTTTTTCATCCGGGCTTGGGACCGGCAAAGGCGGAGTTAAAGCGTATTGGTGATGATAAAGAATTGAGCCACAGCATTCAGACAAAAGCCAACCTGTATACCATGGCTTCAAACTTTGGACTTCATAAGTATAGGGACGGCTTCGATTTCATTTCATACTTCGAGGGAAATTTATGAAATGGGTCTGATTAGCCAAAAGGGTGATTATGATGCTAAATGGCAAGAAAGATTTTCCGTTGGTACATGAATATCATTCATCCTCCGGGACCTTTATGTTGTTTGTATGAAAAGCCTTTAGCCTGATATCTTCCTTGCCACTTAGGGGGACGTGGGTAGGCAGTTTGTAGATAAAGGCCCAGTTGTCAAATGTATGTGAGTGGGGGAGGATACAGCTGGCGAACTTCACATGCTCATATGTCACATGACACACGCCTATGACGTCACACAAAAGTGACTCAAAAACATTTGACTTCTTTTAAAACTATCAACGGCGAATCGTTTAGCGAGAATACAAAATACCTGTCTTTATATATTTATGTATTTATATATATTTAACAAAAAGCAATAACGCGCCATCGATATATATAAAATGAAAGGATTTAAAAGCACGAATATTTCTTTTATACACAATACAAACTTCTACTGCCCTTACTGCGATATATATATTTAAAATAAAGAAGGCATGACACAGCTAATGCAATCGATAGTGGACTTGAGATATTTTATACTTCTGTTACAGACTTTTATTGAAGCTAACCAACATTTACGTTTCCAAACATATTCAATATAACACGTTTAATAAGTATTATTTAAGAATATATATGAATATATTTTCGGTACATATTTAAGGCAGGTCTTACATATAAAGATTTATACACACTATCGCGTCACTAATAGAAGTGATAATTAGAATAGTAAAGGGAGAGAAAACAAGTAAGGCTAACAAGCATCCGGATGGCTGTTAATTGGAACGGCCGAGTCTTGGTGATCGATGTCTGGGAGTAAATATTGGTTCTTCAGTGGCTACCTTTCTTCTCTGCCAATATATGCAACTATGGCAATATATGCAACTATGAGGTAATATATGCAACTATGAGACAATATATGCAACTATAGCAATATATGAAACTATAGCAATATATGCAACTATGGCAATATATGAAACTATAGCAATATATGCAACTATGGCAATATATGAAACTATAGCAATATATGCAACTATGGCAATGTATGCAACTATGGGGCAATATATGCAAATAAAAGGTAATGTAACGCGCCATCTATATAAGAAATGAAATCATTAAAGCACGAATGTCTCTTTTACACATAAAACATATTTCTACTGGAGCTCTGAGAAGCAGTTTGGTAAATTAAATTAGCGAAACCGCTGAGAGGGTTCATCACTGATGAGCCAAGCCCTCCCAATATTTTTTTCACCGCAGTAAGGACAGTAGAAGTTTATTTTATGTGTAAAATAAACATTCGAACATTAATGATTTCATTTCTTATATAGAAAATATATCAATATATGCCATCATAGAACGGCGTGTTTGACCATTTAAAAGCCAATTCAACAAATGGATATTAACCCTTATAGAAACGCCTAACAATCAGTTTAATCTGTATTTTGCGAGGGAAATTAGAACATCTATTAAAATAGTAATTCAGGAATTTCGAAATATGTTTCTGCATAAATCTACTTAAAATCTCAGTTTTTTTGTATCAAATTACTGATATGCTGTCAGAGGCAAAATACCTTTTTTAAATATACAACAACAACAAAAGCCTTTATTAAGGGCCACTCGCCCTATACAGGATTCGCCAGTTCACAAGGGATAGGGAGAACACTGTGAGGCCTTTTTCCGGGATATAGTCTTGTGGGCCTTTTTTAAATATATGTATGACACATATTAAACACATCATATACATGATAAAACGTACATCTTCCTTAAGTTTTTGTCCATGAGTATATATATATGAAACATATTGTTCTAATTGTACATACATATAAGCCCAGTTGAAGGACACTTGGACCGGAAGCTAGCCTCGTATAATTCAACAATGAAACATATCATTGTAAAATGATATTGAATTATCAATTTCCAAATTTCGACCACTCGATAAACTTAAATTTCGATTGAATTAGAACACATAGATTGAAGTTTTCTTGTTTCATTTGCGATTTGTGTTTTGCATGAAAAATATATTGACAGAAATTTATATAAATGTTATTTAAAAGTGTTTCTACAACTATTTTAAACCTCACACGAGCGACCCATATGTAATTGAGAAGACACGAAATAAAATTGTAGATTTTAAACACGTTTACATAGATACTTAAAATGGAATGCATGCCATTTTTCGGAATAGAATTTAACAATAAGTTTTTTACGCTGATGTTTTTTCCTGTAATCGGTGTTTCAAACTCATAATGCGACACCTTATATATGGATCAAATATCGAATTGGAAAATATTTGTTCATATGGTCACCAAGAGTCGAACTTGAAGGACGTTAACAACAACAATAATGCGACACCACAGTATTTCTTTTACTTAACTCTCACACCATTTTTATAGAAATATTTGAATATTGTTACTTCCATAAGGCTAATTTAACCATTGTACCTCAGTGTAAGGCGTTATCTATAGCTATAATAAGAATAAAAAACAAAAAAGTTAAATTTATCTCTGGTTTTATAAATATTGGAATCAACACAAAGAAAAATAAAAGACAAGGCCATTTAATTAAACATTTTTCTTACATTAATAGTTTAAAAATGTATTTATACCTAATGTTTTGAAGATATTTTAAAGAACTAATCACCAAAGCTCATTATAACTAATTTATAACCCTTCCAAATGACCTCACATTATTTGTAAAATTTCCTTAATCATACATATGTACAAGATAAAGAACTATTGAACTCGAATCTTTCCTTATACATAAAGCAGCCATCCTCCTATATTTACTGAGATAAAACATGTTTATTGCAGTAAAGAAATTAGGGAGTTTATTTTATTTGTAAAAGGAAATTTTGTGCTTAGTAGTTCCGTTCCTTGTACATAGATGACGCTTTATTGCCTCTTTTGTTCATTTATATATTTGATGGTTCCATTGTGATAGAATAAAACATCCCTCAAGTCTTCAATTTGGTGGGCAATAAATGCCTTCTTGACTGGCGACTTTAATATTTTAGACTAAAAATGCTTTGACACTCTAATCCAACCTTAGACTCAAGTCATTTTGAACTTAAAATCCAAAGGTCATCAGTTAAAAAGACGATGTTTGACCATCTATAAAAGGGACCATGAATACCAAAGTTTCCAAGAGAGATTTTAATATACACCCATGGAAAAAACTTGAGAAATGTTACCTTTTACCATGTATATCGGGATTCAGACAATAACTCTGAAAGATAATTGATACATAGTGACCTTTATTGAAGACACACGTGATAACTAAGTGTGAACAAAATTGCCTCGACGACGAACAGTGGTATTTAAATATGAAACTTCCATAAGTTTATCTATTAGTGAATATCTAAGTACTCTATGAGATTAATTATATTTTATTAGCAAATCGCACAATAAGGTCACGTGTCAGTTAACAGCCAATCTCTCTCAGAACTGAAATAAAACATATACAAATAATAAGTTATCTATTATAGAAGGCTATAGTATAAAGACTTTAAGAAAATTAAAATATACAAGTATCAGAGTCATCAATTCTGTCATCGTTTGCTTTTGTGAATGTATGTAAATAATGGATTTCATATTTTTTTTATTAATTTTTGTTCTGACCTTTATTTGTTTAAATCTATTTTTAAAAATCGTTTAAAATGCAGTCGCAATCATTAGCGAACACATATGTTTGCCTAATATTTCCATATGCTCTTTTATTTTTTTTTTACAGAAAAATATTTACATGCCAGTATTTTGGATTAATTATTTTTATAAACCTTTTTTTAAAATTCAACTGAGAAGATGGGCATCGCAGTCAGGATTCTTTACAGTCAGTCACTCAACTCAGGCAATTTCAAAGGTTAATGGGGGTTTGGTGGAAAAGCTGCCGTCTATTTAAACTATATTAATTTTGAAACAACTAAATGTATTGCAAAAAAATAATTAAATCAAATACCTAAACACTAATATAATACAAATTTTGCCATTACACACTTTTTTCCTGTAGTTTATGTGTTTATTCTGTATTGCTATTCTATGGCACTTCTACTATTTATTATTGATGTACTTTCAGTATGAAGGATACTTCACTCGGGGGATTTCTCGGGCGAAGCCGGGTCATTCTTCTAGTAAAATATAAAGAAAATATGTGGAGAGATTTAATCTGTCATGTCAGTTTGATGACGACATAGGTGTAAAACTATATGATAGCTTATAAATAGAAATAATAATGTCCTAGAAGCAGATTAATTTAGACCTTAACTATCGTTTTTCATATTTTTTTTTTACTTACCTTTTACTTCTATTTCACATAACACATTTACAGAACAATGTGCAAAAAAACCTCCCTTCTCTGATCGTCGCTGGAAAAACAACTTTCTACAAGAAAATCTATTTGAGTAGATAGCGACAAAGTGAGATTTGATAGTCATAAAGTCATATTTTACCTGCAGCAGTCAAAACGTCCAATCAATAAAACAATGGATGCACTGGTGATGTTTGATGGATTTCGAATGGCCCGCTAGGGAAGAAGACCATACCTCCCTATTGCACATTTATCGATATTTCTATTTACCTCTAGAGGTGGGTCGTTTGAATCCTCCACATGGACTTTTTTTACATTTACTTATCGTTATTGATTTCTACTTATACTCTAGATCAGCTTTCTAAAATATTTTTATTGTCAAAGACCTATTTCACTGTTCAATAGAAATGTTCGATTACTTGTTATAAAACATCGATAGAGAGAAATGCCTATTTGTTAGAATGATGTCAGCTTGCATAGTGTTAGAACGAATCATTTTTTGATTATAAATTCCTCTGATCATCCATATACATAAACCCTTCATTTATCAATGATAGATTATTCTTAAAGTACATCATTCTATTATCAATTTTCATTATACATAAAGGAATACAAAAAGGAGAAACATCTTTTTTTAAAAATAAAACTAGTTGTGTGTGTTTAAGATATATATTTATTTAATTAAAAAGGCATATATAGGATCAAAATATCATTTATATCACCAATATTTCAGTTAGCTGAACGCCAACCTTTATCAAGGTGTTATAGCATTTAAATGTGTGTCAACAACAATATTTATATATTTATATTTGATAATAAAGAGTTTTATTTTGATGTGATATTCCCTAAAATATTTCTGAAAAATAAAAAATGAATATAGAAAGTGATGAAAAGGTTAAATAGGACAATGGTAGTAAAAAGAGAGAAACTAAAATTCAACAAATCTCTAACAAGAAATAACAAATGGCTCCTGGCCAAGTGGGCGATCCATTTTCCCCCAATCTATCACAGGACAAATAGATAAAGATGACCGGTTTTAAATCCTGCTGATTATAAAAAATGAAAACACTTTAAAAGTTGGCCAAGTTCTGTGATCAATCCAGGCGGTGAAAGAAAGGTGCGTGTCTATCATTCTTAACTCTTCTTTTCTCCAAAATCACTTAGCTGGGGATCTTGGGAGCAAAAACTTTTCTTTTCCAACAACCTTGAGTCTTTTCCCTCCCCCGCTCTCTCTTTTTTTGTCGTTTCATAACTGTACACAATCATCGGCCCACGCTTCTCTTCTCTCTGAGTTTATGTTTCCATCTAACTTCGACGTTCATACACACGTTCTATTTTTTTTTAAAGTATCAGAATATACTGAAACACAAATCATCATAATCTTAGTGCTCTTTATTTAGGGGATAAACTGGCGAAACTGTTGAGAGGGTTTAACTCTGATGAGTCATGCTCTCACAGGTTAATTTTCATCAATGCATTCTGAGATCTGTTATAAATTGTTTTCGTGATTCAAAAACATAGTTGTTTTGAAAGTTTGTCCATGCATAATCCACATATATTGCAATAGGAGGAATCACCAGATATAATTTCTAAAATGAGATAAAACCTGATGCCGAACAGTTTCTTCAGAATTTATTTCTTCTTAGAATCCACATATATGTTATCGTAGCTATTCACATATATTGTCAACGAATTAAAATATATATGTGAGGAAAATGTAACTAGAAACTGACATGAGCGAACAATTTGATAACCAAACACCACCCTTACCATTTAATGATGTTATTTCCCACCCTCCGATGAGAGTCCACTTTAGAGACAAGAAACTGTTTGTCTTTCATAAGATTGTTGTAATATTTCTTGGGGAAAACGTGTAAACACTTCAATATCAAACGATAAAATTGTTTATGGATTAAATGCGCGTGAGTATGCTATTTAACAGATGAAACGAAAATATTTAGTTATGGATTTGGTAGAATGTAGCACCTCTCCATTTTGACAAATGGATAAACTGTATCAAATCAATGCATATTTTGCTCTTCTCTGAGCCGGACGCTCTCATCTTTCTAGCAGCCAATAAGCCACAATATATCCAGAAACTATGGTAAACAGGTTGTTGGCTTTGTTCAAATTTTCCAAAGCTGGTTGTGGCTTATACCCTGATTTGAGCGTTCTGCTCAGAGAAGATCAACAGATGTATTGATTGGTAACGCTTTACCCATTTTTTAAGAGTGAATGGCACCTTTTTATTTTTGCACATAAATACCATCTATTCGAAATTTTAAAATTAATATATATAAGACCATTTTATCACATTTTTTCTTTAACAAACAAAACGTCTACCCACTACTATCCTTACTACAATAATAAAATACTATGAGGGCCTGGCTCATCAGAGGTGAACCATCTCTGTGGGTTTCCCGGTTTAAGCAACCAAAGCTCTACGATATTGCCTGAATACTATAAATAATACTAAATTGAGCTTTTCTGTATTTATACTTGATACTAGAAAGAACATATTGACTAAGGTATTTATCAAATCTATGGACACATCTATGGTATATAAGCTAAAACGTGATAGTAGTAATATATATAAATATAAGTTATACAGAAAGTGTTCCATTTTTAAACGAGCGATTTTGCAATGTTGTAGCTCGCAAAAGAAGTGTGCGAATATAGTAAGGTTTTATTTATTTGAAAGAACAATCATTTATTTATATTTAATAAGAAAAACGATTTCTAAATATTCGGAATGTCTAATTGTTATAAGTGATTTAGTAAAATGTTACGTTTTCCGACTTTTCGAGAATAAATACTCGTTCACCAAAATTAGTAAAATTATGAAAGAAAATAATATTGATATTAAAAGGTCAAATCGGTCTAATAATAAAATAATATAATTTCGATATATATATATATATGAAGTTAAGCGTAAAAAAAACTCTTAAAAAAGTACCTGAATAAGTTTTTTAACTCCAACCGAAAGAAAGATAAAGAAAATGGTTGTCAGAGAGAATCCACCTTCTCAAAGGAACATTTCCACAATAACCAACGTACCACTTTCTAACGATAGAAGTATCATCAGGAGAAATTCTGCTTGAAAATATTAGAAAGTCTAAAGTTCACGTTCTAAATGCGCAACATATCGAGGAACGCAAGACGTGCACCAGGGCTGATTATGATCATGCAACTTGAAATATTTATCAACCTGATGCCAATACATTCCCTTTTGTATACATACATGTTATTCTTGAATATTGAGAGAAATCCATATGAAATTATTAATTAAACGGCCTATTTTGGATTTTTAAAAAATAAAACATTTTAATTTTGATCCAAAATATGCAGTTTAATTAATATATAGATTATAGCAAATACAATTATATATTAAAAAGAGAAACTGAGAAATAGTACATTTATTATATTTTATAATAATTATAAATGATATCGTATATAAATTATACTTTATATCATTTGGGTCTAAATATATAGCACATCAAAGGTGACGCATGCGTAGTTCGTTTCCTTTATGTCATCGTAACAGGCTTACAAACGGTCAACGTATAAATCCACATAAAAGCGGACCAAGTGTTGATAAAAAAAAAATGCGACGCCATATTAATTGAGGGTCAAAAATAGTTTATTTTCCTTTTTATCTAATTTTAATATCAAATTAGAAGATAAATTTGATACCATATTAATATAATAATTATTACTCAAATACAATTTACTATATTAGTTAAACATATACGAATAAAAGATTACATGAGGAGCTTCTTTTTCGTTTTATTGCTAGCTTTCGAACCTTTCGGCCCTTCTACAGGCATGGATAGTATGAATATTCATACTATCCATGCCTGTTGAAGAACCAAAAGGTTCGAAAGCTAGCAATAAAACGAAAAAGAAGCTCCTCATGTAATCTTTTATTCGTATATGTTTAACCAACTCTAATGAGTTCATTTATTCGAAATTACTATATTAGTATTTGGGTTCAGATATTTTCGAATTACTTTGTCGTGAGTGAATGTGTTAGTTAATGTAAATATATCTTTCTAGTAATTGAGGTATATATGTACAGAGAAAGTTGTGTTAATTATAATTCTCCACTCTGTAAATAAATCAATCTTTGTAAACGAAATGGAATATACTCGGAATATACATTTCTCCCCTTTATTCAGGATGTACATATTTCATAATCCACACCCATATATCATGTATGATGTGAATTAGAGAGTGTATTATTTTATAAAATATTTACTCAATATATTTAGAACCACTTTGCTCTATTGGATTTTGTTTCTGGAGACATTAGCTTCTCTAATTTCTCATCCTTTATAATAAATTATTGTAATATTTTAATATTCAATATTTTTGATAATCGGGGTTTGCTTCTTTATTTACACATCTACTCATCTCTAATCGGAATATATATCGGAATATATATTATATTATATATATTTGTTCATATTGTGTGGATAAAGTTAGATTAATTGGATTAACAATTAAAAAGGTTGAAATTGGAAAGAAAATAAGGAAAATATAAAAATACACTCATGGACAAAATTTAAGGAAGTTGAAACTTTTTGATGTCATTTGCCGTCTGTTTTTTTTAAAGGAGACAGAGGCAATTTTGTTCAAACTTGGTTATCTCGTGTCTTTAATAAAAAACACTGTGTATCAAATATCTTTCAGAGTTATTGTCTGAATCCCGATATACATGCTAAATGGTAAAAATTCCTCAAGTTTTGTATTTGAGTGTATAAAATGTATTTATTAGAAATAAAAAATATATATAAAAAAACAATTAAAGGCCCTATAATAACATATACTCTTATTTGAAAAAGTAATAAAAATATTAAAAGGTCCATTACAAAACGTAGTGGCAGTGATAAAGAATGAACCATAATATCAATTTGGCAAATTCAGTAATCATCAATACAGTAGAGCTGCTTTTAATTCATAACATCCTACTAAAAGAGTTATGAAATCGGTCGAATTGGCCAAAAAGGTTTTAAGCTGGTGAGGATGTGGAATTTTCAGGTTAGAATACAACGTAAACTCGCAGGAGCATGGAATCCATGCACCAGAAATGACATCTCTCTCATTAAAAATTTATTAAATCAATACATTTTGTTCATAAAATCAATACAAAACGTAATGGTAGTAATAAAGCCTTAGCCACAACACCAGGTTTTTTCAAATTCAAATAAAAAGCTAACCTCTATACCATGTTGCATATATATATATATAGTATAATTAAATATAATTTATATGAAAAGTAGTTCTAAATTAATGATGATTAAAGCAAATTATTAAATATTATTATTAGGGTATCAAAAATGTTTTAATTCTTTATGTAACAATATAGGGCTATAACATATATATATCTCCCCATAACTTTATATTATATCCTAGACCTGAAAATCGGCCCTTGTCACTTCACCAACTTTACACCTTTTTTTAGCTAATTCGACCGACCGATACCATAACTCCCCTTGTATGATGTTATCAAATCGAGACTGCCATATTGATGAGTGCCAAAGTCTGAAACAATGGTCTTATAGGTTGTTGGGTTTTGTCTGAATTTGCCAAAATCTGGTGTTGTGGCTCATTATTTATCATCACCATTACATTTTGTACTGAAGTGATTAACAAAATGTATTGTTTTAATGTATTTTAAAGGGAGAGGTGCTACCTTGGGTACAAATTGAAATTAGATTTAACTGTATGGAGAAATACATCGATATTTATTATCAGATTTTAACCATTAAGGTGTCTATTGTTAGAGCTCCAATTTTGGGTGATCCAGAAACTTTCTATAATTTTAAAGAATATTTCAGGAAATATCTCAAACCCCCCCCGTCATATATTCAATAAAAGATTCATCTCGGTTTATCTTCAAATTTCTATTTTACATGTCCGAAAGGTTAATCTGTTCTAGTTTATTATCATTATATTTCAAAAACATTTCGTAAACATTCTGTAAAGTAAAAATAGCTATATTCAAATATATCTTCTGATGAATATATTTCCATTTGAAATTTTCTCCCCACCTAATAATCCTGAAATCTAATCATTGCGCGTGTCCTCGGCCCCAAAATTTTATTTCTCTATTCAAACAAAGATAAAAAGAAAACTAAATATTTTAGGTTGATTTTACTTTACATTTCCATATTCTAGTTTTTTGGATAATTTTCCATTTCTTCAAATTGCCCAACAAGGGGATTATTTACACACAATACATGTCCTATTTGTTTTCAAATTTTCATTTTCATATTGGAATTAAATTTTATAACATTTATTTTTTCTAGGTGTAGTAGAACTTTCCATGAAGGACCTGACCTGATCCAATCTAACCTCTTGTTGACGACTACCTCTAGGAGTGACCAAGTAAGTTTGGACTGACACTCTCGGTAGATCCTATTGTGTTTTTGTTTCCATTTAATAAAATATTGTTGAAAACAAGGTCAGGTTTAAATAAGTTTCGGTATTTTGTGTAATGAGAGAGGGAGAGACAATTTTGACAATTAACATATTTTTATTGACATCTTGTCAATACATGTAAAAGAGGGAGAGAGATAAAGAATTATTTGAAAATAATATTAAAATATTATTGAAATAAAAATTGGCAAATTTATTGACGATACTGAAATTTCTCCATCTTGGTATAAACAACGTGTGGTGAAATTTCTGCCAAGTCAAAACAATTATTGAACTTTACTATCATTTATTTTGTCACAACATTCGAAAACAATTTGATGATCTTAGCTTCCTCTATAGATAAATTTTGATATGAATTTAGATCCCACATTTTTGTATTCATTCTAAACTATTTCTACAGACCTTATACTTAAATTATGAAATTAATTTGGGTAAAACATTGTTCGGTGTATTTTATCGTTATAATTTACGTTTACATATATAAATTTCTATAGACTTTGTCCATATAGTTTCTTTAAACATTTTATTTCTGTTTACCTTTTAACAAATGCCAAACAACTATAGATAAAATCAGCATGAAAATGCCCTCTCATTTCAAATTTATTTTTTTAATCATCTCAGACAGTATGAGGTCTTAAAGTTTTTATAATGATAAAAATTCTTAGTGAATGAAAGCATTAGTTTTTAATGATAAAACGTGACGCGTTAGAATACACTCTTAGACAAAACCTAAGGAAGTGCAAAGTCACGGACGTCTATTTTTTTTAAGAGATAGAGGCAATTTTGTTCACACTTGTTTATGTCGTATGTCTTCTATAAAGGTCACTGTGTATCAAATATATTTCAGAGTTATTGTCTGAATCCCGGTGCACATGCTAAAAGATAAAATTTCCTCAAGTTTTGTCCATGAGTGTATATATAAATTTTGAGTAATTTTAAACAGTTCATTTCCCTCTTGGATAACAACCGCAGTTTAAAAGTGGAACACTCTATGGATTCTACTTCTGTGTTTAGAGTGAATGTAAGTAATCTTTTATTTTGAAAGTAGTGTAAATATTTTCTTGTTTTGAATGGCAATGCCCATCGGCCAGACATATACATACATAGTGCATATTAAACTATTTAACTAGAATATATATTAGCCCGTTACACATGCTAGGGAAAAAGTCAAGGATAGCAAAACCTTTAAAAAGCCCCCCCTTAGATTTCAAAATAAATAATTATTAACTTGAGAGAGATGTATTAGCGCGCCATTTATATAAAAAATTCGAACTATTTTAGACGCGTATGCTTTTTTTATGATACAAGTATAAAACACTGGTTTAAAAATTGCCCAATGCCCTTACTGTAATCAGTAAAATAATGGAACGACCTGGATCATCAGCTGTGAACCCTCCCAGCGGTGTCGCCAGTTTAATTTACCATATCACTGCTCAAAAAAAATCTCTAATAAATAATTATATTTAAACACTAAATCGTACATAAAACAGTATCTGTTATATAAAGCCAAATTAATTTTTTTTATATACCGCGCATTAAATTTAGCCATTACAGACAAGAAGATCAGGCTTCTCTCTCAGAACTCTATCATAAAGATTATAAAATATATTTGAAAATTATTATGATATTGCTAATAGCAACAATATATTATAAAAGTACAACTAAACTAAAAATAATTTTGAAATCATTGAGGTTTAACAACAACAAAAAGGAAATTAGAGATTTAGAATTCAAGTTTATATATTCAACATAGTACGTCATTCGAGTAATGACTGAGATAAAAAAGCATCGCACGCTGATTGGCCAATGAACACGACGCTGATTAGCTGATTGAAGTCACATGATATTACATAACCAATCATTGAGCGAGTAGTATTACCATATACATATAAACATTAATACGTATATGTTCCTAGATACTTTTTTTTCGAAAATTATTCAAGAAATAAAATATCCTCGTGGCATAGTAAAATTTACATCATTTTTAATTCTATAATATTGAAAACAACTCTTGTTTCCTTTGAGTCATCAAACAGGCTAAATCCTAGATTTATAATAAAAAGGTGAAGAGAAAAACTTTAATTTTATTCAACTTAAACTAAAACCTATCTATTATTCTTGTCTCAGTTAAGAAGGTTCTATACATCACATGTTTATCTGTATCTTACACCATATAGAACACCCATGTAATATATATGTCATAATATATGCTCTTCCAGGATTAATAAAACAAACCAACAGCCAACGAGAGAGAAATGGGCCGCTAAAGCGAGACACTTTAGACAACTAACTAACGACCATTTTTTGGCCACATTCCTGAGGGGGGCGTCACCACCTGGCGACTATCCTGGTTAGCCCCCCCGGTTGTGTACACAGGGAAAACAGTCGTTCAGCAGATAACGTCTCGCTCGCTCTCTCTCGGCTGGCTGCCTGGATGATTGCTCTAACAACTCGTCGTGTGATTATTTTTCTCCTCACTACATTTACCACTATAGTGCCACATTGAAAGTCGACAGGATAAGACCTGGCCGGGAAGCGAATCCCTCATATACCGGAGTATGAAGAAACAAGAAGCCAAGCCATGATGATCGACCAAACCCAACTCAACTGTAACCACTCCTCTTCGAGCCCTCAACCCCTTCCTCGCCAACCTTTGAACCGTGATCCCGAAGAAGTATTCACCTACGACGGAGATGGAGCTGCCACGCACTTCTTCCAGCACTAGATCTACTCAAGAACGATCGCCGTGCCAGAGCAGGACACCTCCCGCCATCATGGACAAGACTCCGCCATCTCCCTACCGCTACTGTGATGTACAACACTGGTACGCACAGTGTCACAGACAGAACTCTCCCGAAGCTCAATTAACTTACCTGCGCCCTAAACCAACATAACTCGTAAGTGTAATTGTCTTAACTCCTACCATTCATTCTTTAAATAAGTCATTCCTTGTAGATTGTCCCAATATTTCCATAATTAGCTCAATATGTGTGAATATGTAAAAATATTTAATATTTCCATTTAACTCTCCACCCCTATTAACAGTGATCGTATTATCCATATTATATCTAGCTATGTGAAACCCATTTAATTAGTTACCTTACCAGTAGATGTAACAATCGTCATTTTAATTAAATAATTTCCATTTTAACGTAACTCTTTAACAAAAAAAAATCTTAAAAAAAAAGGAATTCTACCTATTAACGCTTTACGATTTTTACTATTAACAATAGATTTTTCATAATCAAATTATTTATAAAAATATAAGTCCGTTCGACTTCCTCACCTACACACGGGACCTTTCCCCTCGGACGCGCTACACAAGTAACTGCATAGATAAGTTAGATTGGCCCAAAGCAAGTTTCCCCTCGCTCTGTCCGCCTATATTCTACCTTTGCATCTAGAACTATTTTATCTTCGAAAATTAAATATAAGTCCATTCGACTTCCTCACCTACACACGGGACTTTTCCCCTCGGACTCGCTACACAAGTAACTACATAGATAAGTTAGATTGGCCCAGGGCAAGTCTCCCCTCGCTCTGTTCGCCGAGGTTCTAACATTGTATGTAGTTTTATATTTACCTCAGTCCTGAGCTCACACAATTGTCAACCTCAATCTCATTTCTCGTACTCTACACTTATAGCATAGAAAGCCCATGACAAGTTTCCCCTTGTCATGTCCGCCTGAAAAATATCTTAAAGTGTAGAGTTCCCCAGTCTTAATGATCTTCAGAATTTCACCATATGTATGTGACTCTTCTTCTCGTTGTTCACACTCCTCCATATCACTTCCCTTATAGTACATTAGATTTTGTTGTATATAGCCTTTTATAACCTTGATATTTTCAAAGATTTCCTTAAATGTCAAACTCCCCGGTGTTGTAAAACTGCTTGTAAATAATATTTACTTGTGTACTATACAATATTTTATTTACATAAAACTATGTCACCATTACCTTAACTAATTTTAACTGTAAAATTATTTTCTCTATTCCTGGCTTCACCAGCTTAAAATATACTTAAACTATGTTCAGCCTTCTTCAACGGGGGCCATATGTCATAATATATGCTCTTCCAGGATTAATAAAACAAACCAACAGCCAACGAGAGAGAAATGGGCCGCTAAAGCGAGACACTTTAGACAACTAACTAACGACCATTTTTTGGCCACATTCCTGAGGGGGGCGTCACCAACTGGCGACTATCCTGGTTAGCCCCCCCGGTTGTGTACACAGGGAAAACAGTCGTTCAGCAGATAACGTCTCGCTCGCTCTCTCTCGGCTGGCTGCCTGGATGATTGCTCTAACAACTCGTCGTGTGATTATTTTTCTCCTCACCACATTTACCACTATAGTGCCACATATATATATAACCTTGTATCACAAACCTTTGTAGATAGTTTGAGTAAGGCGTTGCGTATTTGTAGAGTACACATAAAGTGTGAGTGAGGAGCGCGGAAGAAATAAAACCGAACAACAAAAAAAGCATAAACAGATGCATTGAAATATCAGAAACATACGAGACAATATGGACAAATACTATTCCATAGATGTAGGCACTCTGCAATATATACCACAATAGTTCACGAATTTATTAAAATTAATTTGAAGTCTCGAGATATCGTTCAACCAGCACGTATCATCCACCATGCACGTATATTTTCATAAAGTTGTTTTTCACACAGAAATAATGTAATATATTATTCTCTCAATATATCCTAAGTATTTAAAATATGTAAATAATAATGTATATATAAAAATAGTATTAATAATTAAGTTGTTAAAGTGATACTCCTGTTGAAGGACTGACAAGTCCGAAAGCTTGAAAATAAAACGTTGTACAAGAAACTTAGCCCTAAAAGCTTTATTTATTTTTTAAGTAATAAATTGTTGTTAATCGTAGATACATTAACTTATTACATGTGAAAACCTGCTCTAAGACATTCCTGGTCTCTCCCATAGGTGGTCGTTAATAAAAGGTTGGTGAAGTTGTTTTAGATTTTATAAAAGGTGGTCGTTCATGAGAGGTTTCACTGTGCCATCATTATTTCAAAAATATTTTAAATATAATATCGAAAAAATAATCAAGAATTATCAATACGAAACAGTGTCAAAAAAGTCTTCTAATATTTTACCAAAAACATTTATTTGAGAAAAATAAGAACACGAATGTGTGTGCTTGCCTTTGCTGAAATCAGTGCTGCCATCTAGAATCAAGTATTACAACTATTCTGATACATTTTTTTTTATGAATTAGAGGATTGGGTAGGTAATGTTAATAAAAACTAATTATCCTTTTATACTTTTTAAGTTTTTTAAATTTTAATTTGTATATAATTTGTTTAATATGTAAATCGGCACAGTTGTCCCAGTTTCGAATGGTTTAGTTAAATTCCCGGCTGAAAGAATATGGTCGAAACAGGTAGGAATATTCCTTCGACTGTATTGACCAGTTAAGAAATATAATCAGAGATTATCTCTCTTCTAAGTAAGAAGGCTTCAAGATAGAAGAGATTATAATCCATCAAAGTGATCTACAAATTTGATAAAAAGGATGGAAATCTCTAGTATGACTATATCCGTCATCAAAAGAGGACTTACCTTCAAATTCTTGGTCTCCACATTGAAATAATGGCGCCAGCCATCAGTAACTTTTATTTGCACAATCAGGAGATACCTTTTTCTCAGTTTACCTTAAAGTTTTCTGATTTTTCTCTTCTATTGTTTTCTTTCTTCCACCATCATCTAAAATTTCAGAAAGTTAGTGTAAATTGAATAGCATCATTGTAAAGATAGAGGCTGCCTGGCCAGCTCGAAACGTCGAAATAATAAAAAGATTTACTGGCCGAAGTATCTTTAATTTGAAGAACTATGAATAGCATCAAATATATATATATATATTTGCAGATATTTAAAAAGTATATTTTCATCTGCAAACATGAAGTATACTCAATGTTTATTCTTCACCGCACATTTTCATATATTCTTCTTCTAAATTTGCCATATATTGAATAGGTTTGAAACTAGAGAAATCGATAAATAGATCTTTATTAAGATTGAATAGTTTGTTCAAGAATCATTGCCAGTAAAATGGCATCCTTAACAATATCTTAGATAATTTCATAATTCACAATTGATTTATTTCCAAACTTAATTTTTATATGAATCACACACATTCTATTTATTTTTTCTTCTTTTTTGTTTATCATTTACAAGTGAAGAAATAAATCGTATTTTCCTCTAACATACATTTGATTTTAAATGAAATTTGAAATTATTATTCTAGAGAGAGAGAATGGTTTATAAAGAAGTTTGATTAAATATATATTTGTTAATTATTTAAAATCACTACATTAACCCATTGTTACAAGTTAAACTAATATTTTCCAAATATAAATATGGTATCTATATTAGCTTGTGAGAGTTTGGAAGGTATAAAATTAGGTTAAATTGTGGTAATATTTTTACAATGTGGTTGGAAAAAGATTCTCCAATAGCCCTCTTTCTTGCAAAAGTCTAACACCACCAGCGAGTGAAAGTAACCAAACAGGGCTCTGGTACATTTGTAAGTACAAAGTCGAACGGCTTTTCACATGTGTAGACATGTGGTGCACTTACAGTAAAAGCAGTCGCCTACTTCTACCCACCAAGATTATCATAACCGGTACCACGTTAACTAGGGACAAGCAAAAGAATGAATAAAAACAATGTGGTTGAATTAATTCGAAGTGGGTATTGAGGATATTCCTAATATTTATTGATGAATGATAATGTTTGGTAAAATATTGACGATAGATTTTTCAAGGTTTGTTGAGTTGGGGCAGCTACATTCTGATGAACATACTCTCTCTCTCTCTCTCTGGGATTATATATTCAGATGACATATGAATCTCTATCAACATCTCTTACAGTTTAAATGACATTCTGCTAGCAATGGGCATTGCAATATTAAATAATTTATATACATTACATGTGGTAATATAAATAAAGAGAAATTGATTGACACTTCTTTATTACAACGTTCATATATAAGGTTAAATATATATGAATAAATAAGATTAAATAAGGAAATATATAGAAATTAATATGTTTAAATATATAAAATTGTAAAACATACATATATATATAATATATACAAGTCGTTATTGGTGGCGCCCACCGCGGGAAAGACTCCGCCACCGATGGACTGCGAGAGTTCTTTCCCACAGAGTGGGCAGGTCGAGGTGTTGCCTGGCGTTACCCAACTCAAGACCAAGATGATACTTGTAGATGGTAGCCTTCGCCATACTCGTTAGTTTCACTGCCTCGGGATGGAGGCTGACACCGAGCAGCCATGCCTGAAGATCCAGGTGCACTTCGCAGGAGGCGACACCTCCTGGAGCAGGGGTTGCACGGCGGCTCGGCAACTCCAATATCTGTGGGTCACACACACGATAAAGAAAACACTATATATATTTATATTGTTACGCAGATATTAGGTAAGACAAACTTCAGAATGACATAGAGATTTATTTAAAGTAATAACAAATCAACATTCATAAAATACCAGAGAGGTAATCACAGGGAATTTTATAGATTAGCAAAGAAATGAAAATCAAAATGAATAATCTGTTCATGAAATAATAATTATTTTACTACAATATATCAAAAATATATCAACCTCTTACTTTAAGAAGGGAATAGAGGGGCGGCTTCTATTTCATAAAATCCTAAGAGAGGAGTTATTTAATCAGTCGATCTTTCCAAAAATATTTCACGCGGACGAAGTTCATATATGAAAGAAGACATAACCGAAAAAAGTCAATTTAAGGTATCTGGTTGGAATAAATTTGTCATTATTTCAAGGAATTATAATGTTATGTTCACCCCCTTAACTCCAAGTTGATTTAAGTCAGTAAAAATTAGGCTAAATGCTTATAAATATCACTCTTTTCCCTACTTGCCCCATCTAGACCCCGAAAGCTCGTTTACCAGGCTCCAGACTCGTGTCTGATGTTTTACACCTTGTTGCCACTCAGTGATTTATCTGTCTTCCACATGTCGTCGTTCAGTCCGGACAGGTCAGTTGATCAGATGGTGAATGCACTTATCATTCCCCTAAGGATTTCTTCAGAAACAATTATATCAGATGTAAACATACGAGGTGAAATAAAATCTTACGGCGGAAAACTTTCAGGAAATGAAAGCTGACTTGACGCAGTGTTGTTAGAACCGTAGCTCACTGAGTATAGTTTCAGAAGCGACGTTTCAACAAGGATTTCCTGGATGGAATATATGGGCCATATATAAATTTTTAAAGAATTGTAACTTTTAGGATCGAGAGAGTGGCATGGAAACCAAGGAAAGCTTCCAAACCTTCGAAACATATTACCAGAAGTCTGCTGAAAGATCTATCAAAAGCACCATGAGTGATATGGATTGGAATCGGAAAAGAAGAGATTAGATGAGAATGCAGTCAATTATCGAATTGAGACCTATACAAGATGTTTGCCAGACATTTTCGTTATATTTTATTACATCAACATATGGAACATATCCACTAATATTTATCTTGTAAGTTTTACTTCAGAATAAACACTTCATTTTCTGTTTATTTTTTTTCTAAATCTTGATTGCTATTTCGGAGCTACCTTTCTCCAAGGATATTCTCGCAGAAAAAAAATCACACTAGGTTTTATTTATTTGTTGACCAATATACGCAATTTGATAACAATTTAGAGTTCTCTTAAAATATATACATGATATATTTTGTATATAGTAAACCATGATTCAATTCCATATTGAACACACAATTGTTTTTAATGTACTAGTTTTTGTTTAATCTTTTATTTTTGTCTGAATTGTTTCACAAATTGCCAAATACATTTTTTAAACATGTAAATTCCACGTTAAAAAAGAAAAGCTGAATGATATGTAAATTTACGAAAGTTATTTTTTTTTTTTAAATAATATAAATTGGACGGCCAGTGGTTGTCCAGTGTGTGTGGCCTCGCGCTGATTGCATATAATAAAGAAGAAGGAAAAAGGCCTAACGACTGCTTAATTGTCATTTCCAGATATTGAAACTTTGGAAAAATTTACAATACGACAAATAGTCGACAGGATTCGAACTTGTTCGCGGAAATTTTACTTAATCTCAAGGCATGGGAAAGAGGAAGGCAAGCCCAAAAAATACTTCATTTATTAATAAAACTGATCTCAAAGAAAATTCGAATATGGAATATTGCCCCAAAGATTTGATACCAAGCTTTAACCCTGAAGAAGGGCTTAAATACTCACAATGGCTGAAGGTTTTCAACCAACAGATCACGCTCAGGAATATCAAACAAGAAGATGCTCTTTTCATGATACCCACTCTTTTTAAGGGCAATGCTCTTGAGATTTATGCCACAATTTGTGACGAAATTGACACCTTGGAAGATTTACATTCTAGGATGATGACCTTCTTCCCAGAGTTTGAACGCGGGCTACATAAAAAGTTCTGGCAACTAACTAAGCAAGAGACGCAATCAGTTCGTGGTTATTATTTTGAAAAGGTAAAAATTGGCACACAACTACACATGCCAAAGGATTTAGTCTTGGAATCTCTTACATCTGGTGCCGGCCCACTCGAGAAGTTTCTGATTGCTTCCTCGCCACATTCCTTAGAGGACTGGCTTCGTATTGCCGAATCATTGGAGCACACAACTCAACAAAGAGACGGAAGATGGAATAACGGACGGAGGAACAACTTTGCTGGAGGAAATCGCCCCAACATGGCCTCGCGGTCATCACGCCGCAGCATGGAGATGTCAACGCCGGCCAACTCCACGAACCTGGCCATCCTGGGACTTCATCCATCGGCCTACAAAGTGCGTCGAACCCCGGTAATCAAGGCCAAGTGGGATGTTGACGGTGCCCGGGGATCAGAGCGGATGTGGGGACAGCAGACTCATGGTTCCTGGGTATGTTTATGATTCTTTTTGATTCAGGTAGTGAGATTAATATTTTACCTACTCATTTTTTGCTCAAGAATTTTTCAAATAACATAAATATTTCTAGTTACGATAAAATACGTACTGTATCTAATAATGTTAACATAAAAGGCCAGATTTGTTTGAATATAAAAATTGGAATTATAACTAAAAATATTTTGTTTTATATTATTGATAATCCTAATTTGAACTTTTTGATAATGTCCACAAAGTACCTAAAATATTTTAAACTAAAGATTGATTTTGATAAAAAATGTTATTATACAAAATGATGGTGTTTTATCTAATTTTGATTATACTTTTTCTAAAGAACTTGATGCCTTACAATATGATAATTCTAAAAATTATTTAAGTCTTGTTAGATCTGCTAAATATTGCAACAAACATAATTATTGTTTAAGACTATCAGGGAAATGTAATCGTATAAAAAATGTACATGCCATAGGTAAAACTATAAATCAATCTAACATATATTTTCCTTCTTGTTTTAAATCGAGACCTATTTATCAACCAAACTTCCGAACTTTGCCTTTACCAAACTCAGAAGATAGTTATATACATAATGACGTCAGACTTGGAAATAATTTCCATGTTTTGATGAATGACTATGATGATATTTTGGTGAAAATAAGTATAATGTTAGACCTTTAAAGGTAGATCCCCCGAGATTAACACTCAGAGATAAGACTCCTGTTTGTCTCAGACCTTATAGACATAATCTAAAGGATAACGGAACAATTAAAGAACAAATTAGTCAGTTGTTGAAATATGGCATAATTAAGCCTGCTTCATCACCATACAGTTCGCCAGTAACCCTAGCCCGTAAAAAGGGAGAAAGTGATAAGACTAGACTATGTATTGACTTTAGAAAATTAAATTCAAAATTAATAGGTGACAGTTTTCCAATTCTGTTAATTGAAAATATCATCCAGAAGGTTCAAGGGTCGAAAGTATTCTCGTGTCTTGACATTTTAAGTGCATACTGGACTGTTTCCTTGCATGAAAAGGATCAATACATGACATGTTTTACCACCACAGAAGGTTCCTATCAATGGTGTAGACTACCATTTGGTCTACGTACAGCTCCCGCCATCTTTAATAGGATACTTAGTTCAATATTACAAAAATATGACCTTAAAAATGTAATTTCTTATTTTGATGATATATTGGTTTTTTCAAACGATACGCAATCCCATTTGGAACATCTTAAGGAAATATTTGAAATTCTACAAAAAGAGGGTATCCAACTTAGGAAGGAAAAGTGTTTATTTTTTATGAAAAAGATAAATTATTTAGGTTATGAAATTTTTGGAGACCAAATGTCTCCCTCAGGCATTAATGTTGATATAATTAAATCATTGCCACCTCCTCGTAATGTTAGGTGCTTAAGATCATTTTTAGGAAGCGGTACACATTATGCTAAGTTTATAAATCATTTTAATAAATTAAGAGCTCCCTTAAATAACCTTTTGAAAAAAGATATAAAATTTACATGGACTGACGAATGCCAAAAAAGTTTTGAGGCTCTTAAAGAAGCATTAGTTTCGAAACCAATCCTCCAAATTTATAATCCGTTATTAACTACGCATATCTTTTGGGTTGCTAGTACTGCAGGTTTAGGAGGCGTGCTCAAACAGGAGTATCCTGATGGCACAATGAAACCCATAGCGTTTTATAGTAGGGCCTTAAGGGGGGCAGAATCCAAATATACCATCACAGAGCTGGAATTATTAGCAATAATAGAAACGTGCAAGAGATACCATCCCTACATTTCAGGTCAGCGGGTAATAGTTCACACTGATCATAAAGCATTAATTTGGTTAAATAATTTCAAACATACAAATGGTAGACTATTTCGATGGTCATTAAGATTATCAGAATATGATTTAGAATTCAAATATAATAAAGGATGTGAGAATTATGAAGCTGACATGTTGTCCCGCTTACCATATTCTTGCTTCCTATCCATACAAGACTTAAAAGAAGGACAAGAATCCTTAGCTAAGCCATCATCTAAATTATATTTCAATAAAGACAATATCACTTATATTCGATTAAAAAATAAAGATAGAATAGTAGTACCACCATCCTTACAACAAGAATTGATAATTAAGGCCCATGAAAGTTTAGGACACCCAGGTATTAGTGCAATGGCTAGGGTAATAGCAACACAATATTATTTTAAGGTATGATAGGTAAAATAAAAAAATATATTTTGAAATGCAAAACATGTCAATCTGTAAAGAAGCCGACTACACCTTCATATGGACTCATGGGTACTTTACCGCTGGCTGAGAAACCATTTGATGTAGTTGCTCTTGACAGTATTTTAGGCTTAGGAGAATATAATAGTACAAAAATTGCCTTCATGTAGTAGTTGATCATCACTCTAGATACATTTGGGCTTTTCCTTCTAAAAGTACCTCGATAGCAACGTATATAAATATTATAAATCAATTATTAAGTATAGGTAAGCCAAAGATTATTGTTACCGACAGACATCCCTCATTTGTCTCCAAAAGATTCAATAAATTCATACAGGAAAAAGGCATAAAACACGTTATGACATCCCCTTCTCATCCACAATGTAATGGGCTGGTAGAAAGGGCTAATGCCACTATCATTTCGAAGTTAAGACTCCACCATCAACAAAATCCCAGAATTCCATGGCACAAGCTATTACAAAAAGCATTAGAAGAATATAGGAATACTCCCCATTCAATAACTACAATTCCTCCCGTTTATTTACTTTTCGGCATTGATCCATTTTATACCAGTGACCTAACAATAGCCTATCCCCCCATAGAAGAAGCTAGGAAAACCGCCAATGATAACACAAAAAAAACTACATCTTAAATTAGTCAAAAGATATAATGAATCCCATAAGACGCCCAATTTAAAAATAGGAGATAAGGTACTGTATAAGATCCCTTACCAATCAGGCCAAGGTAAACTTATGCCAGCTTTTTACCCAGAACCTTATACGATAATTGCCATACCTTCCCCCCAAACAATAGAAATAGATAAGCCATGTCAACCTGAAAATAAACGTACAACAATAGTTAATATTTCTAAAATAAGACTCTGGGAACCAGTATTTGAAGATACCGAGGAAAACCTAAAAACAATTTTTCCATTTCAAGAAGAGGACCTGGAACAATGCTTGGGCACTTAGCTTAACAGGCAAGTTTTTCCACTACTAACCCTAAATTTTGCATACTTCCATTCAGCAATAAAAGTTGCTATTGCTATTATTATTTGGGCACCTTTTCTGTGATCCCAACTAACAGAACTTTGGTCATCCTAACACATCTAACATGTATATGTTCTTGTATATAAAATTATTGTATGTATAGTTTTTTTTTTCTTTTTTTTTTTTGTTGTTCAAAATATATCTTGTCCTTTACCGTCCTTCCCCTCCCAGCCACCATTGTAAAAAAAAAAAGGAAAAAAAAGAAGGGAAGTTTTTTTTTTTTTGTTGTATTATTTTTTTTTTCTCTTCGTGGGGGGTAGTGATATATTTTGTATATAGTAAACCATGATTCAATTCCATATTGAACACACAATTGTTTTTAATGTACTAGTTTTTGTTTAATCTTTTATTTTTGTCTGAATTGTTTCACAAATTGCCAAATACATTTTTTAAACATGTAAATTCCATGTTAAAAAAGAAAAGCTGAATGATATGTGAATTTACTAAAGTTTTTTTTTTTTTTTAATAATATAAATTGGACGGCCAGTGGTTGTCCAGTGTGTGTGGCCTCGCGCTGATTGCATATAATAAAGAAGAAGGGAAAAGGCCTAACGACTGCTTAATTGTCATTTCCAGATATTGAAACTTTGGAAAAATTTACAATACGACATACATATATTAACATTATTTTGAAATTTTTCTACCAGAAAATCAACTCGCTCATATAACTGGAGAAAATTTGATTTTCATTCGATTTCAATGCGGCCCATTTTAAATACGAAGTCACAAAAAGAAATCAACTATCACTATTTAATTATAATTATATAAGCCTTATAACCTTTTAAGTATATAAATACAGGCCAAAAATACAATACATTTTAGCACGCGAATAAATCTTTTACAAACATTCCAATGAATTCCTCTACAATCCGGATACATGAGCAAATCAACTCAATGCACAATTAGAGTATAATGGTAGATAAGAATCCAAACCACTGGGAATATTTACCACTAATGAGCCATGCCTTCCCAATTAATTTCTCATTGCACTAAGAACAGTCGAAATAAGTTATATTTGAAAAAGAAACCTTTGCGTAAAAAAAAAAAATCTCATTATACCACACATCTCTATTACAAAAATGGTACAGCATCAAACCCACTGGGAATATTTACCACTAATGAGCCAGGACCTCCCAATTATTTTCTCATTGCAGAAAGAACAGTCGAAATAATTTATATCTGAAAAACAAACCTTCATACAGAAAATAGATTCTCATTTTAAAGTATAGATGACGCGCTAATTCATCATGGTTAATGCTACACATCTCTTGTTCAACATTGGTAGAGCTACCAATGGAAAAATAATCCTGAGAAAGGGTTGTGTTAATGGATCGATATTGGAGAAGGGCTCTGACCACAAAGTCGTTCCACCATGTTACCCTGTGATGGATGACCTTTATCGCCACCCTCCAGATCCTTCCGTTCTCAGCCATAAGTTGCCATCATGCCTGAAAGATAATCTCTATTTCCATAGACATTCGATATATAACATTCATTATGATAGGAAATGAGGAATTAAAAGGTTAGAGAAAGCAAGAAATGTTCAGCGAAGGATTATTTTTTGTCTATATTGTTTATTTTATTGGTCAATGTAGACGATATTCACCGAAAATCATTGATGATAAAGAATCTCTTTAGGCCCATGGCCAGATTTTTCTGTAAATGAATACCGTTCAGGAAGCCTCCATTTACAATAGAGTTACGGTATGATGTCAGAATCTGCCCAGTGTTAGCTCTCATTCAAATTCTACAAAGACTCTCTAATACACATTTCTTCTTTCCCCAATAGAAACACATTTTGAACTTTCCATGAGAGGTTGTCCAAATTCTAGGTTATTTCTACGTTTTTTAGAGTTTTTTTTATTAATGATATGTATGGTTAATACAAAGCAATAATACGCCCTCTATATATAACAAATGAAAATAATAATTTGCGAATATTTTTAATCGTAGTAAGGAGAGTAGAAGTTTGATTTATTTGTGAGATGAAACATTCGCGTCTTAATGTTTTCATTTGTTATATGTATGGTTAGATTGGGATAATTTAGTTGTGATGTAATTAAAGTGGTCGGAAGAGGTTAGCAATTAGATGAACTCTCAAATCAGGTTTCACCGTATTTTACCTATAATTAAATGCAGTTATTGTTCTGGGAATGGTAGACAAACGGATACTAAATTGAATTAGCCAATTTATAACATATGGGCCTACTAAAAAATTATCTAAGGCACTAGATGACGAGTACTACATTTGTGGACCAACTGAAGAGCTAATCTACAGCTACGTCATTTTACCATTTAAAAACTAAGGCTAAGTGGTGATTGTCTTCTTCTTCTTTCTTATCTCCACTCGATCATATTAAGGTATCAAGCTTGAGACTTTTGATGGTGTCTGCCGGGGGAGAGTAGAGCTCATCATTGGATGAGTTTGACAACCATCATGATTGAGTGAAGTAAAATGCGTCTGCCTTTGTCATTAAGACTGGGAGCACTACTCAGTGGTAGGCCGATTTAGCTCCAAAATAAATGGCCGCCCCTGACATGAGGAACAGACGGCATGTACAGCTGCTCCTAACATGGAGTACAAACGCTGCTCATCCTGTATCCCTGGATTAGGAGCCCTTACAGGGTATTATCAGCCGGGCCAGCTGAACCCAGGTTTTTTAGCGAGCTTGTTACTGCTCCCCCTCCTTTTTCATCTGGGCTTGGGACCGGTAAAGGCAGAATTTGGTGATTGTCTTGAAGGAACTAAATTGGGAAGTACATTATTCTTCGGACGGCTTTACCGGTATTCTGGTCAGTTCTGGGGTGTTTATCAGAATTAATAATTATTTTTTCACCCCCTCATATTTGAAGAGAGAGAGAGAGAGAGTTTGTCTAGTTTTATTATTTCTTTGACTTAAATTTACCAAATTCTATCGACTAGTTTTTAGATATATTTTACAGCGTTTAAAATTATAATTATATATATATATAATTTGTAATAATCTTTTAGCAATATGTTTTTATGATAAATATTATAAAATAATATCTCTACAGATCTTACTATAATGATTAATCTTTAATAATAGAAAGCATTGAAAATAATTTAGAATAAAATAATAATTATGTTCAGATTTTTAAATAATGATGTTTAAAAATATCAACATAATTATATCATTTAGTAATAAAATATGTGAATTGATGTTAATATATAGATTATTTTACTATTATTACTATTTTAAAGGGAAAATACAAAAATAGTTATTAAACTTGTCGATAGAGGGCAGCAGGTACCTAGGTGCGATGGCATTTGTTTTTGATATAAAATGAAAAACTATTGAACTATATGCTATTTTTTCTTTGTAAATATACACAATTTAGATGGCCATTTTTATTACTCAGTAAAAATTTATTAAAACCCCTGAATAGTAAACATGTTTTACTTGTAACTTGTTGTTTAATATGTAGTCTTCTTTCCTTTTCCTTTTGAAGAAAAATGAATACTGTACATATAAGCCTGCCTGCCATATGAGCAGTCCGCTTATCAACATGTGAACAGACACTTTTTAAAAAAAATTCATAACGCTATAAATAAAAGACATACCACTCGCCACTGCCCTTTTTTTTCTCGCCAATAACACTTCCAAGCGTTGGCGAATAGTTTTGATCGAATAGGTCAGGTGTAAATATTAAAAATGAAAGAGACGCTCTGCCATCTAGAAATTTTCATGTGAGCACGGTCAGAATATGCCCCTTTTATTTTTAATATGTGTAAGGTTAGGTGTTGATACTAAAAACTAAAAAGGGCAAATCTTTACCGCTCACATGAGCATTTTAGATGTCAGAACGCCATCTATTGGAGAAATTTTAAACTAAATGCGGATTTAGGCATGCCGACGAGGGTCAAAAGTCCAAAACGCTATCTTAGCTAGAAAATGTGTTGGCCAAATATCATTGAACAAGTTCGAATCAATCCTTGGCCAAATAAGGACATACTCCAGGATCTTGGGATACCTACCTATATGCCATTACATTTACTTACATGTCCATACGTCAATTCATTTCTATTTCAAAGTTTTATTTCATAACAATGTTGAAGATTGAGCTGTGCCCGAATGGAACAACAATTAGATGGATGGAACTGTTACGCAAAACTTTGACTTCATCATCATCGATGCTGACGTCACACTTACTTCTACGCTTCATGACTTTTCTGTTTTGATTCTTTGCTCGCTTGTTTACAACAATTGTATTGGAACAAGTCGTTCCTTAAATAAATATATATTTGTTTTTATCAAAAGGGATGTCTTCGTAACTACAAAATACGTGAGTACAAAACAACTTGAAATCCTTAAAAAGAAACATTGTATTTTTGCTAAGCCTATCAGGAACTCCCCCTTTTATAGAAAGAAAATAAAGTTGTTGTTTCTTATTCCTCAAGTCGTTTAAACGATCTCCATTAAGTTCCATTGTCTCAGATTTTCTATTATAGTCCTGGGGTTTTCCCAGAGGTCATTTTTGGAGGATTTGATACAATTCAATGAGTTGTTCAGGACTGGCTGGTTGGGAATCACATTTGAGGCATTTCGGGAATGTTTTGATTTTTCCATTAAATATGAGAATTCTAAAATGTCCTGTTCGTAATCTTGAAATCGCCGTTTGTTATTCCCTAGTAAGGGTGTGGAAAGAAGATTCGTTAGGAATGGGTGGTAAGAAAATAAAATAGAACGTCTCACAAGACTGACCCTAATGAACATAGATACTCCTGGTTTATCCTGGAGGTGGTCGTCCATAGGAGGTTGTATTAGATCATAACAAGCTATTTTTTTTCAATTTTACCACTTTAGCTATTCAGGGAGGTGGTCGTGCCTCAACCGAGTCGTTCCTAAGAGGTTTCACTGTATAGCCTTGATGCTGAATAGTGTTAAAATACTATTTTTCATATATTACGATGCACTAGCGCGCCATCTGTTATGAAAATTAGAACCTATTTTAGACGCGTAAGATTCTTTTTGAACAGCAAAGAGTGTTGGAATTAATATATTATAAATCGTATTAACTTGTGGGCAAGACTAATTGAGATGTCTAGATGGGTGGACATAGGATAGACCATAGCGGTATGGTAGATTTAACTGACGAAACCGCTAGGAGGGTTCACCACTGATGAGCCAGGCCCTCCCTTTAATTTTTCCATTGCAGTAGGGGCATTAGAAATTGTTTAATTTCAAAAAGAATCTTACACACACTCGTCTGAAATAGTTTCTAATTTTTCATATATATTTTGATTATTTTGAATAAATAAAATCTCAACCTTATTTTTGTACGTTTTAACTTTAAATAATTACAAGAGATTGCCAATTGACCGGTTAGTAAATCTTACACCTTGTTGACCTGAGTGTTCTCTTCATCACTATTATTACTTAAGAAGGATCAGAAGATGAGTTTCTTTTATTGTATGAATGCTACGAGTTTTCGGGAAAAGCCCTTCGACAGGCAAAAATATAACTATAATATAACTATACTAAGAAAGATAACGATTTATATATGTTAATCTTAACAGAAGACCGTTTTTTTGAGAAAAGTAAATATTAAATCTGCAGTCTGAAACCACGAGACGGCGCGTGGTTTGGGCTATTGAAATAAACATGTGGGAGGTTTAAATGTAGTTTGTGTAGGCTGCGGGGATGTCAATTTTTCTATTTATGCTGTGTAGCTTGGATGAAACTATGGATTCCAGAACCAATCTCTGGTGTAGGTTGGAGATATTTTTGTAGTGAATGGTTGGGTTAGCAGTGTCAAAGGAATGGCCAGAAGATGCAATGTGTTGGAAAATAAGGGAACGGGTATCTCGGTTGGTGATGTTGCGTGTGTGTTCGGACATTCTGATGGCGATGGTTCTACCGGTCTCTCCCACGTAGGTGGCAGGACACTGTTGGCACGAGACCGAGTAGACTGCTCCAGTAGATGTTAGAGGATCAGTGGAGGAGTCGGTTTTTGTGATGGGATGCCTAAGGAGTGAGTGGAGGTTAGGTGTGTTAGTAAAAAAGGTACGGATGCCAAAGGGTTTGAGGAAACGGGAGAGGTTAACTGAGAGGGGAGAGAATGGGATCACACATGTGGATTTGTAAGTTGCAGGAGGGTTGAGAGGAACAGGTGAATAGGTGTTTTTCTATGAAGGATAGAGGGAAACCTGAAACTGTAAGATGGGAGATGATGCGGTTCTTTTCAATAGTTTTGAAGATGGGGAATGAGCAGTGGGTTAATAGGCGGCGGGTGAGGGCTTTAACTATATTGATTTTGTGGGAGGTTGGACAGTGTGACCTATAATGGGTGTATCTGGGGGGGTGGTTTTTCTTGTAGTAGACTGTGGTATGGTAGGTGTTTGGGGTGCGTATGACTAGGACGTCCAGGAAAGGAATAACAAGCTCATGTTCTCTCTCAAGAGTGAATGTGATGTTGGGATTGTAAGTGTGGAGGTCGGTGAAAATGATATTCTCGCTGTCGGTTTTGCATACGCAAAAAATGTCGTCAACGTATCGACGCCAGAAAAAGATGTTTGAGGGTTGCCGGTTACAGATCCACTGGTCTATGGTAGACATCGTTATTTCAGACAAAATGGATGAGAGGGGGCTGCCCATTGGGGTTCCCCTGATCTGTTTAAAGTGGGTATGAGAATAGGTGAAGGTGTTCATGCACAGGCAGATTTTGGTGAGTGAGATGATGTTGTTGGCTATGGTGGCATCTGTGTGGATGGATGAAAGGAATTGGTGGAGGTTATCTAACATGAGGTTGTGTGGAAGGCTGAGGAATAGGGAAGATACGTCGAACGAGCACATGGATGAGTTTGGAGGGGGGAGCAGGTTTGTTATATCCTGTATCAAACTGGTGGAATTGGGTGTCGTAAAGTCTCCCCTGTTATTATTCCAAAGAGGGGTTAGAAGGTTCGTAAGGTGTTTGGCCAGGGGGTAGGCAGGGGATAGGTGGTATGCGATGACTGGACGGAGGGGGACGGATGGTTTGTGGATCTTGGGGAGGCCGTAAATATAGGCATTAGTTCCCAAGTTGGAGGTGAAATTTTTGTGATCTTCTATTGTGATGGAGGCCGAGCGTTTCATGCGGTTGAGGGAAATTCTGAAATTCTTGGTTGTTGCTTTGCTTTCTTCTGCGGAGATTTGGGTGAAAGTGGTTGTATCATTCAGTATGTCTGTCATTTTTGTATGGTATTCGGTTTGGTTGATGATAACCGTATCAGATCCCTTGTCTGATCGGGTAATGACAATGGATCGTTGGGATTTCAGTTTGCGTATGATCTTGTGTTCTAATCTTGACATGGAGAGTGGAGGTAGCGGTCGTTGGAGGGTGCGGGTTACTTGATTCCTGATGGTCCATTGGTCTTGGTGGGAGAGGGTTCTGATAGAGTCCTCTATTCCACTAATGAGTCGGGGTGTGTCTAATTTGGCTGGGATTCTGTATTTTAGCCCTTTGGATAATAGTCTGTTTTCAGCTGGTGATAGGGTTATGTCAGACAGGTTGATAACATTGGGGACCTCATGGTCGGTGTTCCTACGTTGGAGAGGGAAAGCATATTTTCGGGACCAAAACTCTAGTTTTTGGTTATGTTTGCGGTTTGTATTCTGTTCCAGGGCCTTAACGTCTGTTGTGGTTTTTTCTATGAAAGAGGTGAGAACTGCAATGTCCATGTTCTGTGTGATCAGAAAGATGAGTCCTTTGATGGATTTGCTGAGGAATCTGATATTGGAATAACAGCCTTTGGTTCTGGTGCGTAGTAATTGTCTTTGGGTACGTTTGATGAGTTCCGCTGTTCGCATAGTTGGTTAAAACGTAGATGGCAGCGCCATTTAGCTAGTTGAAGTGATTTTTTATGGATGAGGAATTTGTACCTTTCGATTAAATCAGTGCTGAGATTCATGGTGAAATATTTGATAGAAACGATTAAAGGTAAAGACTCTTCTAGTAAGGTATATCAATTAAGAAGGATCAGAAGATGAGTTTCTTTTATTGTATGAATGCTACGAGCTTTCGGGCAAAAGCCCTTCGACAGGCAAAAATATAACTATAATATAACTATACTAAGAAAGATAACGATTTATATATGTTAATCTTAACAGAAGACCGTTTTTTTTGAGAAAAGTAAATATTAAATCTGCAGTCTGAAACCACGAGACGGCGCGAGGTTTGGGCTATTGAAATAAACATGTGGGAGGTTTAAATGTAATTTGTGTAGGCTGCGGGGATGTCAATTTTTCTATTTATGCTGTGTAGCTTGGATGAAACTATGGATTCCAGAACCAATCTCTGGTGTAGGTTGGAGATATTTTTGTAGTGAATGGTTGGGTTAGCAGTGTCAAAGGAATGGCCAGAAGATGCAATGTGTTGGAAAATAAGGGAACGGGTATCTCGGTTGGTGATGTTGCGTGTGTGTTCGGACATTCTGATGGCGATGGTTCTACCGGTCTCTCCCACGTAGGTGGCAGGACACTGTTGGCACGAGACCGAGTAGACTGCCCCAGAAGATGTTAGAGGATCAGTGGAGGAGTCGGTTTTTGTGATGGGATGCCTAAGGAGTGAGTGGAGGTTAGGTGTGTTAGTAAAAAAGGTACGGATGCCAAAGGGTTTGAGGAAACGGGAGAGGTTAACTGAGAGGGGAGAGAATGGGATCACACATGTGGATTTGTAAGTTGCAGGAGGGTTGAGAGGAACAGGTGAATAGGTGTGTTTTTCTATGAAGGATAGAGGGAAACCTGAAACTGTAAGATGGGAGATGATGCGGTTCTTTTCAATAGTTTTGAAGATGGGTAGTGAGCAGTGGGTTAATAGGCGGCGGGTGAGGGCTTTAACTATATTGATTTTGTGGGAGGTTGGACAGTGTGACCTATAATGGGTGTATCTGGGGGGGGGGGTGGTTTTTCTTGTAGTAGACTGTGGTATGGTAGGTGTTTGGGGTGCGTATGACTAGGACGTCCAGGAAAGGAATAACAAGCTCATGTTCTCTCTCAAGAGTGAATGTGATGTTGGGATTGTAAGTGTGGAGGTCGGTGAAAATGATATTCTCGCTGTCGGTTTTGCATACGCAAAAAATGTCGTCAACGTATCGACGCCAGAAAAAGATGTTTGAGGGTTGCCGGTTACAGATCCACTGGTCTATGGTAGACATCGTTATTTCAGACAAAATGGATGAGAGGGGGCTGCCCATTGGGGTTCCCCTGATCTGTTTAAAGTGGGTATGAGAATAGGTGAAGGTGTTCATGCACAGGCAGATTTTGGTGAGTGAGATGATGTTGTTGGCTATGGTGGCATCTGTGTGGATGGATGAAAGGAATTGGTGGAGGTTATCTAACATGAGGTTGTGTGGAAGGCTGAGGAATAGGGAAGATACGTCGAACGAGCACATGGATGAGTTTGGAGGGGGGAGCAGGTTTGTTATATCCTGTATGAAACTGGTGGAATTGGGTGTCGTAAAGGCTCTCCTGTTATTATTCCAAAGAGGGGTTTGAAGGTTCGTAAGGTGTTTGGCCAGGGGGTAGGCAGGGGATAGGTGGTATGCTATGACTAGACGGAGGGGGACTCATCTTTCTGATCACACAGAACATGGACATTGCAGTTCTCACCTCTTTCATAGAAAAAACTACAACAGACGTTAAGGCCCTGGAACAGAATACAAACCGCAAACATAACCAAAAACTGGAGTTTTGGTCCCGAAAATATGCTTTCCCTCTCCAACGTAGGAACACCGACCATGAGGTCCCCAATGTTATCAACCTGTCTGACATAACCCTATCACCAGCTTAAAACAGACTATTATCCAAAGGGCTAAAATACAGAATCCCAGCCAAATTAGACACACCCCGACTCATTAGTGGAATAGAGGCCTCTATCAGAACCCTCTCCCACCAAGACCAATGGACCATCAGGAATCAAGTAACCCGCACCCTCCAACGACCGCTACCTCCACTCTCCATGTCAAGATTAGAACACAAGATCATACGCAAACTGAAATCCCAACGATCCATTGTCATTACCCGATCAGACAAGGGATCTGATACGGTTATCATCAACCAAACCGAATACCATACAAAAATGACAGACTTACTGAATGATACAACCACTTTCACCCAAATCTCCGCAGAAGAAATCAAAGCAACAACCAAGAATTTCAGAATTTCCCTCAACCGCATGAAACGCTCGGCCTCCATCACAATAGAAGATCACAAAAACTTCACCTCCAACTTGGAAACTAATGCCTATATTTACGGCCTCCCCAAGATCCACAAACCATCCGTCCCCCTCCGTCCAGTCATCGCATACCACCTATCCCCTGCCTACCCCCTGGCCAAACACCTTACGAAACTTCTAACCCCTCTTTGGAATAATAACAGGAGAGCCTTTACGACACCCAATTCCACCAGTTTCATACAGGATATAACAAACCTGCTCCCCCCTCCAAACTCATCCATGTGCTCGTTCGACGTATCTTCCCTATTCCTCAGCCTTCCACACAACCTCATGTTAGATAACCTCCACCAATTCCTTTCATCCATCCACACAGATGCCACCATAGCCAACAACATCATCTCACTCACCAAAATCTGCCTGTGCATGAACACCTTCACCTATTCTCATACCCACTTTAAACAGATCAGGGGAACCCCAATGGGCAGCCCCCTCTCATCCATTTTGTCTGAAATAACGATGTCTACCATAGACCAGTGGATCTGTAACCGGCAACCCTCAAACATCTTCTTCTGGCGTCGATACGTTGACGACATTTTTTGCGTATGCAAAACCGACAGCGAGAATATCATTTTCACCGACCTCCACACTTACAATCCCAACATCACATTCACTCTTGAGAGAGAACATGAGCTTGTTATTCCTTTCCTGGACGTCCTAGTCATACGCACCCCAAACACCTACCATACCACAGTCTACTACAAGAAAAACCACCCCCCCCCCCAGATACATCCATTATAGGTCACACTGTCCAACCTCCCACAAAATCAATATAGTTAAAGCCCTCACCCGCCGCCTATTAACCCACTGCTCACTCCCCATCTTCAAAACTATTGAAAAGAACCGCATCATCTCCCATCTTACAGTTTCAGGTTTCCCTCTATCCTTCATAGAAAAACACACCTATTCACCTGTTCCTCTCAACCCTCCTGCAACTTACAAATCCACATGTGTGATCCCATTCTCTCCCCTCTCAGTTAACCTCTCCCGTTTCCTCAAACCCTTTGGCATCCGTACCTTTTTTACTAACACACCTAACCTCCACTCACTCCTTAGGCATCCAATCACAAAAACCGACTCCTCCACTGATCCTCTAACATCTTCTGGGGCAGTCTACTCGGTCTCGTGCCAACAGTGTCCTGCCACCTACGTGGGAGAGACCGGTAGAACCATCGCCATCAGAATGTCCGAACACACACGCAACATCACCAACCGAGATACCCGTTCCCTTATTTTCCAACACATTGCATCTTCTGGCCATTCCTTTGACACTGCTAACCCAACCATTCACTACAAAAATATCTCCAACCTACACCAGAGATTGGTTCTGGAATCCATAGTTTCATCCAAGCTACACAGCATAAATAGAAAAATTGACATCCCCGCAGCCTACACAAACTACATTTAAACCTCCCACATGTTTATTTCAATAGCCCAAACCACGCGCCGTCTCGTGGTTTCAGACTGCAGATTTAATATTTACTTTTCTAAAAAAAAACGGTCTTCTGTTAAGATTAACATATATAAATCGTTATCTCTCTTAGTATAGTTATATTATAGTTATATTTTTGCCTGTCGAAGGGCTTTTGCCCGAAAGCTCGTAGCATTCATACAATAAAAGAAACTCATCTTCTGATCCTTCTTAATTGATATACCTTACTAGAAGAGTCTTTACCTTTAACTATTATTACTGATAATTGCTTTTTTTAGAAATAATTATCATATATTTTTATTAGACGAAAAACATGGTGAAGGAAGACGAGTTTCTTGTATTGATGCATAGGTGCAAGCTTTCGGGTAAAAAACCCTACTCAGCATCAACTTAGATTATAATGTGAAGCATGAGGACTATGGAGAAGTCTTTTTTTCAGTTCTTTGTTTTCATCTTTTTCCAGTTTCTTTGTTTTCATCTTTGTCCAGTTCTTTGCTAAAAGATTCCGAATGCGAAGTAACGCACAAAAGGTACTAATACCTAATCTACCCACACTTTTATACACGAAACAAAATAAAAGGTGTGATGAAACACAAAAGAACAAACAAAAATGATAATTATCCCCGAAAGCTTGAACCTATGCATCAATAAAAGAAACTCGTCTTCCTTCACCATGTTTTTCGTCTAATTTCAATTCAGGAAGAATTCTTTATCTATATATTTTTATGTAGTTTTTTGTTTATTCTTCTGTGTTGCATCACGCCTTTTATTTTGTTTCGTGTATAAAAGTGTGGGTAGATTAGGTATTAGTACCTTTTGTGCGTTACTTCGCATTCGGAATCCTTTAACAAAGAACTGGACAAAGATGAAAACAAAGAACTGAAAAAAGACTTCTCCATAGTCCTCATGCTTCACATTATAATCTAAGTTGATTGTTGAGTAGTTAACTGAATTCTCTTCGTAAAACATTAATTAATAAGGAATATTGTCTATGCACAATGAAAACCGTATTAAGAACCGGAAAGATTTAACAAATCTCATATTGTCATGTAGAGAAATGAGAAAAGACAAATTTCAGGGTGATAGGTTAACTTTATTTTGATAAAAACACAAGTACAGCTTATTGATATAAAATATCAGGGAAGAAATATGAGTGATATTTGAATCAACAGAATTTAACAAATATCTGCTAATAAAAAATAAATTTGATCTTGCATAGAGTTCGTCTGCTATAGGATCTTTGACCCAGAGTTTACAATTTTCATTGGTACATAGATGGATATAGCGTTTTTCAGTCAGAGATTTACTGGACTTTTTGAAAATTAGTCGCTAGTAAATTTCAAGACATTTTGTGACTTGAAGATTTGTGAGCAGTGACATCAATAGGGTTGGTCCTCTTCTTGGAGGAAAGCTTTGACAAAGAGATGATATTCTGGAGTCAGTCGCAGCAAATTGACTCCACAACACTCAAGGTCTGCTCATCAATCTTCAGTCTGTCTTTCCTCTCCATCTACCTCCTCCTTCTTCAATGCCTTCCTCTCTAGAGGGTGGCTGGCCACATTGTCTCTCCATACTTCCACCGCCATCTCTTCGTAGGTGTGTCGTCCTGTTCATTGTTTTAGACAATGACAATTAAAATAATTTTAATATCTTAATAATAATCTTGTCAATACATGCAAAAGTGCACAGTCTGCACTATTTTAAAAATGTAATTATACATATATATGAATGTTACTATGTACATTGTCCATTGTTTTAGATCGTCTGTGTATCCCTGTCGTCTCCTTCCCCTCGATCTTTTCTCCTGAAGCTTTCCCTCCAACACTGTCAGCAATGTCTCTACTGCTGATACGCGCATCACATGTCCAGCAAACGTCAGTTTTCGTTGTTTTATGAACTTTATCAGCTGGTGTTCTGTACCCAATTGTTCGAGGACTTGATTATTTGTTACCATATCTGTCCAAGGAATGATCATCATCTCCACCCAATGTCACGTGGGAAATTGCGGAAATACAAACATCAGGGGGACAAGGTAATTTATTTTGATGAAAACAATCCCACCTTATTTACATACCATATTTACATATTTTACATACCTTAATACCCTATTTACATACCTTATTTACATACCTTGATACCCTATTTACATATTTCACCTAATCCTATTTACATACCTTACATACTCTATTTACCTATTTTACCTACCTTATTTACATACCTTACATACCATATTTACATATTTTACATACCATATTTACATATTTTACATACCTTATTTACATGTCTTACATACCCTATTTACATATTTTACCTACCTTACACATACCCTATTTACATATTTTACATACCTTATTTACATACCTTACACAATCCTTATTTACATATTTTACATACCTTATTTACATACCTTACACATACCCTATTTACATATTTTACATACCTAATTCACATAATATATTAGAGAGAGGGGAACAAACTTTGCAATAAATATTGATTTTTCATATTATGTTAAGCGATATAATAATAAAAATTATATTCTCTCTCTATGTTTTTAAAAATAATAAATAAAATGTTTATTAAAACGTTTATACATCCAGGTTGTAAAAAAAGCATGTAGATTAAATACGGTGACACATGAATACATTTTCAAATAAAATGAATGTTGTTTTTGAAGATTTTAAAAACTAATTTAAGTAATATACAATTCTCTCTAGTTTTTTAAAATTTTGTAAAAGTTGTCTCTTTTCATTAAAACACACATGTCAGCAATTTTTTCTTATTTAATCCTTTTTCTAATTAATTTCGGAATTAAAAGAAAAAAAAAAACTAACGCTTCTTATATATTTTTTTATCATATTTAGATTTCTAATATATAAAAAGATGTAATTCGAATTTTTTAATAAGGATATAGTTTTCTATATGTATATAATTTTATATAACTTTTTACTCACATTTACTACCTCCCAAGTACGCATGTACAGGCTATGATATTCATGGTAGGTAGGTAGTTGGTGACTGCCTTATAAAATATTACACCATATGTCTACAAATGTAGAAAGTTAACATGGATGAAATAAGAAATGGACATAACAAATTATGAATATCCAAACCATCGCTACAATTTTAGAATACTTTATGTTTCAAAGTAAAACATAAAGAGTGACAATTTTTTTTTTGACAATTAAAACAGACTTTATTGACATTCTAGTCAATATTTACACTCCATCAAGAGTTAAGAAATATTTACAGTTTTCTGGTTGGAAGTGGGAATTCACATCAGGCGGAGCCCTCCTTCATAAAGATATAAAGAGTGGCGGGAAGATGGTATTTATGCTCCAAAAGAGCACTTCATACTGAATTGTTATAATACATTTTTATGAACTATAGCACAATGTATTTTGTTAGTCACCCTAATACAAAACGTATTGGTGTTAATAAAAATGAGTCACAACTCCAAGTTTAGAAAATTCTGACCAAAGGCCAACCTATATACCATGTTTTAGGCTTTAGCTCTCATCAGTGAAGGAATGGCTTTGATGTTATAACCCTCTATGATAGGATTATGTAAAAGGCGTCTCCTTATCGTGCAACTGAAAGTTGATGATGGCTTGTGCCATCTATCGTAATAAATATCAACTATTTTCGTTGATTTATAATTATTACAGAATAGGCCAATTACCCATTCTTGATTAATCAAGAAAAGCTAACCACGGACGCGTTTCGGGCTGTTGGCCCTCATCAGCGTGGTGCAAGCTGTACATCAACGACCAAAAAACTGTTCCTTCAGGCATCTCTATGATAGGAGTTATGAAGGTGTCGAAGATTTTAAAGGGAGAGACAGATTTTGTGAAAAGACGAGAAGAATGAGAAACATGTGTAAACATGTTTCCTTTTTATGGGCTCATGTTAATATTGAATTGTATATAGTACTTGATTTATGTTCAATTGAAACCATTGCTATACTGGGAGAAACCTGTATAGGGCTTTATCCCTAATAAAGGTTTTTGTATGTGTGCTTTTAAAGGGAAGTCAAATTTTGTGAGAAGACGAGAAGGATGCGAAACATGTGTAAAAAGTTTTCCTTATTTTTTGGGCTCATGTTAATACTGAATTGTATATAGTACTTGATTTATGTTCAATTACATCCGTTACTATACTGGGAGAATCCTGTATGGGGCTTGATCCCTAATAAAGGTTTTTGTATGTGTGCTTTTAAAGGGAGAGATGCCACCTTTGATTCATAAATATCATCCTACCGTAACACTAAGTTATATTATGGCATGAAATTCTGGCTTATAATAAATGTTACACCATATGTCTACACAGGTAGAAGAAGTTCGACTTTTGAATTTACAAGGTGGAGAGATTTCTGTTCTACTATTTGCATTCACAGGTAGAGTTGGAATTGTGAATGAATCAGAGAACATTAGGTTATCTTTCATTTAAGAAAGTACCTAATGCTGAATTCGATAGATTCCTTGTTATCATAAAGTGTGACTCCATTCATTCACCGTATTTAATTACATAGAATGATTTCAGAATTTTATTTTGTTTATCTCATGAGGCCAATGCCTTTCTGTCGAGGACAATATCTGGAAACCATTTTATTCAGGTCGACGTTCTGTATTTGACAAACTAATGATGTAGCTTTGTCTTACCGTCTTGAGTCACGCCGCAGAGACGATGCTCTTACAATGCACAATAGTCTTCCCACCTTAGCCTTGTGTAACATCTTAGTCTTATTCTTCTTTCTTATCTCCACACTGGGTGAGTTGAATGCGTCTGCCTTTGTCATTAAAACTGGAAGCACTACTCAGTGGCAGGCCGACTTAGCTTCAAAATAAATGGCCGCCTCTGACATGAGGAACAGACGCCATGTGCAGCCGCTCCTAACAGCGTTTGGAGTACAAACGCTGCTCATCCTGTATACCTGGATCAGGAGCCCTTTCAGGGTACTATCAGCCGGGCCAGCTGAACCCAAATATTTTAGTGAGCATGTTACTGCTCCCCCTCTTCCTTTTTCATCCGTACTTGGGAACGGCAAAGGCGGAGTTTACCATCTTAGTTATCAAAGGAAAAACAGGGTAACGTGGTAAGATTCTTTAATAGAACACGACGAGCTTTCAGGCAGCAACTGCCCTTCTTCAGGTCTTATACAAGTGTAGACAAAGAAGTGCCATATTTATAAGCGAAAATATTTACATATATACGCGCAAGGAATAAGGAATTTTACATACTGAAGATTGGAAAGGGGAATTTGCATATTTACAAATAAAAATAAAACAAACTCTGTGTGAGAAATAGAGGCAAAAAACGGAGATAAAAATTAAACCTGAAGGCAAAACACGGAGATAAAAATTGAACCGTAAATAACAATAAAACCCAGAAACATATCAGCGAGTGAGGCCGTAAAATATTGTATATTGCGGTGGGAGATCAATCTTCCGGTTAAAACTGGGAGTACAGTTGGACACCAGTGCTTCCAGAACCAAGCGTTGGTACTTGTTTCCAATATCCCTGTATACAGAAATCGTATCGTCTAATCGTCATGCAACGATTGTGAGCAATGCTACATTGGTGAAACTGGTCGAACCATCGCCACTAGAATCCGCGAACACAACCGTAATATACGTTCCAAAGATCGAAAATCTCTCATCTTTCAACACATGGCAAATTTCGACCATTCCTTTAATTTAGACGATACGATTTCTGTATACAGGGATATTGGAAACAAGTACCAACGCTTGGTTCTGGAAGCACTGGTGTCCAACTGTACTCCCAGTTTTAACCGGAAGATTGATCTCCCACCGCAATATACAATATTTTACGGCCTCACTCGCTGATATGTTTCTGGGTTTTATTGTTATTTACGGTTCAATTTTTATCTCCGTGTTTTGCCTTCAGGTTTAATTTTTATCTCCGTTTTTTTGCCTCTATTTCTCACACAGAGTTTGTTTTATTTTTATTTGTAAATATGCAAATTCCCCTTTCCAATCTTCAGTATGTAAAATTCCTTATTCCTTGCGCGTATATATGTAAATATTTTCGCTTATAAATATGGCACTTCTTTGTCTACACTTGTATAAGACCTGAAGAAGGGCAGTTGCTGCCTGAAAGCTCGTCGTGTTCTATTAAAGAATCTTACCACGTTACCCTGTTTTTCCTTTGAATCTTACAGCGTGGCGATATGATGTCTCATCTTAGTTATATAGTGTATTTACACACACACAATACAAGCAGGGGTTGATGAAGAAGTGTTATGAACTGTCATTTTAGATATCCACAACACGAGATCGGATCGCTCATTGAGCACTATTTTCTGGAGAAAAAAAATTGCAAAAGTCCAACTCTTCCACCAGTGAGTACAAGTTACAATACGGGGATATGAGAAACTTAGAAACTCAGAAGTCAAACTGCTATCTACATCGCGAAGAAGAAGCTGCCTGGCCGGCATCCATTGTTCTTAAAATAAAGAAACTTCAGCCAGTATAAATCTCATTATTATCTCTTCCTTTTGACAAAAATATGTTGTCCTCGTCAGGAACAAATAAAAATTAAAGTATTTGACGATTTAATTTTTATTTGCTCCTGATAAGGACAAAATATTTTTGTAGAAATGTCAAGATAATAAAAATATTCATTCCTGGCTGAAGCATTTTTAATTCAGAATGCTATCTACATGCGTATACAGGTGGTGTACTTGAAGTAAATTCAGTCACTAACCATCCACCGTGATTGTGTACTAAGGATAATAAGAATTTTAAAACGATAAGCAATCAAATCCTTTCACTCAACATTAAGATCGCGAGCTAAGACTATAGGTCAGAGATGTGATCTATTACAGTATCTATATCAAATTCCCCCACCATTACTATCATAACTTGATGACGTAAACTATCGTATGATAAAAGATAACATAATTTTCGTCATATAAATTTATACTATCATATTCAAACTAACCATCGTATTATAGTTCAATTCATTTTGTAAATACATTCTATATTTCTACAAAATCTGGATCTCTAATGTTTTCATGCGCTGAATAATGTAAATAAATTATGTAAATAAACTTTTCTCCTTGTATGGCGAAGTATCCCTTGCGGGATATAGCGCTTTGGAAATAAAATAATTGTAATTGTAATCGTATAACTATTATATAAATATACTCGCATCATATCAATTATCAAGACCACACAACCAAGTTATAAATATTATTAAATAAAATAACAATTAAGAAAGGATTAGAGAGCACACACACATGGATTCAAAAAAAAGGAAATTTAAAAAGTTTCATTGATATACTCTCTTCTGATTTATTTAAAATTTACCTAATCCACAAAAATTTAAAAAGTAATCAAATAAAAGAGGAAATTAATTCTATTTAATACAATTTAACAAAACCATTTTCACATCCAAAGGAAATTAGCAAATGATACGATTGCAAAATTTCCTTCCCCCAAAAAGGGCATCGTTTGAAGTGGCTAATTCCTGGATTTCACAGAAGGAATGTCTTTGTAGACTCACTCGTCTGGAACAACCTAATTTCTCAGCTGCCGACTTCAAAGACATTTTCGATTTCATAAATCCTTTATATTTCAAATAATTGTTTCTAAGCTCTTTTTTTTTTCTTTACGTATTTATATATAAACTTGGACTTGATTGATTCTTTAGAATTGATTTTTATTCGTTTTTTTTTTTACTCTCTCTTTTTTTCTATTTACCCTGTTTTTTATTATCTCCAGTCATAACTTTCTTTTTGCTTTTTCTGGTTGGGCTTTTGTAAAGCAATAAAGTTCGTTTGTTAGATTTTCAAACCGACACAAGTTTCGACTTTTTTTACTCATCATGCCTTTTTGGGCGATAGTAAATGTTGCCTTTTTATAAAAAGATGAAATAAATTGATTTCACTCTCTTTCATGTTTTTCATAGAGAGAAAAATAATAATTTTAATATATTGAATATTTTCACTAGAAATTGAATTGCAGAAATAGGTTTTTGGTTTTATATTTCGTTTGATTTGATATATGAATTATAATTTATTTGATATATATTTTTATCAATTAAATATACAGGGTGATCCAAAAGTCCCGCACTATTTTAAAAATTAATAACTCCGCGAATATTTGCGCTAGAACAATGCGGTAAACACCATTGTATTCAGGATGCAATGGGATTTTTTATGGCAAATAATGAAAAATTCGAAATTTATTTTAGTTACAATTTTATTCGCCAGATGGCGCTCTACCAGAAACAGAGATTAAGTGGCCAAATTGTTTGATAAATTGAAAAATATAACTTATCGACACGTATTTTTCCTTTTTGAATACCAGGAAAGAACCCTAATAATATCAAATAACAAATTAATAAAACACCACTTCGCCAAAAGTATGAAGAATTGGTTAACGATTTTCAAATACAATCAGAGATATGTAAAATAGGTGAATGCAAATTAAAACATGTAGCAAAAATATTTATATTTTAGATGGGGTTTTGTGAAATAGATTGAATGTTTGAAAAACACTGCTGATATCAATACACGAATTTTTGAAATGTTAATATACTACCAAAAATTATGATGGCACTATTAATAGGATTTCTTGCTATAAGAAATGTGTAGTTTCTTGACTGATTGCCGACCCTTGACTATTTAACGGGATATTTGTCATGATCCAACAAATGAAATATATAGGGGAGTGACAAAATATATTTGTCGTACTTTATTCCAAATATCCTATGGGCTTGTCAAATGTTATCATTGTTTATTATACTGTACACAATTTTAAAAAATGTGTCCCCTCAAATAAAAATAATTTTTAAATCAACCTTTTGCGTTGAAAAACGTGGTAGTAAAACCATTTTGTATTATTTTTTTTCACAAAATTTCAAAAGTTATTGGTGTACAGAAAATATTCCTTATGCTATTTCTTCTAATGAGCGAAAAGTGAAAACTAAACATAAGAGGAAAAATGGTGTGTACCAGTGTTATTCGAGAAGTTATAACACTCTGGTTTGCACGACATAATATGTGAGCAAATGACAAACAAAATATTACTGTTCACAAAAAAAAAAGAGTCAAGATGTGAGGACAGCATTTATTATCCCCATATCCCAACACAAAGAGCTGCAAAATATTGGTAGATAATATAATACATTGCAGCTTATATAACACATGAGGTAACTGCCTTCTCTCTTGTATTAGGTCACAATCCTTGCTCAATGTGGCACCCTTCATTCTCAATCACCGCCTGCAGACGATAAATGACAGAATGGACAGCATTAAATAACATATCTGTTGAAATTGATAAAACGTGCCATCTGATAGAAGCCTTCAACATGGTCAATGTGGTAGGCCAGCATCGATAAACACACGATTTAATGTACCCCCATAAACAAAAATCGCAAGGCGTCAAGTCTGGTGATCTTGGAGGCCACTGGTATATAAAGTGGCGACTTATCACACGATTTTCACCGAACGTATCCTTCAGCAATTGTTTGGCACCTCGGGAGATATGAGGAGGTCCTCCATCTTTCATGAATGTTATTTCGCTTAGTGCTTTTGCCCTGCAATATGAGAATACCCTTTTCTCTCAAAAGTTGAACATAACGTTCATCAGTTACAAAAACGGTTTTAAAAGTTCTTCCATTGATTTTTCAAAGAAAAATGGCCCAATAATAAAAGAAGTGAACCCACACAAAACTGTAACTCTAGGCTGGTAAAGTGGCATTTATGTAAAAATCCTAGGGTTTTCTGTTGCCCAAATGCGGCTGTTTTGAATGTTAACTTCTTGACGCATCTCAAAATCGCCAACTTTCAGCTCGTGAAATCTTTGAATTTTGTATGGGTACACACAATAGAGAAATTAAGTGAAGCGTCTTCGGATATCACAATCATACTCGGCGAATTTAACGCCAAAAGTTCAATTTGGAGATCACCTGTCCAGGATAACAAAAGTCAGCAGGTTGAGGACATGCTAACCGACCTCGACCTTACACCGTTAAATAACGGAGAGAACACCTATACCTATCGAAGTCCACAGGCACAGAATCCGCAATAGACATCACAGCGATAAATTACAACATCGCACCCACAACACAATGGAAAATCCTGAGAGGTGCAATCAGTGACCACAGACCAATTTTAACAACCCTAAACTTCAAAATTGAGAATGTCCATTAGAATAAAAGAACATGGAACTTTAGGAAAGCCGACTTGAAAAAAATCCACAGAAAAGCTTGAAGAACTGTGCAACGAAAAATTGAACTACAGAACGCTTGACAAAAACTTGGAAAAATTCTCTTCGAACATTTCAAAAGCTGCAAAAGCATCGATACCTAGAGGTAGACGTAAAGACCTGTGGATACCTTATTGGAAGGACCACAACATCGAGGCAATGATTTCAGAGAGAGAGACAATATCAATGAACTTCTTAAAACAAATAAAACAGAAGAAAACAGAAAGGAACTCATTGAAATTAGTCACAAAATAGAACAAGAAATTTGGATATGCAAGCAAGAAAAATTAGCAGAATTCTGCGAGAAAATGGATCCAAGAAAGGACAGCCAACACTGGAATATGATTAGAGTGTTAGAGAACAATTAAAACCAACACCAATCCTCCAATACTCTAACCGATATGAATAGAACAGCGAGAACGAGAACAAACAGATGGCTGACATAATTGCTGAATATCTTTCAAGCACTTCCATACTCAACTATACGAATGAAGACAGGACTCTAAAAATAATATAAACCAGTTAGTTAAACAAGCAAGAAACTACCATCAACAAGATATTTTCTCGAGAGACTTCACACTGAATGAGCTAAACTCATCAATAAAAAAATCCAAGAGGTCACCAAGAGATAATCTAATCTTTGGTCAAATGATTATACACTTTGAAGACAAAGCTAATAATCAACTCCTACGAATACTGAACATTTCATGGCAAACTGGTAAACTACCAAAGAATTGGAAGATATCAATTATAGTGCCAATACTGAAGCCAAACAAAGATGCCAAGGAATACAAGAACTATGGGCCAATTGCTCTCAACAGCATACTTTGTAAAATACCAGAACAAATTATCCACTCTAGGCTCATAGTCTGGCTCACTAACAATAATAAAATAAACCTCTACCAAACTGCCTATAGATCCCAGCACTGTACGACTGATCAACTGTTCTACTTCTGTCAATCAATAATAGATTCTTTCCAGGAAAAACCGCCAAAGAAGACCACGGCTATATTCCTTAATATGACCTCAGCTTTTGATCGAGTGTGGAGGGAAAAATTATGTGAAAAGCTGCACAACATCGGAGTAAGAGAAAAACCTTAATCTGGATTGCAGACTTCTTAAGGGGAAGAAGGTTAAAGGTTCAGGTCAATGGAGAATTTTCCAAAGAAGGAAGAACATGGGCTGGTGTAACTCAGGGATCTGTGCTCAGTCCTCTACTCTATCTGCTATATATTAACGACATCCATCCTTACCTCACTGAAGACACAAAGGTTGCCTGTTATGCAGATGATATAGCCATATGGCACACAAGTAGCAGCATAGAAAAATCGTAAAAAATACTGAACACATCAATGAGAGGACTGGAGAAGTGGGCAATGGAACTCCAAATGACCATAAACCCAATAAAACCAAACCTATGCGTCTTCTCCACTCACAGGGAAAAAGGCATAAATATAACCACAAAATAAGCATAAACAAACAAATAATTGATAAAATTAGAAATCCATAATACCTAGGTGTGATACTGCAGTCCTGGATCTTTCAAGTTGGTCTCGAGGACCACGCCATCACCATCTCCTAAGCGGCGAAGTACGCGATCTACGTATTCATCGTAGATCGCAAAATGCGTGGTGTCGCTGGAGACCCACTGGCGATTCTCCACCAAACTCTGCAGCACTGGCAGAGGCGCCATATTCATTGTACATATTGTATATAATGCATATTATCTTTTTTTTTAATAGTGCAGACTGTGCATGTATTGACAAGATGTCAACAAAATTATTTTAATTATTATTGATGAGGAATTGGAATTTTCAGAATACATAATTAGCACCTCAAATAGAGCTATCAGAAAACTAAACATTCTGAGAAGGCTATGTAGAACAAATTGGGGAGCAAAACCCAGAATTCTCAGAACAACATATACCACCTTAATAAGGCCGATAATGGAATATGCAACACCGGTCTGGGCTCCCTCAAGCTCATCACTAAAAGTAAGACTAGACAGTGTTCAAGCAAAAGCGGCCAAATATAATCACTGGTGCTGTTTCATCCACCAACAATGAGAAAATTCAGAGAGAATGTGTTCTAGACCTACTCGCTCGAAAGCAGAAGACAAAATAAAAACAACTTGGATCGGCACTTCGGAAACGAGGAACCAGTGGACGAGATCTCTCTGACCACTTGTGGTTTGGTAGATCCGCCCTTTTCGGAGAATGAGGTGAAACTGGCGGCTTTCAAGTTCGGGAAAAGGAAATCTCCTGGTCCCGAAGGGATCGATAACACGGTCGTGAAAGCCCTGGTAAGGAGGCACCCATCGCTTCTTTCCAGGTTATTCAATAGGTGCCTGGACACTGGTACATTTTCTGAGGTATGGAAGATTGCCCGAGTAGTGCTTCTCGAAAAGTCTGGTAGAAAGGGTAATTCTCCTAATGATTATCGTATGGTTTCTTTACTAGTGTGTCTAGGTAAGGTCCTGGATAGCCTACTAGCTCAGCGACTGAAGCACTGGCTAGAGAGTAATGAGCTCCTTTCCTCTTTCCAACATGGTTTTAGGGAAGGGAAGTCCACAACCACAGCTCTGAACGAGGTGTTAGAGGGTATTGAGATGGGCTTAAATAAGGGTGCTTGGGTTCTTTTCGTGGCCCTGGACATTGATGGCGCGCTCAACTCCATGAGCTGGAACAAGCTGATGAGAAATTTGATGGACATGGGTTGTCCTGATAATTTGTGCAGCTTGGTTCGTGACTTCCTGAGGGATAGATGGATTAGCCTCAGTTTTGGTGGGCGGAAGTTGGAAAGAAACTGTGCTAGGGGTTGTCCCCAGGGCTTCTGCTGCGGACCTATTCTGTGGAATATCCTGGTAAACACCGTTTTCCAGGAGGAGCTCCCTGAGGGAGCCAGGCTGGTTCTCTATGCTGACGACCAGTTCCTCATCATTGAGGCTGCTTCGAGAGCGAAGGCTGAGAAGTGTGTTGAAACTTCTCTCCAAATTCTCTCGATCTGGGCCCATGACTCTGGCCTTAAGTTCAATGTCTCCAAAACTAAAGCCCTCAGCTTTAAGCCTAGGGACATAAGAACAAAAAGGAAAGGGATCAAATGGGAACACAAGCCGGCTATCCGGATGGAAGGACGGAGGGTAGCGTTGGTCAATAGGATGACCATCCTGGGGGTAGTCATTGATGACAAGATGGGTTGGCAATACCAGGCGGAGGAGATGGTGGCGAGAGGCAGGGAGGCGTTGTGCAGGCCTGTTCTGGTTGGCTCTCAACAGGGGGGGGGGGGGAGGAGGGTACTATTTTAGGAACCTCTGCCCCTCCTGTGTCGAGCCAATCTTGCTATATGCTTCCGGGGCTTGGTGGCGCCGAAACAGGGATCAGAAGGTGGCAACAACTCTAGAGAGAGTGCAGAGGACAGCGGCACTCAGAATCACAGGGGGATATCGCACTACCAGCAATGAGGCCTTATTGGTCCTCGCTGGGCTTATTCCCCTGGGATTGAAACTAGAGGAGGAGACCATCAGACAGAAGATCTGGGAGAACAGGGAAGATGCCCTGGGACTTGAAGCGGGGGCCCTGGAATCGAAGAGGGATCCAAGGAAGCCTCCGCAGTGGTTTCCAAAGTGGAATTGGAGTCCTGGAGGGCCGACAGGGATTGGCACGGAGGTTTTCACTGATAGTAGTAAGTCTGGAACCAATACTGGAGCTGGGGTAGTGATATTCACTAATGGAGAGCTGATCTTCCAAGAAAGTTTAACACTCAGAGTGGACGAATTGGTCTTTTCAGCCGAGCTGGTTGCGATCAGGGTAGCCCCCAGAGTGTGTGCCGAGAAGAACTTCAGCCCGGACCGCCTCTATTCAGATTGTATTTCGGCCCTCGTCGCCATCAATCTGGAGAAAGGGCAACTCGCGCATCAAATAATCCAGAAGCTGGAGATGATGACGCGGGCTCCGGAGCTCCCTTGGTTTAGGAGACACAGCCTCATCGAAAATAATGAGTTCGCAGACAGGATCGCTAAGGCAGGATGCTTAAGAGGTATATCACTGAGGACCCCAGTGACCAAGAAAGAAGTTTATAGGAGAATCAGGGGGCACGTCCAGGACTTATGGTTGGACAGATGGAGGAACAGTGTGAAGGGGAGAGAGGTATTCAATGGGGTAACAACACCCAAGTACCTCTGTAAGGTAATGTCCCACAAACTCATTAGGGTAGTTCGGGACATGGGCTCTTCCCCAAGTCTCCACAGATTTAAAATTAAGAGAAACCCTGATTGCGTCTATGGAGAAAGGGATGTGAATGCACGCCACTACGTCTTGGATTGTCCAAGGGTAGTGGGTGTGCAGGAAGAGAGAAGGAGGGCGAGGGGCGCGATCGAGAGTAAGCTGCTGAGAAATCACAGCAAGCTTCTTGAGAAAGCCCACAATGTGGCAGCTGATCTTTTCCTCAGCTGTGAGTGAACAGAGTCGACCGGGGGCTGCCTCCCCGCGGTCCCTGCTGGACACAGTAGATAGTTTCCTATTTTGCTGTGATTAAAGGCCACTGGTATAGAAATCCTTCCAGACACGTTGTCTGGGAGGTGGTGTTTCCAGGTACAATGTCCAAGCACTAGCTTGGATACCGTTACTTGGCTTATGAGTTGAACAGAATAGCAGCGAAGGGCATGCTTCGCATGCCGGCCTGTGGACCGAAAGGTCTGGGTGGCCATCTGCTTCTAGGGTATACCAACTGTGCTTAGGTGGGATCCTCCAGTTCTTGTTTATTTTGGCTACTGTTTCTATGTCTTTAAAAGTAAGCTTATTTTTCTGTAGCAAGGGTTCTTTTGTGCCTTTTTTTTTGCTAGCGCATCAGCAGCTTCATTGCCTTCAATGCTAACATGTAAGGGTATCCATTGAAAAGGAATTTTTGAGGTATTGAGAGTTTTTGGAGATAACCAATTATGTTCCTGCTTACTTTGTCTCTAAGTTCATCTGTGTGACTCAAGTGTTGTATGGCACTTCTACTATCAGTAAGAATCCATATATCGTGATGTTTAATGTTTCTGATGGATTTTAAGACTTCATAGATGGCTATAAGTTCTGATCTGAAGACTGAGCAAAATTCTGGGTTTCTTCTGTTTATTTTCTCATTGCCATTTGTGGTTTTAATGAGAGAGCCACTGCCAGTGTGTCCAAACTCGTCTCTGCTACCATCGGTATAGATAGTTATTGCATTTTTAGGAATTTTATATTAATTATTTCTAATGATAATTGTTTTAAGTATTCTGGATTTTGGTATTGTCTGTTGGTGGGTTCATTTAAAGTGGCATTAAAAATAACATTTTGTTAGTGGTTCGCATGGATATATTTTTTCAGCTAAATAATATTTTTCCACTTTATATTTTAAAAATCCATTTCTTTTGGCCAGGTGGAGAGGGCCTTCTTTTTTGAGTCTTATATTGGGTTCCCAATTAAATATGTAATTGAAAGTTCTGTGTTTGTTTCCATAACTCTTGATTTTGTTTATATATTTTGGCAGATTGTAGCTTATTCTATTCTTTAAGGGCATAATGTCTGCCTCGTAAAGTACAATATCATTAGGGCAGGTATTTCGAAGACCTGTAATAATTCTAGCTGCACTTAGTTGTATCCTTTCCAGTGATTTTAGATTTATTTCAGATGCTGTACCATAGATTTGATATCCATATTCAAGGATAGGTCTAATTAGAGATGTATAAGTTAATTTTAGTGAGGTTGCATCGGCTCCCCACTCTCTTCCTGAAATATATTTCAGAATTTTTAGTCGGTCTCTTCCTTTTCTAATAACTTATTCAATATGTTTACTGGAGTTAATTTCTGGATCCAGGGTGTAGCCAAGATATTTAGGATGTTTATTATATTGTAATTGTTGTTCTTTCAGAATAAATTTTGGTCTTATTTTGTATAGTTTCTTATCGGTAGTAAAAAGATAGGTTTCAGATTTTTGGGGGTTAAATTCTAATTTATGTTTATTAGCAAATTTTTCTATGTGGAGAAGAGTCTTGTTAAAATCCCTTTCAGCTTTTTTCCCGTTAGTGTTGCTGCTCCATAGAATAATGTCATCAGCGAAAAGTCCAATATTGGTTTTATGTGAAATTTTTTCTTCTATGCCTGCAATAAATAGGGTGAAGAGAGTTGGGCTAAGGACTGATCCTTGTGGTAATCCTTGGTACAATTTGAAGGTTTTAGATAGAGTTCCATTATATTTGACCCTGATGTATCTATTTTTAAGGAAATCATTTATCCAAGTGATACCTTTTCCATCAATTTTGAAATGTTTGTATAATTTTGTAATTAACTTGTTTTCCATACCTTATCAAAAGCTTGTGTAAGGTCTAAAAAGCAGCTATGGTGTGGTCAGTTGGTTTTTTGCTTTGTGCATCTTTTACCTTTTGTGTGAAAAATAAGAGTTGGTCTATTGTCCCATGTCCTTTCCTAAATCCATATTGTTCTTCTGGTAAGAGATTTCTTGTGTCGGGGTGGTAGGTGAGTCGTCTGAGCATAATTTTTTCCATTAATTTGCAGCAAATACTTGTTAGGGAGATAGGTCGGTAGTTTTTTGGGTCATCAGCAGATTTGTCAGGTTTTTTAATGCGAATTATTGTTGCATTTTTACAGTCTTGAGGCAATTTTCCAGTTTTCCAGGAGTTATTGAAAATATTAAGAAGTCTTTCTTTGCCAATTTTGCCAAAGTTTGATATCATTCGGCCATAGATTCCATCTGGCCCAGGAGTCTTGTTTAGGTCAGTGTTTTATAATGCATAAGCTAGCTCTTTCATATTGATTTTTTTTCATGGAAAATATTATGAGTGCTGGTGACATTTTTACAGTCATGAATAATCTTTCGGGCCTTTTTTCAACCTTGATTTTACTACTTATTTGATATGAATTACCTAAAAGATTGGCAGCAATTTTGTCATTAGTTGCTGGTGTACCATCTGTATTCTTAATCATATTTGTGTTTTCAGTTTGTGGCTGGACTCTGTCAATTTGTTTTGCCTAATTCCAAAGTTTTGTATTTGGGTTTCTTGGGTTCAGGTTTTCACAAGTTTGTTTCCATATTTCCCTTTTAACATTTACGTATAATCTTTTTTTTTTTGCAAATACAATGTTCAGTTCAGTTCTACATTTTTTTTGGTTTTGGGTGCACTTTTTGGTAGTTCATTTCTTTTAGTTATAAGTGTTTGAATTTTTTTTGCCTGGTGTGTATAATTTGGAATCCATTTCTCAATATTACCTCTTGGTATTGAAACCTTGGCTGCTTTAATAATGGTGTTTTCGAAAGATATCATATTAGCCTTTTTGAAGTTCCAGAATTTTTCTTAATTGAGCTAGTTTTGGTCTTGGTGCTAATTTCTATCAAATTAGGCAAATGATCACTTCCTAAACTTTTTAATATTTGCTATTTGCATTTGTGGAAAATGTCAGGATAGTAAAAACTTATATCAAGGGCTTGTGCAGTATTATAGATTGTAGGAATGATGGGTAGGATTCCCATCATTTAAGCACATGAGAAGGCATTGTCGTCAAATATGTTTGATAGTATTTTGCCTCTTGGGTTTGGCGTAGAACATCCCCATAGTTGATGTTTGGCATTAAGGTCACCTACAATAATAGTGTTGTCTGTAAGAAATTGAGCCATTGTTCCATCGTCAATAAATGTTTTGTTTGGAGGGTGATACATATTGTATATATTAACACAAAGCAATTTAAATCCTTTTGTTTTATATACATATTGTATATGTTGATGGTTTAGGTTTGATTGAGGTAGACTTTGATACCTTGGGCTTCGATGTCTAATGTGTTTGGAATATTAACGGCTATGTCCTTATAGTACAAATTCTTGATTAAAAATGATAGGCCACGCTCTTTAACAGCATATACATATGGATCTTCAGACCTAACCTCAAGTAATGGAGGGGCCGGAATTAACATAATACTGCAAGATGGAACAAACATCAAAATCAAAGATGGAGCAGGACAGATTTCGTCAAACTTCACTTGTGAACTGACAGCTATCTGGAAAGCCCTTGATGTATGCCTTAACCAACCATCCGTGCATCAAGCAGAAGGATTTTAATATACAGCGACTGCATATTCGCTCTAGAAGCAATTCAGAAGGGCAATACTAAAATCACACAGAAAATACACTCGTTACTTACCCAACTGGAACCATTGGAGAATAACTGCATTCTACATTGAATCCCTGCCCATGCTGGGATCAGGGGTAATGAAATGGCATTCGAATTGGCAAAGGAAGCCAGAAAGTTGAGCCAAAGGAAAGAACAAATGTCATTATTTGACGCTGATTCTTTGTCAAAATACAAGATAATTAAACAAAAAAAAAATAAGAAAAGATCAAAATGCGAAATAAACTCTGAGAGAAAAATGACAAAAACTATAACAAGACTTAGAAAAAAACACTATAAAGGAATGACAATACATCCAGATGGCACAAGAACCTATAGGGCATGCAACAATTGTCCTGGTGTGGAACTAACACCTACCCACATATTCTCATAGCCAGCAATGGCCGCAGCCTTGCAGAAATTTAACATAGACCCTGAGCTGCAGCTTTACACACCCAAGATAGTGGACATTGCTGCTGCTGTGATGGAGATGCATGGATACATCTGAGGCTCTTTATTGGACACGACAACAACAACAACGGCATTCCAGAGTAAAATAAATTATCAGAGATAGATACATATTTTTCAAATGAATTAAAATAAATATAATCGATACTGAGTGAGAGTTGAATTAAAAATATTAGAAATTCATTATATTCGGAAACAAACCGTATCTAAAATATCAATTTTCTTTTTGCTACATGTTTTAATTTGCATTTACCTATTTTACATATCTCTGATTGTATTTGAAAATCGTTAACCAATTCTTCATACTTTTGGCGAAGTGGTGTTTTATTAATTTGTTATTTGATATTATTAGGGTTCTTTCCTGGTATTCAAAAAGGAAAAAGACGTGTCGATCAGTTATATTTTTCAATTTATCAAACAATTTGGCCGCTGAATCTCTGATTCTGGTAGAGCGCCATCTGGCGAATAAAATTGTAACTAAAATCAATTTCGAATTTTTCATTATTTGCCATAAAAAATCCCATTGCATCCTGAACACAATGGTGTTTACCGCATTGCTCTAGCGCAAATATTCGCGGAGTTATTAATTTTTAAAATAGTGCGGGACTTTTGGATCACCCTGTAGATATCCTTGTGAATATTTCCTCAATTTATCTTACAGAAATATAATGGATATAAATAATAATAACTAAACTTATAAGAAAATCTCTAGTTAACCTTTAATGTATTATATTGGGAGTTTGCTAATAAGAAAATGCGCTATCTAATCATAAAATATATTCAACATGAATTTTATCACCAAATAATAACGTAGAAAATCAGAGGAAAGACAAACTTCAGAATGACACAGCAATTTATTTAAGGCGCAAACACAAATCAACAATAATAAGATACAAGTTAATCAATAAGGGAATTTTCCAGAATAGTAGAATATAAATAATAAAAATATCAAAAAATGAATATTCTGTACATATAATAAATATTTTGCTGCAATATATTTCATAGACAAAATAAGAAATAAACATAACATCTACTTTAACTTTATTATTAACATCATGAAACGCGATATCCCAAACTCATGGATATTTGCGTCAATACCTTTAACTACATCACAACAAATCGGTTATATACAATTCTGTTCAATTCATCATTTTACATAATTAACTAAAGAAAATTGTCCAAAGAGAAAAACTAACAACAAAGCAGAACACACAAACCATCGCTACTATTTCACGGTGTTTTTTTACTTCAGAATGAAGTTTTGCTGGAGGATGGTATTTATGCACCAAATATGGTACTTCTTCCTACATTGTTACAATACATCTCTATTATTAAAACAAAGCATTTAGTTCGTTATCCTAAACCAAAACGCAAAGGTTGTAATAAAGAATGAGTTACAACACGCGCCAATTTTATCAAATTCTGACCAAATTCCAACCTGTATATCATGTTTTAGAACTTTGGCTCTCATCAGTACAGGAGTGACTTCGATGTTATATATAGGAGTTATGAAAGTGTCTAAGCTTTTAAAGGGAGAGGTGCCACTTTTGATATGTAAATATAATTAGCACTTCTTCCTACATTGTTACAATACATTTTTATTATTAAAACAATACATTTTGTTCTTCGCTTAATACAAAACGCAAAGGTTATGATAAAGAATGAGTCACATATCGCCAATTTTATCAAATTCTGACCAAATTCCAACCTGTATATCATGTTTTAGAGCTTTGGCTCTCTTCAGTACAGGAGTGACTTCGATGTTATACCCTCTACGATAGGAGTTATGAATATTTCTAAGTTTTTAAAGGAAGAGGTGCACCTTTGATACATACATATCATCCTACCGTAACTTTAAGTTGTATTCTGGCATGAAAATCGACCCTATCTATTCAACAGCCTAACACCTGTTTAGCAAGAAGATCCCACTCCTCCAGATTCTTTTGTGGGGTTATTTAGAAGATAAAGTTCATCATTGTAAACCCAACACTTAAGAGGAAATGAAAATTGCACTAGAAAAAGAATTTAATCTTCTTGATGCGGATTTATGTGCACGTGTTTGTCAGTGTTCCTAAAAGACTTAGATTGTGTTTGGAAGCAAATGGAGGACATTCTGTATAACTATTAATTTTAATATATTTGACAAAAAAACTTGAATCTATCACCTAAAATAAAATAGTTATAGTTTTTTATTTTAATTTTCCATTTAATTTTTAATATAAAATAAAAGGGTTCGGGTCTTATGGGCCACACCCTGTTATATATATAAATATATGTTGTAAATATATTGTTGTGGGTTCGATTCCCGCCCCTGGACACTTTTATTTTTCCGTTAGATTACTCTTCACATTTTCACCCTTTCATACGTCATCCAATCATATATAGACCATTACTCTTCATATATTCAACCTTTTCATACGTCATCCAAAAAAGTTAGAAATAGTACATATTTCTCTTTGAAATTAATATTGATTTTCACAAAAAAAGAAACTTATGCGGGGAGGCTTTAAGTATTACTTTATATAAATATATGTCATAATTTGCCTAATACACAAAAGGTATAATTTCTTTTCCCCAAAATTATAATGTTAAATGTAAATACAAATCCATCCATCTATAAATCTGTACAAAATAAACGTGGAGCCAGCGCGCGCGGGCGAAGGCTACGGTACACCGTCGCGTGCGCGCGCTCACGAGTGTGGAACAAGTTATTTTTCGAAGTTTACATGCACAACGGTCGCACCCTTCCATTCGACCACGACAGATATGATATATATATATATATATATATATATATATATATTATATAATTATGTCTCTAATGCACACCCACATGTGCACACGCCAATATTTAATTTATTTTATTTTGTTACCGTAAATAGTTTTATTCTTATTGTCCTATTTGTTATTTGTTCCTTGAAGAACATATTTGCTCTGAAGATTGTATCACTTAAAGCATAAATAAAAAGAAACGATATATTTACCTAACAACTAATATATTTTATTTATTTTATTAATTAATTTTATATAAATATTTATTTGTTCAATGTATTTGGATTAGAATAATTTACCTACAAGTATGAATATTCTGTTTTAAAATTAGGCAAGCGGTTAATTTGTTTACCATTTCTGTGGCCAGTAAGCATAGAGACTAAAATGAAACAATATAACAGGACATACCACATTTGCCTAAATAATGGACCAAATATATTTATAACTAACGTACGCTGTCACTGTGTGCACTAGAATAATATAAATTATTAATCAAAATTGAATAAAAACGCACACATAATGAATTAATATAAACTTTTCAATGATATATAAACAAAAGGAAACAAAGAATTCTCTTTCATATTCATAATAATTTAAATAAATTACACAATATTAAGAGGGTAAAAATAAACAAAATTCTCTTTCCTAATTCATTCATTAAATTAAATACACAAACACATAAAAGACAATTAGATCTTTAAAGATAATGTATTCTAATTGATTTTGAAAATGAATAGGCTCTTAATTGTTATTTTTAAAGTGGTTTGATATTTTTCTTTTGGTATAATTTGGATGGAGGATATAAATCACTAGATTGGTTGATTCCTTCTTCAAATAAACTTCGTCTGTCGTGAATTATCTACACGATGATTGGAGGGATTTATAAATCGTCTGCAAAGAACTTATAACGGCACAAAGGAATAAATTTATTTTAGTACGCGGCCAAATTTTAAAGAAAACCCCATAATATCCTTTGAATTTAAATATTTTATCTATATATTTGGGAATATATATATATAAATATTAGGCTATCTAAAATATATATTATCTATAAATTTATCTATTCACTTATTTTAAAAGAGGAGGCTTCTTTTAAAAAAAACATGTAATATTTTATATATTTTTTGTTTTCTGTGTGTCAATAAATTTCGAAACATTTTTACATTCATTACGTTAAAATATATAAATTTATCAAATTGTGAATAAATTCAGGTCGTGTTTTCTATACCCATACTTATTTTAAAATATATTTTCAAATACAAATATTTAAAATAAAATGTTCGCGCACAAATAATAAATACAGGCGAAACTATTTCATAATATATCAAACGAGAATATGAATATTTCATAGGTTATAAAATACAAGTATTTATAAAACTTGTGAACTTTCTGAAATAAATTTAATAAAAGCTTATTTTTAAAGTAAATTCTTCGTCTGCATTTTATAAATAAAATGAAAAAAATGTCTTATATAAACAAATGTATTTTTAAAAATTGATACTTCTGAAATATATTATATACTTGATATATCCAATAAATATATATTTCAAGAATTGTCTTTGAAAATTCACTGGACTCTAGAATTGCAGCCTTACTGGGTTTGTTAGGCTTTGGCAGATATGGCTCTATGGCATTAAAGATCTTGATCTATGCCACTGCCTGGACAAGCCACAAACAGCAGACCACTTTCTTTACAACTGCCCAGATCTTCTGTTGCACAGAATACAACCGGTATGGTTCTTAGAGTATAAGACCTCAGCCCTACATCTCAGACTTTACCTCCAGACTGTGTCCGAACTACCTGGTCAACTGGTCACACAAGCTCTCCCCATGTCTAGAACTAACTTCTAGACCCCTGTGACAATACAGTTTAAGTAGCTTTCTTGTTTTTTTAGGAAGTTTTTCGGGCCAAATATTTGGTCGTAGAGTTTCGGCCTTGCACCACGCTGACGAGGGTCAACAGCCCGAAACGCGTACGTGGTTAGCTTTTTATTTATTTATCGAGAAATTGGGTTGGCCAAATATAAAAAAACAAGTCAAACCAGCGTTCAGTTGATATTTGTTCCACTAAATGTCACTCTGCCATTTCCAAGGGATCATCACGGGGTAAGTATTATACACTGCGTGACATTGAAAATGGAAAACCAAGAAATAGTGGCCAGAAAATTATGCAAATTTCAGGGTAGAAGCGCCTAACCGAGTTATGCAAATGATGTAAAATGCGAAGCTCTCGTGCGCACATGGAGTAAGATATAAGGGAAGGAACTTGCAGAAAGGACAGTATTCCTGTCGTTATTTCTTCAAGGAAAATCATTGTAGAAATTTTGTTCTTGTGTCAAAAGACACGGGTAATAACAGAGAATGCCAGGTCATCGTAAACGGAGGCAGTTCAAGCAGACAGACGCTTTTACGAGGGGCATGGTGATTGGACTGAAAAGGGCAGGTTGGTCCATACGTCAAATCGCAGCTGATACACACCTTGGTGCGTCCACGGTGCACCGACTGTGGAGAAGATGGTTGGAACAAGGAAATGTGGCAATTTATAGGAATGTCGGTGCAACCAGAGTGACGTCAGCACGTGTGGATCGGCGTATTCTTCGACAAGCAGTGGCGGCCCCACAAGCCACTTGTACCGCCATCCTGCAACATGTGCAAGACACCCTAGATCATTCCATATCGACCAGAACCATTTCCTGTCGATTGGTTGCTAATGGCTTGCACTCATGCCGTCCGCTAAGAAGACTGCCATTGACCCCACCGAATAGGCGCCAACGTTTGGAATGGTGCCGGGCTAGATCGACGTGGATGACGGAATGGCACAGGGTCGTGTTCTCAGATGAGTCGCGTTTCTGCTTGTCCAGTGATAGTCGCCGTGTACGCGTGTGGCGTCGACGTGGAGAAAGGTCCAATCCGGCAGCAATTGTGGAACGCCCCACCGTGCGACAACGTGGAATCATGGTTTGGGGCGCAATCGCGTATGATTCCAGGTCACCTTTACTTCGTATTCAGGGCACTATGACGGCCCAACGATACGTTGATGATGTGCTGCGACCGGTGACACTCCCCTACCTTCAGGGGGTACCCAATGCCCTTTATCAGCAGGATAACGCCCGACCGCACACTGCTCGCATTAGCCAACAAGCTCTGCAAGATGTACAGATGCTTCCCTGGCCACCGTACTCTCCTGATCTCTCACCAATCGAGCACGTCTGGGACATCATTGGACGCCGTTTGCATGCCTTGCCACAGCCGCGTTCAGAAGACGAACTGTGGCAAATGGTTGAGAGGGAATGGAGAGCCATCCCTCAGGACGCCATCCGTACTCTGATTGACTCTCTACCTAGACGTGTTGCTGCGTGCATCGCCGTCCGCGGTGGTCCTACTTGCTAGTAAGCCGACGCCGTTCTCGCTCTGTATTATGACTATCATTTTGAAATAAAGATCACTTATTGTTCGTCCCTGTCTCTCTCTGTCTGCCGAGTTTCATCACTTTCTGGCCACTATTTCTTGGTGTTCCATTTTCAATGTCACGCAGTAATATATACATGTGCTTTACACATTCAGGGTGAATATGCAGAAAATTTAATTGTTAGGGTACAGAGCTTTCTATTATGATGCATTAGCGCGCCATCTGTTATCAAAATTCGAAACTATTATAGACGCGTATGATTCTTTTAAACATAAAACAATTTCTACTGCCCTTACTGCAATGAAAAAAATAATGGGAGGGTTCACCACTGATGAGCCAGGCCCTCCCATTATTTTTTTTATTGCTGTAAGGGCAGTAGAAATTGTTTTATGTTTAAAAGACGCGTCTATAATAGTTTCTAATTTTGATAACAGAGTTTTCTATATTTCCCCTTCATTTAATTCTATTATAAGAAAATGTATAAAATTATCGGGTAATTGACAAGAGTTAAAGATCAAACATTAAACACTGGGTAGGTTTTAGTTCTAAAAATTAATATTTAGAAATATTTCTATTATTTTATTATTATATATATAATATGTGTTTAATTAAAAAGGCATATATTGGATCAAAATATCATTTATTTTACCAATATTTCAGTTGGCTGAACGCCAACATTTGCCAAGGTATTATAACATTTTAATGTGTGTCAACAACAAACTCAGCGCCACATTGTTGTTGACACACATTAATATGTTATAATACCTTGATAAAGGTTGGAGTTCAGTCAACTGAAATATTGGTAAAATAAATGATATTTTGATCCAATATATACATTTTTAATTAAAGATTTATTTATGGATTGCTCTATTTTCATAATAAATATGTGTAGAGAGATATATATTAGAGCTGGCCACTCTATACTCCTGAGTTGGATAATGTTTCTATTGTGTGAGTAGGTACATCATAGGTATAGAATGAAGAAGCATTATAACTTTGTAATAATAAAGTGTCATAACTCCTTTTGTCACTTGAATTCTATGGTTGGATTGACTTATGCGCATGTATTATTGGTCATAGGAACAATTGATATTTTAAGTATAATGATTCGGTTTCATTCTTTTAATTAGAAATAACAAACGTATAGAGGTAGAGCTCTTAAAATTCAATTGATATCTATATATATATATATAAATGAATGTATGTGTGTGTGTCTGTCCTTTATGCCTGACCAAACCACTCATTGGAACGCCATGAAACTTTGGGAAGTTATTTAGTATAGTACTGGGAAGGGTTCTAGCAAATAAAATATTTGAAATAACTTTTCGCCTAAAAATAATCAAGATAAATATTCTAATTTATCTGTTATAATTCAACAATCTGCTCTAAATATTATCATGATGATACGATGATTTTGTAATGTAGAAAATTAGGAAAGACAAAATTCAGGATGACACGGCACACAGGGCAAAAATGCTCACTTTATCGAAAGATTCAAATTTATGAGTTTCAAATTATCAAAATATATCTATTATTTTTTTAAATAAGTTTATAGAGAATTGTTTTAACAAATGTTCGTTAGACAAACCTTTACTCGGGTAAAACCCTGGGCGAAGCCGGGTACATCCGCTAGTTGCTTATAAATATGGATAACTTCAAGAAAAAAGTTTCATATATTTTACACTAATGGACAAAACTTGAGAAAATTTAAAATACTTTGGGATAAATATCACCTTATATCAAATATCTTTCAAAAATACTGTCTTAATTTCTATATACATGCTAGAAGGGGTAAAACTTTTAAAAGTTTTGTCCGTGAGGTGTACATTGAAGAATTAAAATATTAAATATACTTCAATTTAAGACATATCCAAATGTTAATGTATCGTTCTCTACCCAAAATACCATACCAGGAGGTGGCATATCCTTGGCCTCAAATTTGAGCCATAGTACTATTTGATGGGTTAAAGAGTGCCATGTTCTTCATTCGTTTATCTCGCATTTCTATGATCAGAAATATATAGTTATCAATGAAAACATACTTCAGACAGATATTCACAGTTTCAGCTTCATATTTACTTCTATATACCGTGCTGGCAGTATACATATTCTAAATAAACTCTTATATATTTATAAATGTATGTACTTCTACTGTCCTCAAAGCTTATGTCCATAGTTCATCTAAAATACCCATTCCAAGAGTCTAGCAACAGTATCACTCTAAAAAGGAAGTTCCAAAAATGCAATATAACAGCGGTATGGTAGATTAAACTGGCGAAAGCGCTGAGAGGGTTCACCACTGATGAGCCAGGCCCTCCTTTTAATTTTTTCCATTTCAGTAAGGGCAGTAGGAATTGTTCAATTTTCAAAATAATCATACGCGTCTATAATAGATTCGAATATTCAGAAACTCTTATATGGATGAGACATTAGAATCTGTTTGTTGTTTACCGATAGCCTCAAGGTTTGCCATGTTTCAACAATCCACCGTGCGTGACATCGCAACCTTAAACAATTATTCATTGCCCACAAGGTTACTTTGCTGTCTTGGCCCTCTTGATCGTTTTTTCGATATGTCAGCCATCGAACAGTTCTGATCGATAATCGCCAACAAGTGACCCAGCTTACAACAGATCAATCTTGGCCACGGGTGCAAGAAGTATGACTGATATATACCACAAACTTATATCCCAAGTATTATTTATAAAATAAAAGGATTTAAAAACGCGAATGTTTCTATTATACATAAAACGAACTTCTACTGTGCTTACTGCGATGAAAAAATATATTGGCAGGGCTTGGCTCATCAGTGGTGAACCCTCCCAGCGGTTTCGCCAATTTAATCCACCAGACCGCTTCTCAGAGCTCTAATACTGTATTGGATCATCCTGCTTTTATATGCTACACTGAAGGATGGAATCTTAGAAATGGTTTTCAAGTAAACTATGGACATAAGCTTATAGGACAGTAGAATTACATTCAAATATTTGCTTCGAGCAATGCTCTTCAGCAAACTATAAAGACAAGGCCAGTTAGGAATAAATTAACACCTTTTAAATCCTTTTATTTTATATGTATAGATGGCGCGTTATTTCTTTGTGTTAATTTATTCCTAACAAGTATTATTTCTTCATATACTGGGCCGAAGCAGTGAATACCACTATACGACGCTATACGATATAGTAATATATTCGTGTAAGAGGAATCGTTTTTTTATTATACCTAGTACACGTGGTACAGGACATGAAAATCATGGTGGGTAGAAGTAGGGGACTGCTCTTACTGTAAGTTCACCACATGTCTACACATGTGAAAAACAGTTCGAATTTGCACTTACAAATGTGCCAGAGCCCCTATGTTTACTTGCACTCACTGGAATCGTATAAGGCTGATAAATATTATGCACATTTCTATTGTACCTTTTTCTAGTTGTCCATCAAATATAGATTCTACCTTCCTTTTTTTTTATAAAGATGACCCTCAGTGTTTATATCGCCAAAATATTTTATAATAATTATAATAAAATATGGGTTGGAAAATAGGCTGGCCAAATATCAAGGGACAGGTTGAATAAACGTTTAGTTGATTTCTTTTCCACTAGGTGGTGCTCTGTCATCTATAAAACACTCATGTTAGTGGTCAGGATATGCCTAATTTATTTTTATATTGAAATAGTTATCTCAATTTATGTTTCTTTTTTTCTTCATGTTTTGTGATATTTCCAATTGTTCCCATCTTCCATTGTCAAATTCATCTTCATATCTTGATTTAATATATATAGAAGGATCTTATATGAATTCATTTCTGCAAAGTATTCAACATTTTATGCTTTCTTTCATATAGTAGTATGTATTTTCATGCAAAAATATGTACATACATTAAAAATTCGTGAAACAGGCTACCTGTTTCCACATTAATCAAGCACGCAGACTGCGTGCTGATATTCCAAAACCAATCCTGATGAACCCAATCGTCTTGCTTTCTGAAATGTATTAAAACTTTCCTCTCATGAGAGCGATCCATATAATGAGCCGCCACATTCATCAACCTAACATAACTGTTCTTTATTCATTACACTACCTCCAATGAACGATCACCTTCAGGAGAGAATGGAAATATCCATGTTATAGATCAAGGAATCTCATGATGTGCTTGCGGTATTGATAAAGGTTCTATATATATAATTATAAAATTTGATCAATTTAAAAATTATCCAGCAATCACTTGAAGCTCTTCATTGAAATTATTACTGCTGACTTAAGACCCTGCACATCCTGCTCAACAGAAAATATTGTTTCTTATATAGTGGACACAAGACCTGTATCCTCTACAGGAAAGTTAACACCGTCAGCATCATCAAGTATCATGAGCCTCCGCAGGGCATGTTTCAATGTGCGCGCAGTTTCCGTTCGCGTTAGAAGTGTGGAGATTTGCTGCTTCTTAAATCAGTACGCAGTTTACGTCACGTTCCTCCAGGAGACGAACGGGCTCTGAACAACGTCCGGTACTGCGCCGTCTTTGCGCCATCATCGACACCCAGACTTTTCGGCCTCGCCGTCATCGTGTTGCCGGGAGTCACAGTTCTCTGGTACCGCGTTCTGTGGCCAGGCAATATCATCATCGCCAGAAATAGCATCCTGGGTCTCGAAATCCCGTCATAAACTGCCACCTGTTCACACTCCTGAAGAATGGAATCTCCACCTGCAGATCACTGCAGAGAAATCCCTCAGTGAAGATGATTGAGCCCTTGGCGACTTCAATATATCCGAAGAGTCTTCGAAAGACATCGGGTTTAGAGCCTTGGAAGCCTTGTTGTAGCTCTTGAACCGGACTTCCCTCATCGACATCCCCACCATCTTCGATGCCAACGAGAGTTGTCGGGCAGACGCCGCTAGTCTGGATCAAGTTATAACACCATTTAGACTCTTAAGACGGGTCATCCGTTACTGGAATCTAAAGTAGCACTCTTGGGATCACCATGCCATCCTTCTCCAAGTGGGAATTACCCTTCACCGTCTGCGCAATCCAACTCAGCGCTTCTTCGATCAGCGCCAGTCATCGAGAGGGTTGAGGTGCTTTTTGGCGAATGTATCTGAATATCGTAGAGACATACCTCCTCCATATATATGGGGAGAATGGATAAAATTGAAGAGGGACCTGGTTCCCAAATGCCTCTCTAAACCCCGCGCTGAAGATTGTCGCCAGATTAAGCCTGTTCGTGCGCTTCAGACTCGAGCCCAAGACTATCCGACTGCTCTTCGCTGTCTTATCTTGGACGCATTTTACTCGTCTGACTACATCGCTCAGACTGACGACCGTCTCGACGTCCAGGGGAACCCCGTCGAGAAGTTTCAACTCCTTCAGAGAGCGCTTTGACTGCAGGACGGAGGCCATCGCTGGGTGCCTGGAGGGATTTACGGAGAGACATCATTCTGGAAGACATTGAACTGATTCATCGAGCAAATATCTTCTTGAGTGAGGAGGAAGTTGTAATCAGTCGTCTGCATCAAGAGAAAGCGGCTGGTTGGGATAGCGTGCCCTGCAAGTTCTTAAAGACTCTAAGGACGCGTCACCCGTTACTGGACTCTTAAGTAGCGCTGTTCAGACAGCCATCCTTCTCCAAGTGGGAATTACCCTTCACCGCCTTCGTCATCCATATCCGCGCTTCTTCGATCAGGGCCAGTCATCGAGAGGGTTAAAGGGCTTCGAGGAATTCTTCGCGGGAGCAATTCATCGAGTCCTCGTCGAATTCAAGCTTCGCGGGGCTCTGCCGTAATCCTAGAGAATAAAAATTATCTGCCCCGTCCCTGAGGCGGAAAAAGAGGTCCGGGCCTAAGCAACTACCGGTCTATATATTTACCGACGGCAGTCCACAGAATTATCAGCGGCGTTATTCTTGGTCGTCTATGTCGCCAGCCATATCGCCGGATTGCTACATGCACGCCGTTTAGGGAAGATGTCTTTTCTGCATCATTTCTCAATTTTTGAAATATTTAAGTGCGAGTTACTAAACAAATAAATAACTCTCTACTGCCATTTCTGTAATATAAATATTGGGAGAGCCTAGCTCATCAGTGGATAACCCTCCCAGTTATTTCATCAGTTTAAATTTTCAGACAGCTCTAAAATTGCAATGGGCTGTATTTCCGGCAGCATTGAGGTATTCTGGGTAGCGGTATTTGAGCCAGTCTTGGAGATTACAGAGCGGTCAAAAGATGGCGCGTAGTAGGATTTGTATCTATTTTTAAAGGAGTCGTGTTTTTTCTTCTTACAAGATCGATTTCATCCTGGAAAATTTCTCTTTTGTATTTTTTATGTGCAGAGAATTAGAGAAATATTTCATTACTTTGCATATATTTATACTTATAGGCAAAATATATATAATGTATTCTAAAAAATGTACAGAATTTGGAGTTAGTATATATTTAGATATATGTTAATAAGGAAATTAGTAAAAAAAAAGACAAATTTAAACAAAACTAATAGTATAATAACATTAGAACTGATTTAAGGGCAAAGAAAGGACCTCAAATATTGATCTTTGGTAAAGATTTGTGTGTCAGTTTGTCGGGCTATTTTTTCCAGTTGGTGATTCCAAATCAAATAAAAGGTTGACAATATATTAGCTTGGGCCTAAATTTGGTCTCAAGGTGTAATGCAGCGTTGACACGCAGTGTTGCCAATTAATACCGAAAAAAATCAGTGATTATTAGAATCTGGCCAATATCAGGAAACGTCATCCTGGTGGAAAGAATTGTTGAAAAAATAAGGAAAATGTTTTTTGATTGTTATTTTGAGAATTCAGTCGTGTCTTATAGGATTTTATCGTCGAAAAAATAATATATCTTTTATATATTGAAAATAATTATTTTATAGTGTATATATTCAAATGAATTTGTAGACAAAAAGAAAAGTATAAAATTTTTGATCAATTTTGTAAATACATATACAACTTTCTCTTGAATTGGAAAAAAGAGAAAGAATCTTAGAAAAAAAAAAGAACTGCGATGCTTGCTCTGTGTGTTTTGCTTTGTTGTTTGTTTTTCTCTTTGGACAATTTTCTTTAGTTAATTTATGTAAAATAAAGAATTGAACAGGATTGTATATAGCCGAATTGCTGTAATGCAGTGAAATGTATTGACGCAAATATCCCTGAGTTTGGGATATCGCGTTTCATGATGTTAATAAAGTTAATAATAGTGTATGAAAATGTAGTGAAAACATATAAATTCATTTATTAATATAAATATCTTGTCGATATATATCATTTGCCCATATTTCTATATAAAGGAAGATTGAGAATATACCTCTTTGAACGATGACTTGTTTTCTCTATGCATCCTCCAATGAACGCCCATCTTATTGACGGCCTTTTATATACATAGGACAACGGAAGGCGATGTTATTAATTTGATGAGTTGTTAAAGCTCCAATTCAGAAAGTTTACACTATCACATTTTGATTTGAGTTGCCTGGCCGACATTTATATTTCTTTCAAAATGGACACTTAGGCCAGTTTAAGTTTTATTTTTTTCAACGTTTCAACAAAAATATTTTGTCTCCGTCAATTCATCTATACACTTGAACAGATATTTTGATTTTTCTTGAATAACTAGCTCTATTACAAAAAGTCAATACGTCGCAACTATTTTTATAAACTTGATGAAAGCAAGTTTTTGGGAAAGTCCTTCTTCAACTAACTAAAACGTATAAACAAGATGAACTCAAGAGCCAAGCAATTTCTCATGATT